>JBAMJR010000042.1:1425000-1897500 GCA_038501785.1 Myoxocephalus aenaeus
ACAGGATCACGCGTCCAGACCTCGCAGCAGTCTGGCTTCTGCTTCTCGAGCCTGCTTCAGGGCCAGCTCCTCCGTGACAGCGATGTAAGCATTCAGATGCCGCGTCTTCTTGATGCGGTTCAGACACTTCCTGCAAAGCTCCGTCGGGGAGATTCTTCCCTCCCTGAGTGCCGCAGACACCTGGAGGACAATGATGTGATACCAGTGTGTGTGTGTGTGTGTGTGTGTGTGTGTGTGTGTGTGTGTGTGTGTGGTGAAGGGGGTTCTCAGTTATTCAGTTACTCAATAGACAATTTGACTTAGATGTTATAGTAGGACAAGTAGTTGGAAAAGCATTCCTTATCTGCCTTCCTTAAAAATCCTATATCTTGAGTTCTGAGGTATTCTATCTGAGTTTATCTAGTCATCCGTCATATTCCAATAATATATCGTCATATATATATAGTCATAAATATATGGGGTCATTCTACCATTACATTTATCTGCTAATACTTTGTACTAAGCCTAAATAAACCTACTGCTACTTATAAGTAAAAAAAAAAAAAAAAAACATGATTATTTTGTCTTTATTTGACGGGACAAGTTCAGTGCACGAGCATATAAATGCACGAGCATATTTCGATAGAAGCTTTATAAAGCAACGTAGCTGAGCAGTGACGTTAACGTTAGCTAACGTTATATACTATCCTAGCTATATGACATACATACAACTATGTAATGCAATGCATCTCGTTATGCAGACTGTGCAACAACCAGATATAACGTTTTTAAAACGGTCACCAGACAATATGTTATAGCTAATGCCAGTTAGGGAGGAAAAGTATCAGAAATCGATATTTTTCACCTAAGAAAGTTATGAATTGACAGCACAAACACGTCCGACTGCACTCAACAAACACGGAGAACTGAGCTCTAAAAACACGCAAACAGTCGTACTAACCTCCCTTATCGTCAGGCCGAGCATATTTAAAGTAATTCTGTGACAACCTCTCAAATTAACAACAACCTTTGCAGGTTGTGCGGCACCAGCGGGCCGCCATGTTTGTTTCGATAATCAACGTCGAACAGCGCCTTTCGTGATTGGGCGGCCGCTGAGGAACCCGCGCTCTGATTGGTGGGAAGACGGAGGGGGCGGGGCTGTTAAAATACATCGGTCGCGGAAACGGGCCAGAGGACGCTGATTTGAAATGAACATAAACATTGGATTTACAGCCTTTATGGAAACGGCATGTTAGACTATTTACGTAAGAAAAAAACATGTTGACAGAATGTAGTTCGTGGCTTATAGAGAACTTCAATTTACAGTTCCACGAGTTTACCCGACAGTATTTAAGCGTGTAAGTGCTGCAAGATGAGTCATTTGAGACACTTGGTGTGCAGCGGGCGCTTGTTTCGCCACAGTAAAGTACCACGTGTGACCACCGCAGTTTGCTGCCATGGGAGTCAGAATAGACTGTTCAGTACTACCAAACGCAGCATGACTGTAATGCCCGCCTGGGTCATTGACAAATATGGAAGCAATGATGCGTTGCGGTTCACCAGAAATGCCAGTTTCCCCGTCATCAACTACCCTAACGAGGTCATTGTCCGAGTGCATTCAGCGGGACTTAACCCGCTTGACGTCAGCATGAGAGGTGAGTGACGAGCCCGTGTGCATGTTGACAGTGGCATCAGATGTTAACCTGCAGAATAGTGTTCAATGTAGCGTTAATACAGTTGTACTGATTCCTCAGGTTACTCCGCAGGCCCCCGTGTAGTTAAAGTCACAGATATAGTGCCAGTTCTCACACATGTCATCTGAAACGTTGCCTAAGCAGGTGTTGACTGCATGAACCCACTTCCTGCCTCCTCAAAAGCCTTTGACCAGATTGACTTTCTCCAAGGTGTCTGACTGATTCCGGGACCCACAATGATGGATACAATTCTTGTGTTGCTCAGTTTAGAGACTGCATTAGATCCTATCTTACACTGTGAACCAGTATGTCGCCATTCTTCTTAAAAGTACTGGCCCTACCAATAGTTTTTTTTTTTAAACCTTTTTAATCTGATTTCACTTCACTGAAACTGCACTTACTAAAACACCTTGAACTTGAGGAGTATAGCTGTGTATTTTTCACTTATATTTCCTAACATTCACAATATCAAATAATTACAGATGATTTGAGAAAAATTATTGGCAGATTGAATAATTATTAGTTGCAGGGACTTGATCCAGTGACTTGAACAAGAGAATGACTTTGGTGTCTCCCACATGATGTGCAATCTGAGGCTCTCTCCCCGCCAGATGGCTACGGGGCCGCGAGCCTGTCGATGAAGAGAGACCCTCTGAACATCAAGCAGTCCGGTGGCGAGTTCCCCCTCATCCTGGGGAGGGACGCGTCCGGGGTCATCATGGAGTGCGGCCTGGACGTGAAGCACTTCAGAGAGAGGGATGAGGTAAACGACGCAAAAAGCAACAGGCGGATTGAGGAAATTAGTTCAATAAAATTAATCTTTATCCATTTTACAAGCAGAAATTACATTATTGAATGGTTTGAATCTATATTGGTGGCAACAGGTGGTTTAACATGGACAGACATGACCTGACATGCATATAGTGAGACACGCGTTACATTGAACAGAGGATAGGAGGTGAGGCAGTGTGGAAATATTTTTGTCTGTGGTTTGTTGTGAGTGTGCAATAAAATAAATAACCACATCTGAATGTAATAATGTCTCCCTGTTTTCATTAGAAAATTAAACAAACGATTGCTTGATTAATTTAGAAATGAGTTGGCGGATTAATTGATAAGGAGACTAACTGCATGTTGGTAATACATCATACATATTATATTATAAATATAAATATTATTACATCATATTTATTTCTATTGTGAATGATTTTAGCTCTTGTTAGTTCTTTAGTTCATCCTCAACTGCCTCTCAAACACCTCATAATTCCTCTATTAGTCTTTTTCTTGGGGTGATATTCTGCTTTTTGGTCACCACCAGCACTAAAGATAGTGACTCATTGTGTGACGTTGCACGTGTTCTACTTTTTATTTGATCCATCACTTCCCACGGACTAAACGATTGTGAACTAACTGTAGCAATGTGGACACGCAGCTGTTTGGGTCTGTGGTTGATGAGTGTCTCCTCCAGGTGTGGGCGGCCATCCCACCGTGGAAGCAGGGCAGCTTGGCTGAATTCGTGGTGCTGAGTGCCAACGAGGTATTGTTCACCGATGTTGTTGTTGTTGAGGTTTGCCTCTTTCTCTGTGGATGTTTATTATGACATCAGCATCACTTCTGTGTGTTGAGTTTCCTTATTTGTTCATCCACTTTGGTGTCACATTTTATTTATGGACCTGTGACGATAGAACATGAAGTTTAAGTCTGAAACATTTGTTATGAAAGTACTTTGATGAAGTAATTCGTACTGTAATAGTATTTAGGTCATTTTTAAAAGGGCGACTAGTAATTTGTAACCTGCTACATTTAAAAAGTCCCAACACTGATTTCTTGATGTGTGATGTGCTCAGGTATCCCACAAACCAAAGTCACTGAGCCACGTAGAGGCAGCAGCCGTTCCCTATGTGGCAGCCACGGCCTGGTCGGCTCTGGTCAACACCGGTGGGCTCAGCAAGGACAACTGTGCCAAGAAGCGGTGAGGGGATGGACACACACACACACACACACACACACACACACACACAGTCTGTGCAACAATGGTGAAGAAAACGTCAGCGACACATTCATAATCATGCATGTCTGCTCCCCCCCCCCCTTCCTCGCTCTTTCCTGCAGGATTTTGATCCTCGGTGGGTCCGGGGGAGTGGGAACGTTTGCTATACAGGTGAGGGATGAAGGGGAGGATAATCAAGCCCAGAAGAGCCACGTTAGAAACAAACATATCATCATACACGGATCATGAAATACACATCCGTGTAATGAAGTCTCTTTGGCCCGCCGGGTGTCAGACTGCCACACACACTTTGCCTGGTGCCCTGATTACACAGACGTGCCCCTTGACCTCATCATTTATACATTCTGTGTGCTTCTTAAACCGTCGGGTAACACTCTGATCGCCACAAATAACCTTAAACGTGTCTTTGTTTCGTAATCGGACGTCAAATGATGCAACAACAAAACAGCTGATACTCTCATTTGCGTCCAGATGCTGAAGGCTTGGGGAGCCCACGTGACCGTCACCTGCTCCCAGAATGCAGAGCAGTTTGTGAGGGGCCTGGGGGCGGACCACGTGGTGGACTACACCGCCGGGCCTGTCGAGGAGCCGCTCGGCGCGCTGGAGAAGTGAGAGGATCCCGTGTGCGTGTGCGTGTGCGTGTGGCAACTCACTAGTTTGGGAACTAACTTAATCGCACTCAGACTCAATCTCCCTCCCAACCACCTTTTTATTAACTCACCTCCAACTTCTCCCTTTCGTTTACTTTGTCTTTAACGCCCAGTGACTCGTGTAAGTATCTTTGCTTGTTTTCACAAACCGAACCCTTCTCCCCCTCAAGATTCGACCTGATCCTGGATAACGTTGGGGGGGACACGGAGCGATGGGCGCTGAATCTGCTTAAGCCTTGGTGTGGTGCCAAGTTTGTCACCCTTGTCACACCATTCCTCCAGAACACCGACAGGCTGGGCATTGCTGACGGCATGATGCAGAATGCCGCCACGGTGGCCACCAAAGCCATCAAGGTAATCTTGATGGAATAACACTGACCTGTGTCTCGTATCCAGATATGATTTGACCGGATCACATTTACACCTGGTATTAAGTGTCTCAGTTTCCACGTTGAGGTCCGATCGTTCTGTCCAGCTCAAACAAGCGGACGTCACATCCTCCTCCACCCATTCGCTCAGCCACTGCTTCATGAAGGCTCGGTTGTGATGGGAATTGATCCAAATGCACCATGTTGATTGCATTACGCAAGGATGCATGAATGCTACACATTGCTGCTCGTAGGTGTTGTAGGAATAGGAGTATTTACATTTAATTCAGCAGAGATGTCCTGGTTCGATTTCTTCCAGGAAAATACCTTTATATTCTATCGCCAGTCTCAATCTAAAAAATGACCCTGCAAAAACATCACAACATCATCAGATGGTTCGGTTAGGCTGCGTTTACGTACACTACATGGCCAAATGTGTGTGGTGAGAGCAGATAACACCCATATGTAATTACTGAACACCTCATTTCACAACCATCAGCATTAATCTGCTGCTGTAACAGCCTCAGTTTCTTGAAGAAGGCGTTCCACAAGATTTGAAACCTGGCTTAATGGATTTGGTTGTGCTTAGCTTGGTCCAGTTCACCCCAGAGGTGTTGGATGAGTTTAGGGTTCAGTCAAGTTTCTCCACACCCAACAGCAAGACTATTTCTTGCTGGAGTTTGTTTGTGCACCTGGTAATTGTTGTGGTGTAACCAGGCGGGAACCTCCGGTTCTGCCAAGTGAAGCCAATAGATAGTGTCTTAAAACTTGCGTTGTCTCAATCTCTAGTTTCAAGTCTTCCTCAAGGGGCAGCTGTAGGAGAGTGGTCGTTCTGAAACCACAAGGTAGCCGGCTCGATCCCCATAGTTCACATGTCGAAGTGTCCTTGAGTAAGATACTGAACTGCCAGTTGCTCTCCGGTTGCTTCAAGGCTGCCTACTGCTCCTGAATTACTAAGTATGGGTTAAAATGGAGAAAACAAATTTCCCCACTGTGGGACTAATTAAAACAATACAGCATGATGGTCCATTTAGAGTCAAATAGACCATAAAGCAGAGTAAGCTTTAGGCCGGGCTTACTGTTATTGACAGGTCACTTCCGCTACCAGAGCTGTATACGTCACTCCTCCACATTCCAAATATGGTAAATTCTGTTCATTGGTTGCAAAAAAACCACATGGCGATAATTCAAGATGGCGAAGGCAAAATCTGCGAACTCAAGGCTTCAAAACGTCAGTCCACAAACCAATGGGTGAAGCACGATGACTATGTCAGACTACGGTCGAGACGGGAAGGGGCCTTCTCCGGACTATTGCCACAAAGTTGGAAGTAGCCTAAAATATGTTTGTTTGCTATAGCATCACAATTTCCTTTCACTGGCAAAAAGGGGCCTCGACCAAACACTCACCGGGGGACAGAACAGTGGTGTCCACATACTTTTGGCCGTGTACTGTAAGTCTGAGAATAAATAATGCCTTTGCTTCCTTTTACAAATTTGATTTGCAGTATTAACAAAACTAGAAAATGCAAAGAGCAATCGTGATTAGAGAATCACACAATTTAGTGGTCTGATCTAAAAAATAAAAATAAAACAGTTGAGTTGAACTGTGTGAAGCCGTTTCCCTTCAAGAAGGATCATCAATACCACAGGCTTTGCGAGATCTTTCCAGTCACCATGGCTACAGTGCTTCTCAGTCTCCATCACCAGTGTGATGACCTCTGACTTCATTAATGCTTTTGCAGAACATTAATGGTGTGTTATGGTTGGGACGCATTTAGAATAGGACACGTTTAACTCCCATCCCACTCCCAGAGCTCAGTACATTTGGTGGTATCCTGTCAGCGTGCACGCTGCGGTGAGCATCATGCAGAGCCAAGCTTGCATGCAGTGCACTTGTGGCTGGCGTGTGTGTGTGTGTGTGTGTGTGTGTGCGTGCGCGTGTGTGCGTGCGTGTGTCTGTGTGTCTGTGTGTCACATCCGTGCATTACCATCACTACGTCTTTCCACTCAAGTCCTAACCACACAATCCACAGTATAGACTGACTCGAGTCGTGTCGCCTTTGTTCGTTGAGTCTGAACACCTCTACGTCCTTCTTGGTTCAAAGATTGGTTACAGCTAAAGGCCAAATTCGAGTCAAATGCAGAGAATAATTTCCCCAAGGGGATTAATAAAGTGCATGTTTCTTTTTCTTTCTTTCTTTCTTTCTTTCTTAAGTAACAAGGAAACTGTGCCTTGACACATTTCTACCTGAAACAGGACGTGAGGCGGAGTAACGCGTGGGGAACTTCAGTTGTTCCAAAGTGTCAGAAAGTTTCCAAAGGCTTCGCTCATTATATTTGGCTGGCCCATATTCTGGACTCCCAAATCTTAATTCTAGCCACAGTGACACGGGTAATGGAAACTGGATCGTGGTTTTAGTTTTTTAAGAGAGGAAAAAGACGGCAGACGGACAAAGCTAACGTCTAGCGGCGGAACATGGTATGGAGGACTTTCTCAGGATCTGCTGGAGACCAAAACAGACCTTAGATAACGGCATATGAATGCAGAATCATCAGGCAGCTGTGCAAGATTTTGGCATCGGAAGCGTTCTGGTTTCGTAGTCCGAGTAGTATTAACCAATCATGTTTGAGCGGGCTTTGGGTGCATGCGGGTAAACCGTCCTCATGGAGAGCAAAAGAGGTGGAACGCGTTAGCCGAAATGCAATCTCAGAACCCACCAGCTATCGTCTGATGTTATTTAGCTTTTAATTGGTTTAAAATTGTGACCGGTGCACAGAGGAGGAAGTCTTGGCTTGGATATCCGATGGCAAGACCGGAACGCCCAAAATATTGTTTGTTGCCCCCTGAGGCTAAATCGTGATCAGACCAATAGCCGGTGGGTTGAGAGATCGGACGGAGTGAGAATATTGGAGTTGACTAACATGTGCCCCATAACAATGTTATGAGGTGAATATGGGTTGTGTTTTGCCACTATACCAAAGTACAACCTCACAGAGCCCCTGAACCTTTCTTTTATTACTCATGAACTGGAAACTTAAGAAAAGGAGCGTGGATGGAGGATTGTAACGGCCGGGACAGCCCCAGCGAAACTTGCCCTTTTTCTTGCCAAAAGAAGAATTCAGTGACTCTGCTAAACCCAGGAGTTGTTTTCCACACAACACCTTTTAACTGTAGGATTAAAACCTTAGTAGCAGCTGCATGTTTTTGTTCCATTATACTCTCATTTCACTGGCCACTAAATGTATTCACATCCTTTCCAGCATGTAAAGAAAGTGTAGACTTCCTTCTTCCTCTGCTTCAGATCCTGAACCCTTTCCTCTTCCGCTGCGTGTCACCAGACAGTGTAACGCCGCCTCACAACACCACGTGGCCCACATTCCCCCGCGTGAAGCTGAACGCCCTCAATAGACTTGTGATGGAGCTCAGCTGATCAAAAGAATATAATACACAAGTACGACTGAGTGAATTTACAGCTGCATTGTCTTATTAGCACCCACACTACACCCCCTAAACCAGTGGTTCTCAACTGGTCTGGCTCCGGGACCCACTATCACCCCTGAATGACAAGCCGCGACCCAAATCGAGGAACATTCTTAACTTCTCCAATGTATGTAATGAAAAGATGGTGCAGTTTGAACCTGAGATAGTACAGAATATGTATGCTAACACAAAAACAAGTTTAATAACCAAAACGAGCAGCTGGTGGCGACGATAGAGAGGGAACTATTCCCTTTTACACTCAATTAGCTGCATTTTAATTAAAAGACTAAAACTGCATCTTCAGGACACGAGGTATTACAACATATATAACAATTCAGAATCTTCAGCTATTTTTAAACAGACTCAACAGCTTTCATGCACAAACAATCCAACAACTAAGAAGTAGTTTCAAAAAGACTGAAATGACCTAACTTTAACTGAGAACACACACTCACTGAATCTATGACAAACACTTTACTGTGGAACACGTCACTGTGTTGAGGAGCAGCTTTTCCACTAACTCAAAATAAATTAAACAAAAGTGGAATTCAAAAGTATTCATATATACAACATTAACTTCTCTTGTGATTACCTCATCAGTAAATACTGAAAAACATTGTGCTTTACAGAACATTAAGCAGCACTCAATTCTCCTCCCAACCCCAGAGTTTTTTCCTGTCATGCAGGCAGCGCCATCAGTTGTCAATGTGATATTCAGTAGGCTGTTTAATTTAATTATCCTAAAAACCCAGAGTCTCCCTCATATCAGGATGGTTTGACCCAACCTGGCCCACGCTGCTGAAAACATGGAGGGACAAGTGCAAAACCAGTTGAAACCAGAGCCGGCAAAATAAAAATAAAAAAAACACCAGTTGAGAATCACTGCCCTAAACAATCTGTGAGCGATTATTTAGACTGACGTAGCAGAAGTGTACGCCGCAGAATAAAAACAAGTACCGGTAATAAAAAGAATGTGAGATGTAACTTGTAGGTTTAAAGACAGGAAGTGGTGTGCACCACCAGGACTCTCACCTCCTGAGACACACACACACTAGCGCCGACAGCTGGCTTGGTTGTCACAGTGTCCTCGTTTCTGAATGAGTCCTGAAGGAGACGCGTTCAGTAACTCCTTTATATGTCATTATTACAAAGGAAAAGCAAGATTAATGAAGACCACACTGTAACTTATCTGACAAAGTACACTAGCTAGGGCTACAGACTGATAGTTATTACTATTATTAATGTATCCTGTACAACAAGAAGTAACAAGTTCCTACTGCTTGGATGTAGGAAGAGAGTAAAAGAAGTGGTGAAAAGAAGAAGTTTGGGATGAGTATATTTTAGATGTCTCACAGTAACGTGATCAGTTCAACACGACTTCAGTGTCCTGTTTTATTGTGAAGTCCTTGTATTGTGTGTCCTCTGTGTTCCCTGCACTTCCTGCCCCTGTGATTGTCCGTGATTGTCTGTCTGCCTTGTCCCTGATTGTGTATTCCCTAGACCTGTGCCTCATTACCGTCCTCTTGTATTTAAACCCCGTTTGTCTCATGTCCCCTTGTCGGATTGTACTGTGTGTTACCGCGTGTTCCTCTGTCCGTGTGAGTAAGTCTGGCAACCTCTCTGTTTTTAAGTTAGCGTTTTTTAAGCCTGTTCTTGAGTTTTGTTTTGGACAATAAATTGACTTTGAATTGTTGCAACGGCATTTGGGTCCACTCCTTCATACCAGATCCTGACATTCAGACTGTACTCAACAACAGTGAAGTGTCTGCTATGCACACAACCAGACACGTTTTAATTTCCCCCCTTTTCTCTCCTGTTTTCTTGTAGCACCTCGTCAAAGGAGTTCACTACCGCTGGGGGTTCTTTGTACCTAGCGGTCCTGCGTTGGATGAAATAAGGGAAATGGTGGATGCAGGACAGGTACAGTACCAGAAGTATTAACTGTTAATTCAATTCAGTTTATTTTATATAGCCCAACATCACAAATACAAGTTTGCCTCAGAGGGCTTTACAATCTGTACACATAACATCCCTGTCCCGGGACCTCACATCGGATCAGGAAAAACTCCCCTAAAAAGATAGTAAAATCCCTTTCACAGGGAAAAAAGGGAAGAAACCTGAGGGAGAGCAACAGAGGAGGATCCCTCTCCCCGGATGGACAGAAGCAATAGATGTCATGTGGCCAGAATGAATAGCGGAGTTACAGCACATTACATGAATATGACAGAAATGAATCATATAATGAGTAGTAGTAGTTAAGGGGCTGGCAGTGAACTGACACCAGTTAGTGTGTCACCACGTGCACATCTGGGGATACATTGGGCTCTTTTGGCTTGAAGCATCAGAGGAATTTAATTCACTTTGTGGTACAGCATAAAAAAAAAAGATTCTAGTGAAACATCCCTTGCTAGAAAAGCTGGCGTTCACATCCACAGAACACAACGTCTACCAGTTTTCATTGGCGCTACTTCCTGCTGAAGGAGTTGTGCCTTCAACAAAGGATTGGTGATGGATTACATTGTGATATATAGTATGCATTTAAACTGGGATTATCACTGTCTACACTAATAACGCCCCTCTATCTGTCTTCAGTTCATTGAAGGCTTCATCTGAAAACTCCCTCACTGATATTGTAATGCACAATAGTTTAGAATGGGGCTCGTTTGACCTCTGTTTGACCTCTATGTGCTCTCTACCAGATTCGGGCAGTGGTGGAGGACACTTTCAGCTTTTCCCAGGTTCCTCAGGCCTTTGAGAAGATGGAGAAAGGTCACGCTCGTGGAAAGACGGTGGTGCAGATCAGCAAAGAGGGAGACGACTCGTAGCACTGACTGTACATCTTTATGTACTCGTGGAAGAATAACTCATTTGAATGCAAGGTTTTCACTTATTGGATCCACGGTTGCAAACAAGGTACCAGAACAAGGTTACTGCTTCTTATCCATGGGTTTGTCGCTTTTTTTACTGGCTTGAAAAATAAAATAATCTGATTACAATTCTGTGATAATTCAAGCATTGTCAATTATTTTTATTTATTTAAGAGCAATTAGTCAAGTTTGACCATGTAAAATATGAATATTCCCACATACCCAGTTCGTTTATTAGGTACACCTAGTGAACACCACTAGCTTAAACTAATTCTAATAAAACCGCCCTGCAATAAATCCTA
Organism: Myoxocephalus aenaeus; assembly: GCA_038501785.1. Lineage (NCBI taxonomy): Eukaryota > Metazoa > Chordata > Actinopteri > Perciformes > Cottidae > Myoxocephalus > Myoxocephalus aenaeus. The sequence goes on from JBAMJR010000042.1 coordinate 1,436,353, forward strand.
TACCCTCATGACGCCTATCATTCTTGTTGAATCTGTTTTGGAGAAGTGTTGATGCAACTGTACGGCATTCTGGTGTTACTCTTTCACACATGTCTACCGCTCAGGGGAAGCTGGTGTGAAAACCAGCCCAGAGTCGTGTTATTTCATGGCACTGGAGTCTGTGGGAGACGGCACAAGAACAGGAGGCTCAGTGAGGCTGAAGAGACGAGCGAAATGTAATCGCTCTCCTGTCAGAGAAAGATCTGAAATATGACAAACGTCTATTCTTCTATGATACTTTACATTTTTATGGCTTTTTATGACATACAATACTGATATTTTGTTTGATGTTTTATGATATACTATATTATGATATATTGTATGCCATTTGTTTTAATGACTATATTGACTATATTTTATAAAAACTTTTAAGCATACGTCCCCATTTCTCACAACATTTATTAGGACTTTTTTAAGGCCTATACAATTTTATTTGGTAACATTTAATGGAATTATATACTCTATTACTTTTTTTATGGTATACTTAATTATGAACATTTTACAATGTTCTACAATACTAAGAGGGTGCCCGTTGTTCGTGGGAGTCCATCCCAGTACGCAACACACAGGCCTCTTAGTTTCAGCCACTTTCACAGCTTTTAGGTGTGGAGTCTTTCTAATTACACACCTCCAAGATCTTATACTTCAACAGTTTTACGACTAAATGAAACTTTCTTGACGTGAACAATTATTTGTTAATTTGACAAACGTGCAATTCATGGCACAATTCAAACGGAATCAAATAGTTATTTGTCTCTCATCACTGGCATATTCTTTATGAAATAAGGAGCCATGGTGGAAAACAGAATGGGAGGGTCTATGTGAACAGTGATGCGACACTTAGCTTGAGCAAGAAAGTTCATTAACAACAAAGTCAGTGACTACAAATCTGAACTGAACAGTGATTTGAGGTGAATCTTTTTAACTTTTGTTTAAAAGTATCTTTTCTGGACTGGTTGTAGAGTGAGATGCAGCTGGAAGGAAGGAGCTCCTGATCTGAATCAGTCTCTTACAGGAAGTGCTGGACCAGGAGGTGGTTTGTGCTGGACCCTGTTCTCCACCAAGATGGTTCCCAGAACAGAACCCAATTATGAGATATGGCCTTATCTCATAATTTCATTTTGATATTGTGCAATGACTCAAATGGTTCATTCATCTATTTAACCAACAATATGTACCTGACAATACTCTTTGAGCCGGATCTGTTTGTTGCAAAGTAAAAACACAAATGTACCGAGTTGTTATTTTCTATGTATTTTCGTATTGTGTTATCATCTGTGCCTCTCCAGTGTTGATAAGTTCTATATGATCATTTTGAAATAAGCTACAGCAGTGTTATAAAATGATAATAATGATATTAATTAATTAAGTTTCCACATTGTTTCCCCTTATATATTAAGGTCACAGCTTGTGTCCTTGCACCTACATGTATGTATCATTACCTTCTGTTCTGGTACACAATCAGTAAAGATTATAATTGTTTATGAGTTCATTTGAATAAAATTGGGAACGATTATACTGCGCGTTGCTTGCCGTAGTCTAAAACCTTCTCAATTTGTATTAATATCAACATGTAATATTACGAGCATCAATACTTAACAGTATAACAGTAATGCCTTTGAGCAAAATGAAAATAAAAAAGATATGAAATTATAATTTATACAATATTTATTGTATATAGTGTCATACATTGTCAGATTTTTTTATTATATCAGAAATATTATGATATTGTTTCTAATATAAAGACATATTAAGGTTTGTTGAACATTGAATTGTGCGACTAAATAAACGGTGTAATTACTGTACATACAGTTTACATGAACATACTGCATTAAATACTTTAAAGCTTTCAGAATGATTATTTCTCGTTCAGCCTGAACCGTCAGTCTCCTTGATTTCTGAGCAGATGAAACAGCTGCTGACAGCTTCCTGTGTGTGGGAGGAGCTTCCTGTGTATGGGAGGAGCTTCCTGTGTGTGGGAGGAGCTTCCTGTGTATGGGAGGAGCTTCCTGTGTGTGGGAGGAGCTTCCTGTGTGTGGGAGGAGCTTCCTGAACCCTCCAGCACAGAAGAAGCAGATGGAGACTAACTACGTCCTCTGCGGTGGAGCGGGTGGTGTCGGGGTGGAGGGGCAGGGAGGACCGTGCACACTGGGTCTCGGACTCTCTGGGGCGCTGAGAGGGGTTCAGGTCTGCTGTGGGTCTGGGACGTCCACCCTCAGCTGCCCCAAGAGTGAGACACGAGCCCAGAGGAGTCCGGCCCTGTGAGACACAAACACAAGAGATGAATACTTTTCAACTCAACTACACAACCTTCACATTGTTGTGTCGAATCTGGCCTCCAATGATGGAATCGTATCACTGATACTTCTGTAGTCTTGGAGAGGGATTACTTACTCAGCCCACTGAAGGAAAGGCGACCGCCGCTCTCCATCTGGTCCTGTAGTCCTCCATCCTTCTCATCTTCTCCGTCGTCAAGGAGACCCTGGATGTTGCTTCTTCTGTCATGGCCATCGATACCTGAGTAAAAGAGACTTTTCTTAACGTTAGTAGTTTTTACCACATCTGTCTGGTTCAGCCACCTTCACCCAACTATAAAAATAAACAGAGCGTAAAATTAACAATCTTTGATTGTATCGTAAATGACTTGGGAGTCCAAACTCCAAAGTACACAACTGGGGGCGGAGCTTCTTCAGGATGTTCCGCACTAAAACCTTTGCTGCAGGATGCTACCTATTGCCAACCCACCAGACGCCAGGGGAGGCTGTCTGGTGCTTTATCAGTCCTGCCAGACAAAGGTTTTACAATCCTGCAGCAAACAGGCTGTCGGTTCAATCCGAGTCGCTGTCCTCATCCCACTGCCAACCCCGCCAGATGCAAGGTAAGGTCCTCGTAGTCCTCTTCTCTGGTCCTCTTCTGGCAGGAAGTCCGAGGTGGGTGCTGGGTGAGAGGGTCATCATCTTCCTCCTCTTCATCGTCATCCTCCTCGTCGTCCTTGGCCAGGGAGCCGTTTCCGGAATCTTCGTTCTCGCTGTCTTCCTCGTCCTCTTCCCACTCTGGCCTCTTGGACCTGTAGCCATATCCAGGATCTTCCATCTCCCAGTTGGACAAGCTGTCTCCCTCAGTGTCCTAGTCGTCTCCCCCGTAGTCCTCCTCATCGTCTCCCCAGTACTCCTTCTAGTCGTCTCCCTCAGTGTCCTCCTAGTCATCTCCCCCGTAGTCCTCCTCGTAGTCCTCTCCTCGCCGTCGTCAAATATGACCCACCTAGACCCCAATCCACAAGCACGACCCGACCTTCACCCACAAATGCATCCACATACTCACCTTGCTTACCTTCGTCGTCTACGGCAACCCTGACGGGGCCTCTTGCAGGACGCTCCATGGTGTAGTTCACACCAGCTGAGAGGGAAAGGTTAAAACCGTAAGGATTTCACATAACATTAAATATTTCTGGATTACATTGAGCAATAATCAAAGTTGAAAATAGAAAAAACGACAGCATATCAGACAACACAGAAGAGGCTGTGCCTTTAAACATTTAACAGTAATATCAAACAAAGTGCAGTTTTGCCTGTTAGTTTAAACAGATGAGGGAATCAGAAATGTGACACTTAATGATAAACATTGTTATTACATTTTGTTAATATTGAAAAAAAAACGGTTTCACAAAGACGAACATTTTTACTATATTTATTTATTCATCTAATAATTATTATTATTATCGTTATTGTCAGCAGTATTACTATTTGTATATGACCCAAACAACAATGTAGGGTTGATAATAAACAAGCTTTAATCTTAAATTGCACATTTTGGAGGCAGACCAGGAGCCTTTCACGCACGGCTTTGTTTGTGCTCAATTAACCGACAGTTGCGTTCTCGTGAGCTCTCTGCAAAGACGTTTATTCCGCACCAAACAATTGTAAGGACTTCCGTGTTTGTTGAACTAAACGACCAACGGTTTGCAATAAACAATAACGTCAAAGAGTTTTCTTTACAGTTTTGGGTTCACAGGAGATTGTCAGCTGCTCATGTCAAAGTCCAAAATGCAAAGGGAAGATCCAGAACGTGGCCCTTAAGTAGCCTCGGCCCGCTTTCCATGGTATTTACCGATGTGCGTGCTAGCTTACCTCTAGTATGAATCAAGACTTGATTTTTTTTTATTTGATTCGTCAGTGATCTGTTGCTATTCAGTACAGCTATGAGTGTAAACCTTACACAGCCCGTCTCTGCAATACTTATTGTGATGCCACACATCGGTATTGAGAGAATGAGAGAGCAGGAGAGATTAAGTAAACAACAAATGATGTCAGTTGTCCAACCTTTGTGTCTACATAGTTTAAAAAAGTATACTTTATTAATAACACACATACGGAGTATAATGATATTTCCTCAACCTGCAAAAATATTCCCAGCTATGTTTATCTGTAGCACCATGTCAGAGGGTTATTTGGCTTTCTTGCCTTTGCCCTTGTTCTTTAAAGACGTGTGAGTGCTGGAGCCTCTCCACCGGGCTTGGGATGATTTAGCAGCTTTGGTCTTCAAATCCAGCTCTCCTCTCCTCTTCTCTCCTGTAGCGTAGGTTTCCCTTCAAACCGTTAAAGGTAGGCGTTGGGCGCCAGACAGGAGAAGAAGTTAATAGGCTAACCTTTAACCTGTCAAATTTAGTGGAAGCTACCTAAACCATGTCCCGGCTAGCTTGCTAAACCCGCTACAAAAGGCACAATATTTACAAAATACACAAACCAAACACATTTTCAGTCATGTTTTACTGCTCTCCAGTCTTAAATATAACTGGTCAAAATCCAAACAAATTAGGTCTTAGGCACCAGGTCCATGAACAATGAACAAAAGATTAGTGCTGTCATATTAGCGCGTTATTAACGACGTTAACGCAAACCAATTTTAACGCCGTCAATTTTATTAACGCCGTTAACGCAAATTTTTTCAAGAACATATTTATTTAAATAGTTTAGTGGATCAACCGGAAATCAATAGGCAACTATTTTGATAATGAATTTGTTGGTACAGTTGTTGAAAACAAGTAAAAACAATAAAGTAAAAATTGCAAACATCTGCTTCTCTAATGTGAAGATGTTGTTTGTCAAATAACGCTGATTTCCTTGGGAAAGTATAGTGCCAAGAAATGGATGGAAGTGGAAGAAAAATTCACACAAAATTAGAAATTCTCTGGTCCAAATGATAAGAGTGTTATTAGTTGAGTGAATCCCTATGAATACGACTGAGATGTCGTTTCTCACTACGGACACAGGAGTGCAGTATTTAGTCTCCTAACGGTCACACCTCACTCCAGTAGAAAATACTTCCGGTGGGCCCCTTCAAAACAAAGCTATCACATGACATGGCTTTATGTGTTTCTAACATGTTTTCTAAGAAGAAGAATATTATATATATATATATATATATATATATATATATATATATATATATATATATCATATGTCTGTATTGTTCCAGATATAATACATGTGAGCAGAACAACAATGTAATTCATATAAAATAATTAACCAATAAACGGGGAGCCCCCTCCCTCAACAACTTCAAAATGACAACAAACATGCCGACATTTTAGTTGTCGTTCTTAAACTGTACTTAGTTTATTGTATTTGTTTGTAGCTGAATGCTGACATCTATGAAACCGACCCGGAGCTGGAGCGGATTCGCAAAGACCAAGGCTACTCCTACATGGACATCATCTCCATTCACAAGGACACTCTGCCCAACTATGAGGAGAAGGACTGCATTTAATCCAAATAGATTTGTCTGAGGTTTAATTATTATTCCTGTTATTAGCTTTCATTTAATGGTGTTATTTTCCATCATAATATATTCACACCTGTGCTACCTGGGCTTCCTGACTGTCAAGATGACTCTACAACCTGCAGACTGGAGTCCATAAATAAAAAAATAAAAAAAAGTCTAAATTGTAAGATGGTTTTTTTAAACTCTAAATAGGTAGGAAATCACAAAAGAAATATGAATTTGGAAGACACTATTTTCCCTTGGTTCCCAGGAGGATATGACATACAACTGTGTAATACAATGTCTCTCGTTATGCAGACAGTGCAACAACCAGATATAACGTTTTTAAAACTGTTGCCAGACAATAAGTTATAGTTAATGTCAGTTAGGGAGCAAAAGTATCAGAACATCATTTTTTTCCCACCTAAGATAGTTATGAATTGACAGCACAAACACGTCCGACATGTATGGAGGACCGTAAATTAATTAATTATAAATAAATAAATGCAGGAATAAATACAGGAATAAATAAATAAATGCTTAAATAAATGTATAAATAAATGCAGGAATAAATAAATAAATGCTTAAATAAATGTATAAATACAGGAATAAATAAATAAATGCTTAAATAAATAAATAAATACAGAAATAAATAAATGCTTAAATAAATGTATAAATAAATACATACAGGAATATATAAATATAAGTTATACCTAAACAGGACATCATTAAATAAATCTATTTCTACATTTCTGTATTTCTTCATTTATTTATGCCTGTATTTATGTGTCCACACGTATTTCTTCATTTATTTATTTCTGTATTTCTGTGTGTTGTATGCAAATGAGCTGGGGCGGTCCGAACCTCATTGTTAAACAGGATTGGTCAAGTAGGAGAGCCAGACAGAAGCAACCGATCCCTTCACATGGCCCCTGTAGATGAAGTCAAAAAGCTGTCTAGGCTAGGGTGAACATGGCCCTATTTTTCGTACCTGGCTAAACAAAGTCAGGCAAATGTCCTAATCTCCAGCTTAAATTAGCGAGATGATTGACATCAGGCTATCTGGGTTTCTTCACGGCTGATCCGCGCTGAAACGGTCTCGTTAATTCTAGCCAGACGTCAATCCTCTGGATAAATGCGCGTGTCCGCTCCTCTTCAGAAGGGATAATAATCGAGCACTGACACCACGATCTTCTAACAGTACAATGTCAAATAAACTCAGACGAACCTCTTTTTATTTCTCCGATGAGAAGCAGGAGATGATCATGAAGACATATGAGGAAGTCAATACCTTAATCATTCACAGCAAACGCGTTGTGAATATTCCAACGTTTTTGTAACATTGTTGCCGTGAACGCAGCTTAACTCCGCCCCCGCTGAGAGACATAAGCGCCGCAAATATATCAGACAAGTTAAATGTCAGTGTTGGGAAAATGTATCCGCAAATTTTAAGTGCTTCATCACCCAGATCAATCAGATTATATTTACGAATAAATATATACTTATGAGGATATATGTAGTGTATGCGCGTATGAATCATGTACTATATGTATATACATGTATGTGTATATTTCTATATAACTAGGAGTTTGAATATGTGTATGGGCGGATCAGTATATATGTATTATTCATAATCAGAAATTCAATCAATTGAAGCAGTGAACATAAATTGTGTGTGATTCTCTGTATTCTTATCATGAGTCCACCTTAATCATGTTCTACAATAATGATATGTATGGTGTACTAATAACACTGTCTTATAATTATGAGTGCTTTCAACACATCCATAAGTTTCATAAGCGCTAAATAAACTTAAGAACAGCGCGGCATGCAGCGGGTGAGAGTCTCTGTCTGAGACGGTGATCGGCTGCGCCTGTGGTGATCAGTGTCCGCGGCTCGAGAAGCTCTCGTAAATAAATGATTCCTTGACGGCAGAATCTATAGCGCCGCGTACAGGAAGTCATGAGGATGTGAGGACGGATCTTGGCGATCTCAAAGAACTCTCTCCCAATAAAACTAATATAACTAATATCGCTCCTTCATCAATGAGGAAGTGAGCTGCCTTTTTTGTCCGGTGGGAGTGGCCAGCTTATCCAGTGAATTTCAGTTAGCCTGCGCGGGAGCAGGTTTACATTTTTGGCTGTGTTGCTATGGTGATTTATCTAAGCTTGCTTCGAGAAACTGAATAAGCCTGACCTACGTCATCTTATCCTGACAATTAGCCCGCTAACTCAGTAAGCCAGGTACGAAAAATAGGGCCCAGATCCATAACACCAAAAAGGAGGACACTATGCGGTATTTTGTGAGGCTGTGAATAATTGCACAGGAGGGGTGCAGTTTGATTTTATTAAGTCAGAATCAGAATCAGAATCAGAATCAGCTTTAATGGCCATGTAAATTTGCACATATATGGAATTTGACTCCGGTTTCACTTGCTCTTCGTACTTTTTTCACACACAATATACAAGATAAATATAAAAAATATAAAAAGGACATTAAAGACAGTAGTAAAACAACAAAAAAGTGCAGATAGTGCAGATGAAGAGTCTGTTTAACTGTTCATCAGAGTGACGGCCAGTGGGAAGAAGCTGTTTCTGTGTCTGGTGGTTTTGGCGTACAGTGCTCTGTAGCGCCTTCCAGAGGGGAGGAGTTGGAACAGCTTGTGTCCAGGGTGTGAGGGGTCTGTGGTGATCTTTACAGCCCGCTTCCTGACTCTGGCGGTGTGCAAGTCCAGGATGGAGGGCAGGCTGGAACCAATGGTTCTCTCTGCAGACCTGACGATCCGTTGGAGTCTGACTCTGTCCTGTTTGGTGATCCAAACCACACAGTGATGGAAGAGCAGAGGACAGACTGGATGATGAAGAGCAGAGGACAGACTGGATGATGAAGAGCAGAGGACAGACTGGATGATGGAAGAGCAGAGGACAGACTGGATGATGAAGAGCAGAGGACAGACTGGATGATGAAGAGCAGAGGACAGACTGGATGATGAAGAGCAGAGGACAGACTGGATGATGAAGAGCAGAGGACAGACTGGATGATGAAGAGCAGAGGACAGACTGGATGATGAGGAGCAGAGGACAGACTGGATGATGGCGGTGTAACAGGATCAGCAGCTCCTGAGGCAGGTTGAACTTCCTGAGCTGGCGCAGGAAGTACAGCCTCTGCTGGGCCTTTTTCCGGATGGTGTTGATGTTGGCGGTCCACTTCAGGTCCCGGGAGATTGTGGATCCCAGAAACTTGAAGGTCTCCACTGCAGAAACAGTGCTGTTGTGTATTGTTAGGGGGGGGGGGGGGGGGGGGGGGTAGTGTTGGGGGGGCTCCTCCTGAAGTCTACTGTCATCTCTACAGTTTTGGCCTTGTTCAGCTCCAGGTGTTTCTGACCACACCAGAGGACCAGCTGTTCAACCTCCCGTCTGTACGCAGACTCGTCCCTGTCGCTGATGAGGCCGATGACCGTTGTGTCGTCTGCGAACTTCAGGAGTTTAACAGATGGGTCCCCTGAGGTGCAGTCATTGGTGTAGAGCAGGGGTCTCAAACTCAATTTACCTGGGGGCCACTGGAGCTAGGGTCTGGGTGAGGCTGGGCCGCATCAGGTTTTCAACAAAAAAAACGCATTTATTAAAAACAGAAAAAAAAAGAAAAAAAAAAACTGTCTTCAATGCTTTTGCTTCTGCTATACCCTACACTTTTTCAGTGCTTTGGTTCCGGTTTTCCACAAGAAAAGCTCTGATAAAACATTCCACTGTTCTCAAATATCTTAATTTTTAATTTTCTACACAAAATAAGATGAAAAAATAAATAAACAAATAAAGAATAAAGAAAATAAATCAATCAATCAGTAATAAATAAATAAAATAATAATAAAACAGCAAATAAGAAAAACTTAAGAAACCACATATAGTTGGTGGGTAGAGAAATTATTTTTTTTCAGATTCAAATTAACAGTATTAACAGTTATTTAACCTTTAACATGAACATTAATGAAACTTTCAACATGAACTGTTCTGAACATGGCTTCTCTTGCCTACTTTTGGCTAGAGGTCTGGCAGCGCTTCCTCTTGCATAGCCGAGCCACATTTGGCTTGAGGGAGGAAGCAATTGAGACCCTCAGTAGACTTTGAAGATGCTCATCAGTAAGTCTGGTCCTGTACTTGGACTTATTGAAGTTCAAGGTGGAGAAGAGCTTTTCACACAAGTACGTGCTCCCAAAAAGGCACATGGTCCGCTTGAACATTCTGGAAAGCTCAGGGAAGCTGGGAGTCAATTCTCTCAAAAATTGCCCAAGCTTGTCTGCTCTTCCACTCACCTCCCTGAACTTGGCTTTGAGTTCAGAGTTGCACTGCAGGTCAATGAGCTCCATTTGAAGCACAGGAGGGGCATCTTGCACATCAAAGGAGAAGGGGTCCGCAAAAATTTGAAATGTGGCTCTGTGCGTCTTGAAGTCTGCAAATCTGTGGTCAAATTCCTCCTGTAGCTTCAAAATGGCATCAGCATACTTCTCACCACTGAATGGTGTGCCTGCATCCACAAGTGCCTTGCATGCTGGGAAATGGCAAAGGTTTGTCTGAGATAGCTGAACTTTCCATAGCATAAGTTTTGTGGAGAATGCTCTCACATTGTCATAGGCAGCACTGACAAGTTGCCCCTGGCCTTGTAACCTCTTGTTCAGTACATTAAGCTCATGCGTGACATCAACAAGAAAAGCTAAGTCCATGAGCCATATAGGATCACTTAACACAGGAACAGCCACCCCATTCTTCTCCATGAAGACTTTCACTTCTGCTCTCAACTCAAAAAATCTCTTCAACATGTTTCCCCTGCTGAGCCAACGTACCTCGGTGAAGTAAAGCACGTCCCCATATTCTGACTCCATTTCTTCTAAAAAAGCACGGAACCTTCTGTGTTTTAAGCCCCTGGATCTGATGTGGTTGATGCATTGCACAACAACAGACATCACGTTGTCAAATTTCAGGCATTTGCTGCAAAGGGCCTGCTGATGGATAATGCAGTGCAGAGCTATGGCTTCCTCCACACCCTCCTCTTCCAGTTTTTTTTGAACAAGTGCCACCAGTCCATTTTTCCTCCCTGTCATTGATGGCGCTCCATCAGTTGTTATCCCAACAAATCTCTTCCATGAAAAACCGGCATTCTCAATGGCATCACACAGCTGGTGAAATATCTCCTGAGCGGTGGTCTGGCCATGCATTGGCATTACTGTGAGCAACTCCTCTGTCACTTCAAAATTGTCATCAACACCACGGACATATATTGCGAGCTGGGCAGTGTCAGTGATGTCTGTGGTCTCATCAAGAGCGACTGAGTATACACTGAAACATTTTGCTTTCTCACACAGTTGATCATAAATGTCACTTGACATGTCACAAATGCGCTCTGCCACGGTGTTGGCAGAAAGGCTGATGTTGCTGAACTGACCTTTCTTTTCTGGACAGACAATACTTGCAGCCTGTAACAGGCACTTTTTGACAAATTCACCTTCTGTAAATGGCTTTCCTGCTTTAGCAATCATCTCACTAACCACATAGCTAGCTTCGACTGCTGCGTTATTCTCTTTGGTTACTTTCTTAAAAAAATCTTGTTGCTTCAGTAGACATGTTTTAAGATTGGCAACTCGGTTGGCTCTCTCATCTCCCTGGTATTTTGCATAGTCCTCAGCATGTCTAGTTGTGTAATGACGTTTCAAATTGTATTCCTTATGCACCGCAACTTTCTCTGTGCAAATAAGACACGTCGGAGTGCCCCTGTGCTCCACAAAGAAATACTGAATTTCCCACTTTTCCTGAAATTGTCTGTGCTCATCACCAACCTTTCTCTTCACTGCAGGCTTTGAGAAAGACATGTTTGGGGCTGTGTAATATATAATTCCACTAGGTATCGCTGTTGTGTTGAAGTTTAAGTTTTAGTGTTTAGCTGACGTACAAAGAACGTAATTTCCGCTGGTACCAGATTGGCTCAGGGTCCTGCGCCTGCATATGACGTCGAGCACGGCACAGTTAGTGATTGGTTGAACGTCAGAAACCATGGAAACACAAAGTGTTTGTGGTGGCCGTTTAATATTTATATTATAAGTTCTCCCTATAAACGTGCATTTTTTTCACACTGACAGGCTCAGATAGTTACAATAAGTGTCCGACAACATACTAGAAAGGAGAAATGAACGTATGTCTACCTTTAGCTTGAGATCGCTGTTTGTTGCGAGAGCCAATCAGTGTGGAGAGTCTCATAACGTTACTGCACACAGGTCCTGTGCGGTGTCCTGCAGGCTGCTGTGCCCGCTGCAGTTTATGGAAGACAGAGTTTACCGACAACCGTTTAACGACCAGGAGAGTTTATGTTTCGCAGCCGGCTCTGGAGGGAGAGAGCCGGTGAATCCCCTGTGAACTTCCCCTGACCGGGGGAATGGGACTGGACCGGAGTTCGCTGGCGGTTTACCTGACCGGGAGTTTCGGAGGGAGAGAACCGGGGGAAAACCGACGAGATTACATACAAAGTCAATGCAGACCGGAGGTTGTTTATTTTTTTCGCGGGACTGGACCGGAGGACTGAACCACTGCTAGCTGGCAGGCAGCCGGCTCAGAGCAGCAGCACTGAAGGAGAGAACTGGGGGAAAAACCCACAGTTTACCGGCGGCCGTTTACTGACCATGGGAGTATTTTTGAGTATTTTGCGATTATTTTTGTCGCTTTTGCTGTGAACACCCCTTTAGTCCACACAGCAGCAGAACAACAACAAACAGCGATCTCAAGCTAAAGGTAGACATACGTTCATTTCTCCTTTCTAGTATGTTGTCGGACACTTATTGTAACTATCTGAGCCTGTCAGTGTGAAAAAAATGCACGTTTATAGGGAGAACTAGGGAGAATGTGACGCCTCCAGAGGGTATCATGTACCCAGAAATGACAGCGGAGCTTCGGACTTTCAGAGCAGTACAGCGCAGTGATGGTGGTGATCTCAGTCATGGATGATGAGAGAAAAAGCAAAACAGGCGGGCTCGCTCGCGTATGGGCGGGACAAAATCGTGTCAATTGTGTCCGGTGTGCACACAGCTTTAAGCTGTCATTTCTGGGTACATGATACCATACAGCATCCATGTCAAACTCGCGCGGGCCGCACTAACATTAAACTTTCATATCAAGGCGGGGGCCTCAAACTAGCGTCCGGCGGGCCGCATTTGGCCCGCGGGCCGCGAGTTTGAGACCCCTGGTGTAGAGGGAGAAGAGCAGTGGAGAGAGCACACATCCCGTGCTTATATAGTGTGAAGAGAGATGTGAGCCCTTTTTACTGTAATTGATCTCCTTGGAGCAGGCCTGGCCAACCCGCGGCTCCCGAGCCGCATGCGGCTCTTTGCCTGGTTTCATGCGGCTCTTACGTTCATATCGAAGTTTGTGTTTGTGTTATTTATTTATTTTTCTTTTAAAATCTTTTTATTGATTTTGCAAAAAATACGTCGACCCATTTAATGCGGAGACGGACTGTTTGAAAGCCCCGCTAGTCACAGCTTCTCTGACGCACCTTGAAATATTTCGGCAAACTTCTCCTCAGACCTCAATGCTTATTGTGTGAATTACACCACTTGTAGGCTGTGGAGCGGTCCAGGCTTCTTCTTGCAGAGCGTTTGATGAAGAGAAGCTCTCTCTCTCTCTCGCTCTCTCTCTCTCTCGCTCTCTCCATTAAACATGACAAACGTCAGTAAACAGCTGGACAAGGCTTTGAAATCACGGATTTCGTGAGTTTATTTTTTAGGAAACGTCGGACCAGTTGCGACGTAATGTTTTCAGCGGCGCTAATGTTGTGGTTCATTTATCACCAAACAACGTCGGGGGATTTCACAAACACGTCATCACCTGTTTGTCTGATGCTGCGGGATAGAGCAGAAGTAGCTGCACCTGTTTAGCGCTCAGCGCTGCATGAGCGCTACGTGGAGAAACGCTGGCCGGCCAGTTCATATATTTTGATTTCAAAACGGCGAATTTCGCCGTAAGGTGACAAGTTCACAGGTCTGCAAAAAGGAGGACAAATACGCGTCCGGCTTGATGCTGCGCCGGACGGACAGGGCATTGAAAATCCGGACTTCTGCTAACGGTTAGCTGAGCTTGCCAACTTCAACAACATGTGAAGGCAGAAGTAGTAGAGCACAACATACCAGGAGCATCACACTCCTGTGACCAATCATGCTTTAGACAGAGGTTCGGACCGCCCCCAGCTCATTTGCATACAAGGACACAGAAATACAAGGCATAAATAAATGTATAAATACGTGTGGACACATAAATACAGGCATAAATAAATGAATAAATACAGAAATGTAGAAATAGATTTATTTAATGATGTCCTGTTTAGGTATAACTTATATTTATATATTCCTGTATTTATTTATTTATTTCTACATTTATTTAAGCATTTATTTATTTATTACTGCATTTATTTATTTATTTATACATTTATTTAAGCATTTATTTATTTATTCCTGTATTTATTCCTGCATTTATTTATTTATACTTAAGTTATTTTCAGTCCTCCATAGCCACGCGGGGTGACTGCACTCAACAAACACGGAGAACTGAACAGTCTACTGACCTCCTCGTCAGGCGCAGCCCGGACACCGCATTCAAGTTAGCGGAACACGTGGCTCGGGGGCGCGCTCCGCCGCGCGCTGCCTCACAGACGCCACACCACTGGACCCTGTGCGCGCGCTCCGACCGGAGCTCCACAGGACATCTGCGCCGCCGGAGGAACGACTCGCGGACAGGTATGCTGCCGGGGAAGCTGCCTCAGCTTCTAAGTTCATGTAGAAACAGGGAAATAGGAACATCTCGCCGCGGCCGTTGACATTGTTTGTCTTAAGTAGTATTTTGCGCAAGATTTTCGGATTATTTGGTCCAGCAATTTTCCAATGTCCTTGTAAATGTCTGTTTTATTTCACTTTACTCTTTACCTTTGCATGTCCCACCATGGATTCTTTGTTTTCCTTTTTTTTTTTTTTACAGTCTAAAGCGCTGCCAACTTTTCCTGCTGCAGAAACGGGACACATCTGACCTTGGTTTGCCTTTTCACTGCCATTTGAAGCAGTAACACAACATACAAGTGAGACAGCAGGTGTTGATGACTGTTGACGGGTTCCAAGTCGATGATTTGTAGGCCGATGTACAATTTTGGCCACGCTTGATATCATAGAAACACTGATGCTGCACCAATATTATAACTTGATGCCACCAGTTTTGTGATTTGAGCCATTGGCAGCCGATACGTTCAGTTTAAGGAGCCACTTGTTCTCATGTTAAGGCTGGTTTCTGTTTAATTTGGAGCAGACACACTATATCTGCTTCAAGAGGTGATTGTGTCATTTCACATAGGTCAACCTCTTTGAGCAAATCTGCATTTTCTGTGAATTCAGAAAACTCGTGGAATCTCTTCCATCACACATAAACACACAAAACATTCAAACATAGCCTTAAGGATCAGGTGTGAAGCATCTGTCCTGCCTGCTTATTTGGTGTATATGTGCATTTGTCTTGTTTAGTGTTGACGTATTTGATGTGCCTCCAGTGTTTTATACAGTATGTGCTTATACTGTAGGTACACTTTTGTGAATTAGTTTTGTCTATACGTTACTGTCTATCGATGAATCTTAGTTGCATTATGTTATTGGAAATCAGTGTTTCCCCTAGGTTTACAGCTTCAGGGGGCGACGGCGACGGCGACAACACCGACACAAACACTTAAAGCAGTGGTTCTCAAACTTTTTCTGTAAATAACTTCATTTTGTGACTCCATCTGTGCTTTTAGAAATAACAGAATAAAGAAAATTGCAATCACTTTCAAGTAAATCAGATTGCTCCATCAGACATTTTTTTATTTTTAAATTGCAATCACTTAGAACAATGAAAATAAAGTTATATCTGTGCAAAAAATAACTAATATTTAGTTACTACTAAATAGCTCATTGTGGAAAACAATAAGCTATTTATTTTTTTGCCAAACAAAACAGAAGAGATGTGAGCATCAGGTTGCATCAGTATTAGTGGAGCAGTGAGCCTCTACACATCTTTATGAACGGGGTTGTAGATTTGATAGATTTTAATTCATGTTCAACGTTGATCTGAGATCTGTTTTCTGTTTTGAGACGCAGCAGCAGAAAGGACGTCACGGAGACTTCTGGCAAAGAGCCAAAAGTCGGCGAGTCGCTATGCGCATGCGCAGTGTAACCTGTTAACGGCATAACGTAAACATTTACCCGAAAGTACAGGCTTTTCTCCATGTATTTATTAATGACTTAGTTTTATATCCGTGTACTTTGTACTTTTGTAATATGTGAAGCCAGCAGCTTGTTGGTACAAGACACGAGCACTTTGTCTCTTTCACCTGAGCAGGAGAGCTGCTCTGTGATCAGAGAGTTGCTCCGGTGTTCCTCACATGGGAGCTGCTGTTGCCATCTTCACCCTGGGAGCGTTTAAAACGCAGATATAGGTCTGCTTTTCACGCGACATATTTTTTGACGCTCTCTGTCCGCTGCTGTGTGCTCAGCGCTCACCTGTCTGTGCGCGCGCACGTGTCTGTACGCATCAGGGCGGAACTCCGCTGTGCGCAACGCAGAGCAGAGTAGAAGTGTTAACGCGACCATGTAGAGACCGAAATGACAAGCTGTGTGTGGATAAGATCAATAAAATACGGCCGTTTAGTTTGTTTAATAACAGAACAAGGTGTAGACCGGTTCTATAGGAAAGAGAAACTTAAATGACGACTTGTGGTCTGGCGCTATCGAGAAAATTACAGGGGGGCGGGGTTTTTTTTCAGGGGGGCGCCCCGCCCCCCTATTCTAACGGTGGGGGAAACACTGGAAATGTTGTAATTTCAGGCTGCCATCAAAAAATCTGGCCATGGAACAGCAGATGAAAATTACCCTCTCTGGCTAACACTGGCTCACTTATAGTTTTACTTTTGATTAGAGTGCATTGTCCCTGCAAAATAAACAAATAAATAACATAAAATAAAATAATTTGTATACATCCCAAATAAAAAAGTTGAATTATGTTGTTCATTGCGTGCAAATGAATTGTGCAGAGCACTGCCATGATGTGTGACACGTGTAAATCGTGACACAAACAAACATGTGACATGTGATATATATATATATATATATATATATATATATATATATATATATATATATATATATATATATGCTGGATAGAAACCTTTGTTATCTGTAAATATACAGCAACTAATGCTGGAACCGTTCCATGACACGGTGCCAGAGGAACTCAGATGCAACTTGATGCTTGGCGGCTCATCGTAAGGGCTATTCTAACTCCAGTGTCTTTTGTGTGCAGCCAACAGAGCGTCTGGACTCTGGAGGGTTCTGAACGGCATCAATCAAGATGTACGGACGGGTCCTGCATCCGCACCGCCCCGGCGACTGCTTTATTAACGTCAACGTCGGCGGTTTCAAACAGCGGATGGAGTGCGACGCCCTGAAGCGGTTCCCGCAGACGCGTCTGGGTCGCCTCCTGGGTTGCAGCTCCGACGAGGCAGTCCTGGAACTCTGCGATGACTTCAGTCCCTCTGAAATGGAGTACTATTTCGACCGCAGTCCGCGTTTCTTCCTCTACGTTCTCAACTTTTACCTCACGGGCAAAATCCACCTGGCGGACGGGTTGTGCGTGGTCTCATTTTCTCAAGAGATTGAGTACTGGGGCATCAAGGAGCGCCACCTGGACTTCTGCTGCAGCAACAAGTTCCACGAACTGATGAAGCTCGCGGAGGACAAGTGCACGGATCAGGGGAGCGGTGAACTGCAGCCCCACAGCTGGGACTCGTCTATGGAGGAGCTGGTTTCTTCGGGGGAAGACGTAGACCTGTTTGAAGGCTCCTGGTGTGCGACCGTCCGCAGGAACGTCTGGATTCGACTTGAGGATCCAGGCTACTCCACTTCCGCCAAAGTGATGGCTGTAGCCTCCCTAAGCGTGGTCATGGTCTCTATTGTGGCCATGTGCGTCCACAGCATGCCGGACTACCATCAAGTGGATCTCCACGAAAAGGAGATTGAAAACCCAGTGCTGACTTTCTTCGAGATGGTCTGTGTTCTGTACTTCTCCGCCGAGTTTATTCTCCGTCTGGCGGTTGCGCCTTCAGCCAGGAAGTTCTTGTGCGGCCCCCTCAACACGATCGACTTATTGTCGATCGTGCCCTTCTATGTCACTTTAGCCTGTGATGTGACGGACAAAGGGGAGAACACAGACCTGGAGAACATCGGCAAAGTGGTGCAGATCTTGAGGTTGATGCGAGTGTTTCGCATCCTAAAGCTGGCTCGCCACTCGGCTGGCCTCCGCTCTCTGGGCGCCACGCTGCGCCACAGCTCCAGCGAAGTGGGGCAGCTGGTGCTTTTCCTGTCCGTGGGCATTTCCATGTTTTCCGCTCTCATTTACTTTGTGGAGAAAGAATCTCAGGATTCGGAGCTGCAGACGATGCCTATTGGCTGGTGGTGGGCCACCATTAGCATGACTACAGTGGGCTACGGGGACACCTACCCCATCACGCTGGCTGGGAAGCTGATAGGAACCCTGTGCATCCTCTGTGGGCTGCTCATGGTGGCTCTGCCCGTTACAAACATCTTCAATAAATTCTCCGCATTCTATGAGAGGCAAAGACATATAGATCTCAGAAGAAGCAATAACTGAACCCTCTCCAGCGGGTACAGGAGTATTACAAAGAGTTCTAGCATATAATGTTGAAACGTTTAACCCCACACACTCCTTCATCACCCACATCATGTGAGAAGTTGTGGCAGGCGTCAGCCAGGTGTCAGGACAGCGGCGAGTCAGTGCACCTCTCTGACTACTGTTGGCAAGTCTCTGACTAGTCGGGGCACTTCTCTGACAACTACTTGCACTGGCAGTTTGTGGCACCTACCAACACCTAACTACATATAAGGAGAGGACAAGTCAACAAATTCTAACAAGTGGCCGAAATGAGTTTCCTCCGTAGGGTGGCCGGGCTCAGCTTTATGCCGTGTTCACACCAAATACGACGCAAATTGTCCGGCAACGGATGGGGTTATGAACCCAAACACGAGGGCGTTTTTGGGACTTCCACAACAAGTATAAAGCAGAACTAGTGGTTATTTATTCCATGGTCGATAGCGGAAAAGATAACTCTTTCTTACCGAGAGAAGCGACAGAGATAAGCCACGCCCCCTTTGTCACGGCGCGATTTTTCGCGTTTGATGTGAGCACATCATTAGAGATAGGGTACGGAAGAAAGGAGTCAGCTGCGGTGGTTCAGCATCTCATCAGGATTCCTCCTGTACGCCTCCCACTGGAGGTTTTCCGGGCACGTCCAACTTTTTTTACACTGCTACTGAGTTACAGTTCCCATCCGATTTCAATGGGTCCTGTTTATATTCAAGGGTTTAAGATCTACGTTTAGTGTTAACAGCTAATTATAATCTATATAGTTGTGAGGTTATAATCACTGTCAACCTCAAGAGAGGTGTGCATGTTCAGGTTTACCTGGTGGAAAAATTATTCCAGTGTTTAGCTTAGACTAACAGTGCCGTCTCCTCAAAGTAAAGTCTCATAATGGTGGTATAACAGTATGACATGATATGGTCAAATAAAAAAATCATACATATTATGGTATATAAGTGTAATATATTATGAAGTGAAATGTAGTAGTGGCAAAACAATATTCAGTATAGTATAGCAGTATTGCATATTGTAAGTATTAAGTCTACAAAAAAATCTATCTATCTATTTGTATATTAAGACATTGACAAAAGAAAGAAAAACACAGCTCCTCCATTCTATGATCATAAAACTGATTTACGGCAGCTGACCCATTGTAACAACAATGGTTGTTGCCAGGAAATATGTCTCCACCCACTCAGCTTGTCAGCATCTCGACGAGTGCCGTTCTCTTGCCGCTTTCCTGGCACTTGAGTGACGCCAGCTACTGACTCGCCGCTGTCCTGACACCTGGCTGACGCCTGCCACACGCCTGCCACTGGGTGCCAGTGCCACAAGGAGGAGCTCGGCCTTGCTGAAAGAAGCTGTGACCACGACACAAGAGCAGGGCAAAGGGATGAGCTGCACACTGTACTGCGATAAACCTGGCTAACATAAATGAGTGCTTAGCATTCTAAGGTCAAGGATGTCAAATATGTTCATGACTTAATGGAAAAGTTCGGCATTTTTCTGGAATTTTGCTTAATCACTTTCGTGTCAAGAGAAGATGGCGACCTCCGGTTCTGAAAAAAAGTCAAGTGAAGCCAATGCGGAAAACTTTTATTCTTTATGACTCTTCTGGTTGCAAAAAAATTATTCAGATTTGAGAAATCTTCTCTCTTGTTTCAAAGTACACATCTCTAGTTTCAATACACTTCTTCAAATGATGTTCATCTCGTAAATGATGGTCCATTTAGAGTCAAAGAGACCATAAAGCAGGGTATGCTTAAGGGCGGGGCCACCTTGTGATTGACAGGTCGCTACCACAGCGTTGTCCAGTCTGTGAGTTGTCTGTGTTTTAATCTTTAACCCTTTCACAGTGTGTTTACGCTTCATGAAAGTTAATCGTAACATGTGTGTTTGACTAAAAGCTCCTGCTGTAGCTCCACCCTCCTCCTGCTTCCTAATAACCAAGATGGCAACAGCCGAAATGCCAAACTCGAGGCTTCAAAGTGGCAGTCCACGAACCCATGGTTGAAGTCTTGGTGACTACGTCCACTTCTGATGGGCTGTCCAGATCTATACCGCTCTCACGTCTGTACAGTACATATGTAGCGAGCACCAGCTGCCGGTTACTTTAGTTCAAGCTTTTTAAAGTCTGGAAACAGAGCAAAACGGCTAACGTGGCTTTGTCCACACTCAAAAAGCATGAACTAATTTTTGGCCAACAGAAACTCCAGGAAGTTACTGAACCTTGCCAAGAAATATTCTGACACATAACCCCTGTTAAACAGCATAGTAGTGCACTAGTAGTAGCTCAGATGAGTAGCATTTGTTCAGAAGTGCTGGAAGGTGGGTGTTGTAACCTGGACAGAGCTGGCTGCTTGGCTACGTACACACTTCTGCACATACACTCATCTAACTCCAGCCAAAAACGTTCCAAAATGGCAAACTGCTGCTTTAACTTCACGGACAGCATGGGCCAGATCACCTAGAGCAATACGTGAAAAGACGTGAGAAACAGCACTCCGTGGTTCAGGGGTGGATTGGCCATAGGGAGTACCGGGAGTTTTCCCGGTGGGCCGGTCAGTAATGGGCCGGCAGTGGCTGACCTTTTTTTTTTTTTTTGTTGTTGTATGTAAAGAGACGTATAAGTGGCCCAGTGGCCCTATGACAGGCCCAGTAGTCCCGCCCACGCATTTTCCAGACCCCCCTCGTCCAATCACCTTTAATGATGAGCTAATGACACATCATTAGCAATCTGTGAGAGAGAAGAGAAAGAAAAAATGGAGAAAAAACGAAAAGGCGGTGCAGAAAAACTGAGGGAAAAGAAGAAAAAAAAGTTCTCACAACAGATGCTGCTAAGAGCAGAACTATAATAAACATGTTTGCTGCTGCGGGGGCCGGCGGCGGGGGCGTAGCCTCCGGCTCCGGGGCTTTGGCTGCGCCGGGCGCGGCGGGTCCCTCAGGAGGGGTCGTCGGACAGTGAAAGTGAGGCTCCCGCTGCCATGGTGGGACAGGAGGGGGAGGAGGAGAGTGGTGGTGGTGATAGCAGGTGAGTGTGCTAGCTAACATGTTGTGATAAACACTCATTCACTAAATGTTCAGAAACGTTGTCTATGAACTTTACTTGACATAATAGATCTAAAGTGTTGGAAAATGATATACTATCATGATTAATTAACCACTATGTTATGGTGCTGTGGTTTGAACATGCAGATCTGCTTTTTCACAATTTTTATAATTACAAATCAGGTCACCAGAGTTAAAGTGTTTTAAGTATCAATACACTTTCTTCAAGCCCACTGTCCAATTTGTTCAAATATGCTTTACCTATTTTTTTCTGTCAGTGTTTATGGTTTATTGTCCTTGCTTTTCTTTTTTTGAACACTTATTTATGGAAATTTTCTGATTAAATTACATCAAATAAGAGACAAGGAGACATATTTCACATTATACAGTTAAAACTAATGAAACACTGATTAACTACTGTTACAATTAAACATCTGCATACATATTAGGGGTGTTCAAACATATTCCGTACTATTTCTCTCCTTTTCACGTCCAGGTTTGTGCCCAGTACATCGTCTCTCTCACCAGAGACCCCAAGCCCACCCATTGATTATTTCACCCGTCCCAACCCAGACACCCTTCAGCTATTTGCATCACCCTCAACAATCAACAAGTAACCCCAAATGGCAGAAAGCTTTCCGCTGCGAGGATGGCACACTTCGAAAGTGGCTTTCATACAGTCAGGGACGCCTTTCACAGGGAGTTCTATTTGTATTTGTATGAGTAGTTGTATAAATAAACACTCTTGAATCTTAAATCCTTTCTCCAGTATCCTTCTTAAGAGCAAGTGAGCAAAATAATGTGTAGTCATCATTTATTTTATTCAATGCTCCAGAATATCAAGGGATATTATTCAGTATAGTAGTGTTATTAAGGGCTTGTGTGATTATATGTACATCAACGGACTGAGTTGGCACAGTATTTGCGTCCTCCGTCTCTGCTGCGTTGAAGTTGTCATCTATTGTTCCACGCGTCTCGTTCTCAGGTCTCGGCTGTATTTTGTGTTAAAAGGCTTTCAGTTGCGTAATCTAATGAGAGGCTATCAGTGTAATTAGTTCTTAATGTTAAAGTAAAAAAAATCACAAGGGGCTGATTTCACAATTCATCCCATAATGAGTATTGCATCTTTAATTGGAAGAATTAACCGGACCATAAAGTTACGTGTTTGGGTTTGTCTTGTCGTCAATAACAGGATCTGTATTGCTTCCAAGCGGCTGTAATCAGATTATACTTCATCCTTGCTTGTGTTGAATATGCAAGCAAACCTTCAATCGTCCTGCGGTCTGATGCTCTCGCGGCATAACAGCCTCATCAGCAGTATGTACGCATGTCTGTCATATCCCGGTTATCTCCTCCACAGATAAGAATGTGCCGATCAATAAGAGTTGCCCTCCAAAAGGAGGCCGACAGAAACTCAACCCAATGGATTTCAATATAAATCGTGGTCTCTGCGATAGTCAGATCGCTCCCGCTGGCAGCTGATGACTTCAATGTTTGTGGTATTTTGCAGCCGTCAGATGTCAGAGAATCGCTAAGTAGCTTGTGGCTTCGGCCCTTAAATAAACCTCCCCGTCAGCATCAGGGGTAAGGTCACCTTTTTCATCCCTGGACGCCTCCTGCGTCCTTCCTTTAAGCTCAAAGTCACACAGTATCACACTCCGATGTAGTTGCTTTAGCGTTTATACGTGAACGCCCCCGTCAGCAATATGTGCTCCGTGCTGACGGACACAGGAACACGTTGTCGGGTGCTCCGCTGACCCCCACGAGGTGATGAAACGTGGAGGTATACAGTGGTGACATGCACCAAAAAAAACTAGAAAAAATGGGTTTTCTACAAGAATTCAAGGCAACATGGGGGACTAACTGATATACAAGTGAATATTAAAAAAAGATCCATCCAATCTCTGTCTCCGTCTGTATTTCTGGGGTTCCAGTGCAGTCACAGATATCCGGGCCAAAGACTCTCGTTTCCGTGCGCTTCTCTTCTCATCGTTTACAGTCCGATTAGCAACCTGAGACACGAGACTGCCGTTGAGGTTGAGGGAGACGCGTACGGCCGGATTGAACTGAAATTCAGCTTCAGGACATCAGGGGTGATGATATGCACGCCACATCCTGTAATTTCATGAATTTTAAAGGCGTTTATGAAGAAGCTAAAGAGCCTATCGAATTTTCTATATTTTGTATGCTAAATACAAAAAATTATCCACCCTCAGAGCTTCAGCACAGAGAAGCTGTTGTCTGTATAACGTCCCTCTTCTCTCCAGAAGCCATCCATTGAGGCTGCATATCTAAAAGGGTTAGACAAATAAAAAGCACCTGTCTTAACATGCAACACATGTGACAGTTCAAGTTAAAATAATGGAATGTATAGTTGTACTTATAGTTAGCATTGACACTGGAAAGTGTGCTCCATCCTGTTTTACATGGTGGTGGCCTGCACCGAAGATTTAGTGTTGCAATCTGCCAAAATATGAAAGAAGAAGAAGAAGAAGAACGTGCCCACGGATCCGGTTCACACCGGTCCCGGCTGCAACCGTTCATAAAACACTCAAATCAATAAGGTTATCAGAATTTCAAGTTGCATTCATTTAAAGTTGAACCGTGTTACACAGTCAAAACAACCTTGGTGCATGAAATATAAATATTTCATTTAATTACCATTTATTTTTTCAGGTTGTGCCAGGTGAAGGGTACCAGGGCGGGAGGTCACACTTGGAGCATGAGTACTGCATGCTGTTATGACGCAGATAGTCACGTTAGTGGCTTAACGGTGTGTTTTCAGTTGTACGGCTGCAGTGCTTACCTTGGCGAGCCATGTCCCATTCTCATGATCAGAAGCCTTTGTTGTCGTCGGGCTGCTAGTTTCACGGTGGCTCCTCAGGACTGAACCTTGTGCGGGCGCTCTGCTGACTCAGCACAAACCCATTCATTCACAATGAACACGTGTTCCAATGAAGGGCGAGTTTTTGAAATGCAACTGCAGTGGAGGCAAAAAAAGAAAACACACACACACACACACACACACACACACACACACACACACACACACACACACACACACACACACACACACTGGATTAAACATCCCCCTGAAAAAAATAAAAGAGAAGAAGACAAATACTCTTCTTCAGTTCCCTAATGGATTTGATACCTTAAAAACAATATATATATATATATATACTGCTGAGGGACTCACGGTCCCTCAGCAGGAACTCAACTCGTCGGCGTATCTTTTAAGTTGGCTGATTCTTGAATAACCGAAAGAAATTGAAAATCCGGACTTCTGCTAACGGTTAGCTGAGCTTGCCAACTTCAACAACATGTGAAGGCAGAAGTAGTAGAGCACAACATACCAGGACCGATCACACTCCTGTGACCAATCATGCTTTAGACAGAGGTTCGGACCGCCCAGCTCATTTGCATACAAGGACACAGAAATACAGAAATAAATAAATGAAGAAATACGTGTGGACACATAAATACAGGCAGAAATAAATATTGAAATACAGAAATGTAGAAATAGATTTATTTAATGATGTCCTGTTTAGGTATAACTTATATTTATATATTCCTGTATTTATTTATTTATTTATACATTTATTTAAGCATTTATTTATTTATTCCTGCATTTATTTATACATTTATTTAAGCATCTATTTATTTATTCCTGTATTTATTCCTGCATTTATTTATAATTAAGTCATTTCCGGTCCTCCACATATATATTCCTGGTCACTGACCTTCGGTGGTAAGAAGGCACAATCACATGTCAGTAGATTCTGTTACAGTCTTTCCCTTGAAGGTTTTGTAAGTTCAAATTTGAATCAGCTTTGTTATTATGACTGTAAAAACGTGGTGTATTATAAGTAAAATATAATTATACTTCAGGTATAACTACATGACTGTACTGTACAATGTTCCGTGATTATCGTTCCTGGGGTTGTAATTCCCCTCTGTGACCACAGGAGGGCGGTGCAAGCCCATTTTGAAAAGAAACTTTCGTTGTCTCCTCTTTCAGAGTAAAACAACTCAAATATATGGCGTTGATTTGAATAATATGCTGTCCGCAGATAAGATGCGGAGATATATAAAACAAAACGTTGACGATGAAATTATTATTATTATTATTATTATTATTATTATGTTTTATCAGGATCAATTTGTTGTCAGCAGGCTCCAGATAAAAGACAATCATGTCCCAGTTGAGTGGCTTTGTGATGTAGAGGTGATGTACTGGTGTCGTAGCTCAAACTACTAAACATGCAGTAAATCCTCCTTCCTGAACCACTAGACAGTTCACAGTTTACTGAAATCCAGGATTCATAACACACTGTGTCATTAGACTGAAGTAACCAGCTAGGTGGACCGCTGTAGATTAAAGACGTCTGCCCTCTAGTGGTTCAATATGAGCACTAAATATCTTAATATAAATATATATTTTTATTTATTTTTATAAAATTGGTAAATTAATATATATATATATTTAAAATAAAAAAATGAATGATGCATATATATCTATATATGTATAGATATATATGTATATATCTTAATATTATCTATAATATATACATATATATACGAATATATCTTAATATTATATCTTATTCTTAATTTAAATTCAAATGTTTACCTTAAGCCTTAACTTTTAAGTTATTGTAATTGTGTGGAAGGAGGACCTAGCAAAGTAAGTTTTTCATTGTAACTGTCTGTTAAATGTGCATATAAGGACAATAAACATATCTTGAATCTTGAATATTTATATGCAGTAGTATTATGTCCTATACTGTCAAAATAATAATTATGTACAATACAATTTAAACAAATCTCCAGAAACATTATGAGAAGGCAGCATGTTAAATAATAAATTAATAATATCAATATTATTTACATTGTTGACAATATTACCATGCTCTGTGTCACGACTCTTAGATGTTTCAGAGAGGCAATCAGGCTCTGAATGAATCCTGAAATGGTAGTTGTTGCTTTTTTTTTGTCTTAGCCTTTTCCTTTGTCTTTTTTACTCCTACTGCTACTTGATGTGCTGCTTTAGCTCGTCTTCAGGGTCAGATACTCTTTCCTCTTCCGGACTGATCAGAACGATTGATGAACAGGGTGGTGGTCTAGTGAGTGCATCCCAATGAATAAAATAGCACAACGTCAGGTTGAAAAGTAACATTTTTTTGTTTTTATTATTATTCATTTAAATTAACAAACACTGCTATACATATTGCTGTTTTTTTTATTAATTTTGAATCATTTTGAACAGTTAAAGCATTTGGAAAAGAAGTAATAGTAGTTGAAAACAGGCGACAGACAGTAGATGACATGTACAGCAGAAGATCTACAGTCAATGGCTTTCCTATGTGTGTCGAGGGGCTGCAGAATATTTCAACGTACAGACATATCAGACTCGCCCACAGTAATGTTTTTGGTTACTCTTTATGTTGTCATACAGGATCAGAGACCCCTCCCCCCCCCCCCCCCCCCCCCCCCCCCCAGGTTGCATCCACACGACATCATCAGAAGAGAAACAGCCGGCGCGTTCTTCCCAAAGTAGCAGCAGCTTGTATTGAATTGCAAAGTCCGTTTTTTCTGCATCCGGCACAACCAAACGTCTTCCAACCACAACATGTTCTCCTCTATCAACAGAAAAGGGTTTCGAGCAAAGACGACAACCCCTCTGTCTAAAACCCCTGACGTTAGGAATGTTTGAAGTGAACCAAAAAACAGTCCCAAACATCGCTGTTGTGCCCCTCTCAGTGCACAGTATTGAAAACCCTCATCCCTTTAAAGATACACACACACATGTAAAAACGACAACAAAAAAAGAAGTGCTTCTTAGAACTTCAGAGATATTACATCTTCTCGAGGTGTCCCCTCTTTCATCTCAGGCCAGCTGTTACAAAAAATAAAAAATAAAGAGTCCCTTTCTTTTGTCAGAAAGTGACCAGCGTCTGGCCCCACGACAGAGTACCTCCACGTTGGCGCACGTTCACACACCCGTAAAAAAAATCAGCTCGTCTGACTTGGATTTAAACATCATTGACTGTCTGCTTTACTAAAAGTGACAGATGTACAAACACAGTATAAACAGGGTTGACATCATTGGCAGCTGGAGACGGTCTAGACCACAGTGGCTTTTATATTTCTTTTTTCTTTTCTGTCCAAATTTGAGCAAAATCCCCTCCTTTTTAGACAAAGACGAACAAATTACAGGATTACACGCGTCAAACAACCCTTGTTTTGAGGCTTTTGGAAACCCGACCCGCCCAGAGAGGCTGTCAGACTTTTTGTCTGGAGAATGTGCGAGACACAGACAAGAAGGTCAGGATCCGGTGGAGGAGGGCTTTGTTCAAACTTTTGTGTCGTCTGAGCGGAAAAAGTCAAAACCTTTTCCCCCCCCGACGCGACACAAGGAGGTGACGACGTGGTGTCGTCCCTCAGCGTACAGTGCATCATCGCCGCCTGCAGCACTAGACCGCGGGGTTCTACTACACATGAGAGATATCCCTGACATCAATGTAAATCACATACACTTTGTCATAAACAGGTTGTAAAAGTTCATGTACAGAATCACTGAGGAAAAGCACACCGATACTACTGTAAAGTCAAGCCGCTATGGCAAAAATAGAAGGTATAGAGTATTGAGGAACTAGTCATTGATTGAAAGTTGGCTCGTAATCCTTTGCAACACTGAGGAGGCTCGGGCGCCACGCGGGCGACCCTTTTGCTTTTCTACAGGCGGATTAAGGAGAGGACGATGTCTCAACAAAACACTTCTTAAAATGTAATTGGCACAGGCCGTAAACACGATTAAAGCGATGGAAACAGCGTCAGAAATGTGTTCACACTGCTGGTAGCGATTCCTGAATCGAGGTTAGGAACTCTCAGTGGAAGAGGAGACGAGAGGAAGTCTTTGCTCGCCGTCTCCTTCTCCTCCTCAGAAAACCCCCGCAGAACGCCGACCTCGTTTAGTGATTTATTGATTCGTCTTGGCGGAGTGCAAGTGTCGGCCACATGGCTTTTGAAACATTGGCAAAAATATATATATATATATATATATATATTAACGCGCTCTCTGGTTGCGGTCGCGCCGACTCACAACTGCCAGATTGCGGCGTGTTTCTCTTCAGAATTGTCTTCCCAGTAAACAAGTTGATACTCTGGAGTTGAAATGGCAAAGGGAGGACACTTTTTATTTTAGCACACTGAAGCAGAACAAGAAGAAACACGCGGCGTAGCCCTTGTGGGTCTCCCTGCAGGGGGGTGGGGGGCTTGGTCTGGACTTTTGAATGTACTCTTGGGTCTCTAAAAGGGGAGGCGCGTTGATCCTCACGCTCGCCGTCAGCCACAGTGTTTGTTTCTCGGCCCTCGCTCAGAGCGCCAGCAGGGTGGGCGAGTTGAGGGAGTCAGAGGACTGGTCCCCGCTGCTGCTGCTGCGCCGGTGGGCCTTGGAGCAGGACTCGGAGGAGGGCGAGGGGCTCTCGGGCTCCAGCATGCTCGGGTAGGTGAATATGAGGCTCGGGGCGTTGGGCGTGGCGGCCGGAGTGGACGCCGCCACCACCGGCGTGTTCAGGCTGTCCCCATCCGTGCAGTACATCCCGCCGCCGCCGCCCAGGCAGATGGGCTTGATGACGGAGCGTTGGGGCTTGCCCACGTCGTTTCTTTCGTCCGGCTCTTGCTTCACGACGACGTGGTTAATCTGAGGCCGGCTGCCCATGTTGGGGCGCATGGTCAGGGGGAGCGGGGCGCACTGCTGCTGCTGCTGGTGCTGCTGGTGCTGCTGCTGGTGCTGCTGCTGGTGCTGCTGGTGCTGCTGGTGGTGCTGCTGCTGGTGGCGCTCGTCGGTGGGGAGCTTACACACGGGATTGTGGGCAACCAGCATGAACTCCAGCTTGTCTTTCTCCTTCTGCAGGTTCTCGATCTCCTTCTGCAGGTCCGATTTCTCCTCCTCCAGCTTTTCAGTCTCCTGTAGGGAGAAACAGGAAATAGGGTTGAGCGCTACAGTTTGAGCAGGTTCTTTTTTTGGGGGTTGTTTTTCTTCATTTTTTGGGGGTTGGGCATTTTTGACAGAAAATAAGCAGACAGAGAAATGGGGAACAACGTGGAACAGCCAGACGTGGAACAGCCAGACGTGAACCGAGCGACGACTTTACGATTCAGGGTCAGAACCGAGAAGCAGAACGGTTTGAATTTCATCAGAACAAATAGTGAAACAGCGTTTTCATGGACATTCGCTGACAGAAAGCCAAGAAACTGACGCCATGGCTGCAAAACAAAGTGAATCATTTAAAGTTTCTCCCAGTCAGGTCCGTCAGATGTGTGACTAATCCAGTATTTCTCTCTAGTGGGGCGCCGAGGTATTACAGGTGGGGCGCAAGAATTGATTTACTCACAAAATGTATTGAGAACTTAACATATTACAAAGGTACAAAGTACACGGACATAAAACATTAATGTCATTAATAAATACATGGAGGAATGCCTGTACTTTTGTGTAAGTGTTTAAGTTACGCTTGCGCATATGCGCGCAATGGCCAAGATTCTTGGTGACTCGCCAAATCCTACCTCCATGAGATTTTCTGTTGTCGCCGCTCAAAACTAAATACAGACATTGTTCAACATTGAGCATGAATTGAGAGCGGCCGTATCAAGCCTGCAACGCCGTCTTAAAAAGGTTTGTAGAGGAAAGCCGGCTCATTGCAGCCACTAATACTGAAAAAAGGTGATGGCTCACACATATCTGTTATTGTTGTTTTGAGAAGATATGCAGTGTAAAAACTCAGTTAAACTCTTTATTGCCAAATATTTTAACCTCTTTTCTTTATTCTTCTTCTTTATTGTTATGATATTGAAAATATATTCAGTGCAAAACAGGTTAAATGAAGCCACAATAAGATAGTTTTTTGCCAAATATTAGTTATTTTTTTGCACAGATATATAATAATATATATATATTTATTAGCATTGTTCTAACAAAGTGATAGCACATTGTATTTGTTTTTGTCTGATGGAGCGATCTGGTTTACTTGAAAGTGTTTGCAATAGTTTTTTATCCTTTCATCAGACGTATTTACAAAATGATGTTATTGCATTAACAATTCAGCATGGACCAGTTTGTGACAATTTTGTTGGGGAACAGATATTTTTCTTCCTCCAAAGTGGGGCGTGACAGAAAAAGTTTGAGAACCACTGGACGAATCCCCCAAGACGCCAAAAGAGGGCACTGTCCGTCCGCTACAGTTCTACTAACCATGGGAAGTGGCACAATCAGGAACTTTTCCTGGGCCATTTGGACTTGAATCTGACTCCCATAATGACGGTTTGTGTTTGTGTCTCTGGAGATATGAGATCTGCATCAGGAGCGTGTTCTGGATGTGCACACACTCAGGACAAAAGACCCATAAACACCTCCAGACATCAGGCAGATAAAGAAAAGCTGACACTCTGTCTGAGAACTTTGACTCACGGCCAAAAGTATGAGGAAGGGGAGGGGCTTCAGTGAGGAACGTCAGTCAATCAAAGAGGAGCGGCTTGGAACACTGTTCAAGCGACACTTCCTTATTTGGAATTTTGAAGAAAGAAAAAAAAAAGCGTTTAGACGGAAAGGCTTTTTTTTCTTTTTCTAGAGGCGATGGCTTTGTGTGTGTGTTTGCTGATGTGTGCGTGTGCGCGTGTGTGTGTGTGTGTGTGTCTCTATGTGGGATTGTGAGACAAGCAATTGGCCCCTTTTTCACAAAATGTCCTTCATTCACGGAGACAGCTGCCTGAAGCAAATTCCATTCCTGTTTTTTTTTTTTTTTTTTTTTAAAGGCCGGACAAGCTCCACCTCACTGTAATTCAGCTAATTAGTCCGTTTAGATGCTGCAGACAGCCCTACCTCTGTCTGCAGCTGCCCGAGACAAAAACGCCTTTCATCGCCTGTCATCTCCTCGCTCGGGCCTCGCACTCAGAGTCAAACCAGTAATGCAAGGTTGTAAATGTAGGTGTGCTCGATCAGTCTTAAAACAAATAATCTGGACTCTTGCCAGATTTTTGAACCAGTGTGACTTTTTATTCTCCTCCCTGTGCATGTATTGTCTGTGTGACAACCATTTATATTGTTGCTTTTTTTCTGCCATATTTTATATTTATCTATAAAATAAATATATGATAACTATAAGATAACAACTGGGAGCCTGATTGTTCACTAGCCAGAGGTGCTTTATGCATGAGAGGAAGGTTCAGTGTGATTGAAGCGGAACCCGACAACACACTCTGATCCCATGCGGCGGCTCCGATCTGCAGGTTCCCACTCACCCCTTGCAGCATCTCCGTGAGCTCTCGCCTGCGGTTGCGGCATTTGGCGGCGGCCAACTTATTCCTCTCGCGCCTCACCCTCCGCTTCTCCTCTTCCTCCGGGGTGAGCTAAGGGCAAAAGTAGAGAAGGAGCGCAGCGTAAAACAAGCTGCTCGACAAACACACACTCGATCAACACCGAGCAACGAGGAGTATAAACACGAGCTGGGAGGAGAACACTGAGAATGTAGAATGTATTGGCCTGATAAGATAAACTCATGTTTCATGATTTTGGAGGAACATGCGATGCTGTGTTTTCAGGGTAAACACACTTCAAATGTCTTAGAGATTAAAAGAAACCAGCATCCAGCTATTGAAAAAAAAGGAAATTTTGCTGTTTTTTTGTCCCTCACCTGTTCGTCCCTCTTGCGGCGGCCCCTGGCGTCCCCAATGGAGCGGATGACCCCGGGCCGAGCCAGCGTGTTGTGGCCCAGCAACCCCGGGCCGTTGGGCAGGTGGTGGCCGTACGGGTGGGAGCGGGAGTACGGGTTGGACATGGAGGTTATGACGGTGGGCTGCACCATCCACTGCAGGTCTTGGCTGGTCGTGATTGCATTTATGGTGGGGATGAAGGCACTGTTGGAGCCGGGCATGTCGACCCTGTACTTCTGGAAGAGAGGGGACAGGAGAGAGGCGGGATAAGAGGGGACGCGTGGTCACATCGGGGGAAACGTTGGTGCGGCATCCACAGAGCATCTTCAGTTTCTGTCCACACACACCACCACCCACCATTATCACATTCACACACTTTCCACAGTACGAGCTTATAGTAATGATTCAATCCAACATGTTTGTAACCCCTGGAGTGGAACAGTGACACATGCTGTGAATCACACAGGGAAAGCCCAAGGTGTCCAGAGCATCTCACTTTACTACAATAACCATGAGACAGAGCGCTGGACCGGCATGAGGATGACATTACATGCTGGATGGATATAATGTGGTGGTATGGTGGCACAGCCGTTATTATATTATAGGGACTAGAGGGATTTGTTTTTCTGAGATGCAAAATGATAAGTGACAATCATTTTATCATTTTAATATTGGAATTAACAATTACTTTAAGAAATAACAACTGTATTTAAAGCAAAAGGATGCCTTTGCCCTCAGTTGTGGGTACAGAGCGTGATGCAGGATCTATGTTTCTGGTCTCAAGGAAAAAGATTATCAGTTCATGCCACGCGACCTCTCAAATTATGGATCAAATCCTAAGATTTTAAAAGTACGAATCTGCATGATTGTGGGAACTGACTCTATGATAATATGTGTGGTCAGTATTACTTCCACAAACAGACAGTGTGCGTAAATTACGCACGTCCTCACATCGCCGTTATTCCCGACTTTCCGTCGGATATCCCGGCAGTCTATTGGAACTTTGTTTATTCTGGTGGTGAGTCATTGTGTATGGGATTTGTTAAGCACATGGGAAACGCGAGCAGTTCCAGTAAAGGGGGGGGGGGGGGGGGGGGGGGCAGCTGTAACAAGCCATGATCAGACAGACAGAATTATGTGAGCGGAATTCACATAATTATCACACACAAAAGAAACAATCTCTTGAGTTATTACACTAAATATAGGGGATTCCCAGTTTGGATGATATAACTTTTAGATATATTGTTCTAATTAAAACATGGAGAACATGCTCTGCTTTGATATGTCTCCACACAGTCGTGTTCCAGCCCGCCGTAATGGGAACCAGGCCGACAGTGTGATTACAGGGAGCCTCAGCAATGAGAGCTACGGGCCAACAGTTTACCGTAATGTTGCGTGAGCTCTGACGACGCTGTTCCACAGAAGTGCACTAAACCGATTTAACTGCGCGCTAACAACATGCCTCTTCCTTATGATTTGCATCCCATCATTAGAGAGAGTATGGACACGGCGTCCTCACAGCGGCACACCTACAGCCGCCCCGGGTCCGGGAGAAGGTGTGAGACCTGATGACACCGAGGAGATGATTGTAGGGTGTTTCAAAGGAGCACGCACGACGTGCTGCGTTTGCAATTTTTTGGGGATAATTTTCTCGGTAAGGAAATACGGGTTATTTGGTAGGGGGGAGGTTTTTGGGCACGCGCTTCCTGCTGGAAGAAATGTGCCATGTGCAGCGCGAGACCCGTCGAAGAAAATGGGACTACAATCTGAGCCGTGGACGTGTCAGTTCTGATAGTCCAACCTGAATTTATGTCATATTTTGCAACAGCATATAAGGTCTTTGGCGCGCTCCAGAAATGCAATATCTGCTGGCCAAGACCGACACAGCCTGGCGATGTGTCCATGTGAAGCAGTGCGCGCCTGTTGCGTTCTCCCAACTGGCGCACTGGGTCAATAAATAACTCAATACATGACATGTACTGTGCATTATTGCCCCTATAATGCGCGTAAAACCGTCCCCACGGGGCTGTTATACGCGCAAAGACCCCACGAATATTACAGTTTTACGCACGGGCAGGAGAGATGAGCGCGACAACAGATAGTGGATCAGTGACATCTGGAAATCAGGCAAATAACAAATCATGTCACCGTGTCCCATTTCTCCTGCACACCATCAGCAACACATGTGAGAGTAGCCTGTACCTTTTTAAAGTTTGGTTTCACCATAAGGAAGCGCAATGTGGGGTTTCATTTGCATGTGCAAAATCACCACCGATTCGCCATTTACCGCGCGCGTGCACGTTTCACATTCGACACATCACACCGACGGTGTTTAGACAACCTGTGACATAATTAAAGTAGAATGAAGACATATTTGTGAGCAGGTCGAGTCTCGCATCTGTTGAGTCATCGATAGGATCCGTGTCACCGGGTTCACCCCCCAAAGCTAGAATGTCTTCATAAAATATATTAACTGCACAAAATCAACCTGTACGATGAACGACGTGCACGCGTCCGATGTTGCGCACTTGGCATCGACGTGATTATGGTGTTATTCATATTGATGTCGCGGTGTTACCTGGTAGCTTGAGGTAGAGACCGGACTTCCGATCGTGCTGCTGCCGCTCGTGAAGGACTCTGGCTGGGCCGGAGAGGTGCTGCTGCCGCGGGACGAGGTGTCGTAGTTCCCGGAGTAGTCCTGGTACATGGTCCAGGGGAAAGAGGGGACTCTTTAGGATCTGAAGCCTCCGCCCCCTCTTTTTATTTATTTTTTAAATCCTCGCAGTTCAAAAAGGCACCAAGAGAAAGATTTAAAAAAAATATCCCCTGAGCTCGAGTTAATTCGGGATATCCAGAGAAGAGTTGAAGACGAAGCGCAACACGCTCCCGTGAACTGAACTACAGCATCGCACAGATGTCGCCACTTCGAATGAATATGGTCTTCCTGCTCGTGAAGGCTATTTATTATTGTGCTTCTTCTTTCTTTAGGACGCTTGAGCCGCAGGTAGACCTTCACTGCGCTATGGTGGCTCCTCTCAGGTGCGCAAACTTCAGCCTAAAGTCAGCCGCACACCTTCCGCAGGCGGATCCGGTGGAGACGCGCAGGTACAGAGTGACGCACGCAGGTGAACGCTCGCTTACTGACGGCTAATCTTCTGCTGTCTCCCGGTCCTCTGCTCTCTATCTGAGCTCTCCGCTGCTCACGGAACACTTCGAACTTTTTTTTTTTTTTTTTTCTCGCTCTCTTTTCCTTTTTTTTTTAAATTTTCTTCTGAACCACACTTCCTAGAGATGACTCACTTCAATGGCACTATGAAGAAACTGCAACGGCTTTTCAACACCAACGAAACGGCCCACGTCACGGCCTGGGCGTTGCAACTTCTTCCACAGGGGAGGGGTTGCGCTCTGGATAAGGCAACGCCACCGAGAGATCCGCCGCGACCGTCCGTCGCCCAGCGGACACCGGAGACACCGCCGACCCGCAGGGGGACCGTCAAAGCAGCCCAGATGCACGCGGACGGGTTTATTTTGTGATGCGAACGTCAGCGCCCGCTGTGGAGTTCACCGGTCGGTCTGACTTGCCTCGGTCCATTGACGCATGTTTCCTAAAATGGGCAGTTGCGTCAGAGCGCGCGTGTGGGTTTCCTTGGTAAATGGGAGCGTCAGACACGGGAGGGATTCCCTCCCCTCGCCGCGCGGTACTCCGGACTCTGAGCTCTCGGCGCGCGGGTCCCGGTCCCGGTCCCGGTACTGCTCAGTGCAGGGGGGAAACAAATCGAAGATACAATAGCTTTAAACGTATATAGATGATGAAGCGCGTTTGAAACCCGCGCCCCCACGTGCACGCGCGCTCAAGTTTTAGAGCATGAAAGAAAACAAAAAACATATCTTGGAAGGTTTTCTGTGCCAGAACAGCATGGCAGTGTTTCCGCAAACGGGGACGTCACATGAACCCGCAGCGTCATCCGGTGCGGTTAGGTCCACTTCCGCGTGGCCCGCCGGTCCGGTCTGCACGCCGCGTGGCTCAGCGCGGCGGCTTCAAAGGGACCGACAGTGAGATGTGGGCTAATTGTGACTCGGACGCAGCTCGTGAACAAGGGCACGGAGCCCAGAATGTGCCACGTTACACGAGATGAAATGGCGTATTAAGCATAATCCAATCTGTCATGGTCCCCATTTTAATCTGTATCACCACAACTGGTTATACGATGAGCTCTTAAAGATGTTGTTTTGTTTTCCTTTGCCGCGCGTGTCTTTGCCAGAAAGAATCGCTCGCCTAAATGTAAAAGTTTCAGATGCGGGAGGAAGTTGTGTGGGGAAATAATCTGCAGGGGTTTTTCTGAGGTGACCACTGCGACTGAGTTCACGCGCTTGCTCATAACGCGAACACGTCAATTACACTGCATCTCCAGCCCTTCCAATATGTCACCCTTTCCGAAGCAAGTGGGTGTCATCTCTCCGTCTCTCCATCTCTCTCTCTCTCTCTCTCTCTCTCTCTCTCACCTCGTGACCTGTCCCGTGACCCGGCGCTCCCCTGCATGTGTGAACGCAGATGTGCATTGCATCTCTTTATTTTATATTAATTAATGATTAGTGTTTGTCATCTGCCAACGGCCCATCTTTTTTGAGAGGGCGACGGTGTTGCTAAGCGACACGGTTTCCTGCTAAATTGCTGGGGGGTGGGGGGGCTAATCTGCCATAGTCCTGCTATAATTAATGCTGTAATATAATTTGAGACGCACCCGTCGGCGTCGATTTGGGGGAAGCAAAGGTATGGCACTGTGACAGGGTCTGTTCCCTTATATGAGGCCAATTTGGGTCTTTTAAGTACATAATGAGATATCATCACGTTATGTGACGCCCGTCAGTCAGACGTCTTTGCTCCAATTTGTCATTAGTTTCACGGGTGTTGATGGTAAAATGACAGATTTATTAAAACAAAACTACAAAAACAAACAAGTGCCAGCCATCAGGTCACGTGGGCGGGTCCCTCCATCACATCATGAGGTATTACGTCCACTGAAGGAGGCAAGAGGCTTAACCTGACGCAGACGGGGAAGATGTGGCCCTAATGCTGCATTCAAGTGCCCGTCTGCAAAATCCGAATGGCAGATTGTAAATTAAGGGCAGTCGAATGCTTTTGCCTGAGGGCGATGACACAAACAGCGATGTTAAAATGAGCTTCTTAGCAACATTACAAGCTAAATGGTACAGAGTAAGAACAAGAACATTTTGCAGGAACAAGAACATTTTGTGATGCGATACGGAGGCCTGAAAGAAATCAATTGCATATTATAGAGCAGGTGAAACTATCAAACAGTAACATCTTCATAGTCAAACTCCACTCTGAGTTTATGACGCCGTCAGACAGAATGTGCACTTTCTGCCTGTGTTTGGCATTCATTGTTTTGCAGAAGTTGGTGTTTAACCGTATGTGTATTGAAAGAGAAAATGAGCTGATGAGCAATCGGTGATGATGATGATGATGATGATGATGTATCGTCAATAATGTACAGTTCAAGGGCAAACCCTTGAACTGTACATTATTGTAGATACAGTACTGCCTTGAGTACTTTATTCTTTTTATATACGGTTACCTGGAACATTGTAAATAGTAAGTAAGCACACACACACACACACACACACACACACACACACACACACACACACACACACACACACACACACACACACACGAGAGAGAGAGAGAGAGTCTGTGATTTACATGACCTTTGCAAAAATGAAGCGGTCTAAACCATCTGGAGCACAGGGACGAAAACGAAAAAAGGAAGAAGAGGAAAAGAAAGTCAAGTATAGGTTTGTTCAATAAACATATTTGAAAAAAAAGAGTATTTTGCACAGTTTATGGAGTTAATTTAATCCTAACTTTGAGTGTGTAATAAATTATTTAAAATAATAAAAAAGAAAATGTTCTGAAACTATTCTGGTGTTTGTTGTCCATGCACCATTTATTGTTGAACTGCAATGTAGAATAGTAGAATTATAAGTGGGTGAAAAACTGCTATGCAAAGTGAAGCAGTTAAGTTAATATATGTCTCTTCAGTGATGTAAAGTATTGTGTGTCTGTGGGGGAGGGGCAAAACTCAATCTCGCCTAGGGCAACCAAAGGGCTAGAGCCGGCCCTGTTACCGACGGTAATTATCTCTCACTGGAAATCATCACGATTTTGTGATTAGCTATCAAACCCTTTTCATTCCTCATCTTAGTTTCCGGTTTTACGCACTCGCTCCCCGCTGATGAGTCTGCTCTCAGAGCGTGATCTGCTCTCCTCTCCCCTCGACTCCATTATTCACCGCTGACATTCCCCCCAAAATCTCAAAGTTTACACGAAACATGTTTGTTTGAAACGACAACTAACGGTCGCGCAAAATCGAGCTGTTATTTTGAGTGCGCACTGACATGGAACGCTCCGGTAAATGTAAACAGGCGTACAGTACATTATGGCTCAATAAAGTACACCCCGTGACTCACTCTCAACCAATCAGAATGCTTGATTTCATCTACCCGTATTATAAAAGCATATGAAACATGATACGATATGATATACACACTGCATATAAAGTATTAAGTACCACCGCATGAGTATTCTGAGTATCCCTGATGATACGAGGGCCAGAGGGGTCTGCAAGCGTCATAAATAATGGAGGACCGTCCATCTACGGTTGAAAGACTTCTGTTGTTACGGTGGAATAAGCTCAAAGCTGAACGTAAACTGGGCCGAAGAACATTCTACCTCTGTTTTGATCATTTATGTTGCATTCTACTGCAGGGTGCCATTTGTTTTATTTATCGTCTTGCACATGAAATAAAAAGTGCAAATCTATATACATTATAGCGTGACTTTAATGCTAAATAATTAAACAGCTCAGCAGGATAGAGAGGAGGATAAGCATTGTGTTCCACTTTAAAAGAAAAAAGATGATTATTTTTTGCCCTTGCCTTGCTCTGTGTTCTTCCCTCCAGCGTCACTCACCTGTCATGTTGTAATACCTTAACCTGGATAATAGCTCCACACGATCAGCATGGCTAATCTCACAGCTCAGGTGCTGCTAGCAGGACACACGCAGGCACCAAAGTGCTGACTGCGGGAGCACAGAGTGGGTTAATGAACACTCAGCGTGACTGACAGCGGGATTTACCGTCGTGCTACAGCGCTCCATAGCGCAGCAATGCTTTCCTGCTCCACGAGGCGGGAAGCGGGGGTCAACCTGTACCGCCCCCCAACACGGTCCACAATGGAGAAACCCACTGCGCTCCTTTGTCCCACCGCCTTGTGCAAGTTGGACTTCTTAAATAGAAATCTAATCAGCAGTTTCATCAGGATTCCCACTGTGCAAGAACACGCGTTATAAAAAATAAAAAAAGAGGCTGGATGCCAGCCAGCTCCCGTGAATTAAATGAAATCATCCTTCGGTGATTTCATTTACCGGTTGCCTTGGTGACTCCTGTGAAGCAGTCGCAGAGGGATAATTTGATGGCTCTTGACCTGTGGAGGGTGGGATGGCGGAGAGAAGAGTGGGAATTCATTGGTTGTGTACCCTGCAATGAGGGCCAATCGCAGCCAGGTAGGCCACCTGTTCACATGCAGTCTTGTGGGCACCAGCACATACACGTCTGACTTGTCAACAACCTGTGGTGGGCGCTTGCCATGAACATGCTGCATTATGGGAATTGTAGGATCCAATGTGCTATCTTGGCCTCCGTATCTTAAATGTAGGTGATTCTGTATATCAGTGCAATGTTAAATCATTAGAGTACTGTGCCCTTCAAAAGAAAGACAATTAGCAGGAATTTAGTTTGAAAACATTTGAAAATATTTGTTATATGGTTTTTAGTATATTATATGCCTTAAACCTGAATTGAGTAATTCAAAAACACAACACTGAGCTATGACCTTTTATGTTATGTTTGGGAATCAATTGGGAGTCAATGTGCATCTGCAGGAACTCCTTGTGTAATCATTGAATTATAAAAGACTGATTGATTGATTTTTCAGATATCAATCTAAGGGAAGGTCTAAGACTCTAGTCGAGGTATTAAGCTAAAATACATGAAGAATGTGTTTTATTCTTTTATTTTTATGCTGCCGTCTTGGCCATTTAATATTTTTGCATGGATTTCTTTTTTTGCCATTTAATATTTCAGAGACAAATGTGATTTCGAGCAAGCAACCCCTTCACTCTGCTGGACCGCCAACGGAAAGGAGAGCAGTGCCGGAATCGCCGCGAGGTGGGAATTAGGGGGTGGAGCATCTTATTAAATGCCATCACGTAGCAACCCAATGTTTTCATGCTTGTGTTGCTGCTGCAGCCGGGAAAAATAAACCAAGTGACCTCATCTGACTCAACTTCAGCAACAACTTGTTTTCATGTCGTCGTCGGTCCACTTGCTGGCAAACCTTAAAAATACATTTTGTCAGGGGGAGATTGCAGTGAAGCAAGGTGCTTTATTCTGTCATTTGCCCCGCAGCTCTGCTTCATCAAGCGGCCGAGTGGAGGCCCACGCCATCACCTGTGCCGAGCACGCAGTCATCAACACACCCCGACACACTCTGACTGTAACTTCTCGAGCGTTAAGGTATCAGTTCCTGATACAATGGAAGGAAGTGCGTCACAGACACGAGACAAAGAAGAATGGAACGCTGCTCGGGTTAAAAACAGCGGAGGGAGAGAGAGAGAGAGAGAGACGGGGAAATGTTGGAAGTGTGTGCTGGAAGAAGTGAACAAATAATATGAAAAGAAGAAAAGAGAGCGAGTGGTCGGGAGACTTCTGAGCGGTCAACACAGCCACCTGCAGCTCGCCAACAAACAGGACCACGGCGTTCCTTCCACCTTTACTGGACTGGAAGAAAACAAAAGCCCCACCCACCTCCTTCCCAACACACACAGTCAATATTAGAAACCAACGAAAGGAACATGTTGGCTGCCTGACAAACACATCTGCGTGTTACTTCTTTTTTTTTGGGTTCCTCATGCGTGCGTGTGGTTTTCCTCGTCGTTGGCACAAAACAAATCAAATGGCGTTTTGTGAACAACGCGTCTCAGTGCAGCCCCGCGTGCACACAATGGGCAAGTCTATCTCACTCCGTCAACAAGGTTGTCAACGTAATTCATGAGCAATGCCGGTCTGAGAGCGGCTCGGAATGTTAATGCGTTCTGGTTGAGGCCGCTGTTTGACCTGCGCTGGAAGAACTAACGTCCACCGATGGAGGCTTGGACCGAACTGTAAAGTCTGAATTTTAAAGAAGAAGCCACCTGTACAATCTCAAAGGTGTAATGTGTGAGGTTGCCATTTCACTGCATTTCCCAGAAATCACCTGTTAAACTAAAAGCGTGGGCGTTTGAGTTTCAAGGCCTTTCTTGCCGTTTCTCCTGGAAGTCTGGAAACAAAATTTCACGAGCACCAGGGTGTGAATCTATCTATTACTGTAAAGGCAGAAAAAAGTCACCTTTGTGGAAAAACAAAAACATACAGTTTCCTCCACATAGCTAGAGTCTCTTTATCAAGCTGCATGTGCTGTATGCTGTATGGGAACACTTGACTTCACGTCATGTTGCAGCTCAGGGAGGATTAGCGCGGTTGGCTTGTCTTGACGTGCAATCTTGCATTTCTTGTTTGTGTTAACATCCAGAATTCTTTGTTTTCTGCTTTCAGCAGTGCCAACATCTCGCTCAGTCCCCTCCGATGGCGCTCTGAGGGCTTATCCCCACTGTGGAATAATACACCGTTTTAGCTCGGTTTATCTGGGTCCTCAGTGGAAGAGCTATTGTGGATTCAGATGGGAGGATATCAGCGTTGTCACTGATGAGCTTTCAGATGGGCCACACTGCTGCCTCTGTGATATCTTACTGCCGTTGCATGTCTCACTTGTATACCTTCCTCACAATGCGAGGTAAGATTAAACAGAAATAAGATCTTCCATCAAGCAGATCCATTCTTGCGCCTTACATATTTGTGGCTTAATTGGCACTAGCTTTGTTCATAATGAGACACAAAAGAAGGACATCTCTACATTCGGATGGGAACTAACATTACAGGAGGAGGAGGGTAACACATATTCTGTGCTCCTTGGTAATGTATCTCATTTTAACCGCGGTGCAATTACAGGCTGTGGTCTGTAATCGACATGGACATCCGTGACTGAAGAGGATTCCAGTACCGACCTGTAGCTGACATCACAACAGGCCATTTGATAATGGTAGCTGAAAGGTTTAAAGGGGACATGTCATTTAAAAACAAAACACAAACTGTGAAATAAGCCAAGCCATCTCTTTGTGTGCGTGTCTCCACTCAAGGCTTGAGAACTACCTTTGCAAAGGTGCAACATGTTTTTCCCACGAGCCAATCAGAGCAGACTGGATTTATTTTCGGGAGGTGGTCTTAAAGAGACAGGTGCTAACCTGGAGCGTTTAAAAAAAAGAGGGGGAATACCGCTATATTTAGACAGACAGAAGGAGAAAATATATCTTTTGATGATGCAAACATGTATAAACCCAAAATAAGTGTGGATATATATACAGTCAGGTCCATAAATATTTGGACATTGACACATTTTTCATTATTTTGGCTCTGTACACCACAACAATGGAGTTGAAATGAAAAAATCTTCTCTAGGAGTTTTTTAAGGCAAAGAAGTGGAATGTTCTGCAATGGCCAAGTCAATCACCTGACCTGAATCCAATTGAGCATGCATTTCACTTGCTGAAGACACAACTGAAGGGAAAATGCCCCAAGAAGCAGCAGGAACTGAAGACGGTTGCAGTAGAGGCCTGGCAGAGCATCACCAGGGACGAAACCCAGCGTCTGGTGATGTCTATGGAATCCAGACTTCAGGCTGTCATTGACTGCAAAGGTTTTTCAACAAAGTATTAAAAGTGACAATTAGATTTATGATTATATTAATTTGTCCAATTACTTCTGGTCCCTTAAAAAGAGGGTGACCACATTTGAATTTGTTGTAGTTCCTACACCGTTCACCTGATTTGGATGTAAATAACCTCAAATTAAAGCTGTAAGTCTGCACTTAAAGCACATCTTGATTTTTTCATTTCAACTCCATTGTTGTGGTGTACAGAGCCAAAATAATGAAAAATGTGTCAATGTCCAAATATTTATGGACCTGACTGTATGTGAACCAGAAAATCTCTCCTTTAAGGGATCAGCTGAGTTATTACAATCCATCCTCTGTGGACCCTGAATGTCTGTACAAAAAAATAATAATAACTAATACATCTAAACATCTAATAGTTGGAGATATTTCAGTCCAACCGTCAATCTGACCCCACATCCCTACAGCCACGCTATAGTGCGGCCAAAAAGCAAAGGGTCAACCCACATTCAGCGCAGAGAGAGAACAGTGTGTACCTGGGAGGTTAGTGGAGGAGGGCGTGGCCGGCGGTAATCGGCACGCGAGCGCGTTGAGGAGCGGCAGCCGAGAGCTAACCGGCGGAGCAAAACAGAGAAACACACAGAAGGAGAGCGACCTCATTCTCTGACATTAGTCCTCTAAATATTTACAATAAAAAGAAAGAAAGTTTGCTGCTCTATCAATGCTCGGAATATCAA
Organism: Myoxocephalus aenaeus; assembly: GCA_038501785.1. Taxonomy (NCBI): domain Eukaryota; kingdom Metazoa; phylum Chordata; class Actinopteri; order Perciformes; family Cottidae; genus Myoxocephalus; species Myoxocephalus aenaeus. The sequence continues at coordinate 1,480,206 of JBAMJR010000042.1, forward strand.
ATGTAGTCCCTTTGTTACAAAGTTTTGCTAAATGTATGAGAGAAATCCATTTGTGGGAAAAAAAAGAAGGTGGAATGTTGGTTTTCCAGTCTCTGAGAATCAGTATCTCGGCTAATAGCCAACGTTTCACATCATCAAAGCTGAAAAGAGGAGTAATCCTCAGGGCATCTAAAAATAACCAAGTCTCTGTGGACAAAAATAATTCCAATATTATAATATTTTACAACTGGAAAACACTTAAAAAAAACCATTGTGTACTTTAAAAAAACATGCAACATATCGATGCCTCTGATGAAAATGAAAGATAACTATGGTCTGGTGCCTGGTGTTTACCTTAGACTGGGTTCAGGTATGTCCTTGCATAGAGTCTGTGACATCACCAATGGCTTTTGAAACTCACTGCCATGTTATCAGTTGTTCGGAGCGAGAAAACAAAAAGAAGAGAGACCAGTTTTGTGTGGCGGGGCGGAGCCTGAGTTGAGCTGAGGATGGACGAGTTAGCAGCGACCACTGCTGCCGGACTCTTTCAGCCTTGTTATCCTCTCAATGAAACAACAACATAGAGAAACACTAACATGCATGACGGTATCGGTTTAAACTCTGACGTCGTGTGGTTGAACGCACGTCATTGATTAAACAGAAATGTGAGTTGGGGGTTGGGGGGGTGGCGGTTGATCTTCTTCCTGGGGTCGACTCCTCTGGTGCGTCCATTCCTTCCGGCTCGATGGAGGCTTAATGCGAGTGTGGAAAAGTGGAAAATGTAATTAGGCTGCCAAGGGGGGTTTGTGTCACTTGGCATGAGCCACTGCCCCCCCCCCCGCCCCCCCCCAACACACACTCTCCCTCACCCTTTGCTCTTATCTCATTTGCTGCAACAACCGCAGCGTTTGCGCCTCTGTTTGTATTTTTACCCACAATCCCGCGGGGCATGACCCACTGGTCCAAAGGAGCAGATAGAGGTCAACAGTTTACAGCTGCACGAGGTCGTGAAGCGGGCGAGGCCCGATTGTGGTGGAGCTGCCACTGATGTGTGGTTACGCTGAGGACATGTAACCATTTTGATCTTGTGTGACATTAAAACAGACACACGTGCATCGGCCTGGAAAGGATGTGAACAGATTCTGTAAGAACAAGAGGTTTTGTATCTGCTACTCTATCGCTTATTGTGTGTGCAGCCTTGAATTGTTCTCTTTTTAAGAAGGTTTTGAATTGGCTTTATTCTCTTTACTGTGCCTCGTGTGCTGGCTCAGTCAAGATGCTGGATTCTGAAATTATAATAAATGTCTAAGGCATTGCCAGATTTACCTGCTAGAGGACCCATGGGCAAACATTTGCTGTTGGGCCCCCAACGTCCACCTAGCAGAGAGCACTGTGTTCACCACAGCATGTGACCGAGCGGACGGATTTTGAATCGAGCGAAGAATTTGCAAAAGCGTCGTCTTATCTACCGCTCCATCCCGCTCCGATCTTTGAACACGCCATTAAAAGTTCCAACAAGGTCCCAGAATGCAACCTAATGGCGCCAGCAGAGAAGTGTCTGTTATCAGAAGACGCTCATAGGGAGGACGGAAAGCGTTCCTCTCATTCAAACGGCGGGTTGACATGACAACACACCAAACTGATGCCCGAGCTGTGCTCCATCCATGTGGCTGCATCACATCTGCTCAGGCTCAAAGGAAAAGTTTCCCTGCGCTCGTCAACTTCCAATGCATGGATATTTATTTTTAAGGGGGGGGGGGGTGAAGGAGTCTTGTCACATTACATGTACCTGTCTGTGCGCGTCTTCACTCGCAGCTGTCATCTCACCTGACAGGTCTATCAGTGTCCACGGCTGATCAGAACGCGTCCCTCAGCCTGACAGGCTGAACCGACAGCGAGGCAATCCAGACTGACAGCTCCTCAGGTAGCTGGGAAGAGGGGGGGGGGGGGGGGCAAGGGCCGCTGAGAGTAAAAGAACACACACCAACACGACAAGGGGAATAGATTAAAGTCAGTAGACGCCCTGAAATAAGCCACCCAGCGTGACTAATCGTAATGCCGCTTTGCTGAATTTCATAGAAACCATCTGATAATGAAGTGCTTCTGAGATACCGCTTTGTAACTCGGCGATTGTTGCCAGACATTACCTTTAAAACCGCCATAAAAGCCCAGAATCCTCTTTCTCGCAAATAAAGAAACACCGGGTGCCAGGTTTTGACTATTTTTAAGCAAATTGAGTCTCACGGTTTCGCGACAATCAAGCGCATTGAACCGAGGCCAAACTGCGTTCCAGAAAGGAAAAACACCTGCGGGATGTGCTTTGGTTTAACCCATGAAAGGTTTAAATCGAGTGTCTGTGATCACACCTGAGGGGGGGGGGGGGGGGGGGGCTTTATCTTGTCAAAAGCCATCGAAACAAGCCCTTCCAGAACGGGCGACACAAACCTACGAGCTCCAGAGCGAGGACTCATTTGATCAGCTTAGCCACGCTCTCCTGGCTTCTCATGTACGAGGAGTAATTAGCAATTAACAATCAGGGTTTAACTAGATCCAGTTATTATCTGCAGGGGGGGGGGGGGGGGTATCTGCCGTTTGGAGTTGGGACTGCATTAGAATTCCCATGCTACTCGAGTTTAATATGAAAAAATTCAAATGAAAAAATAAAGAGCGAAAAAAAGCAGTAATTCTCTCATTTCCACGACATCTCTGGGCCATTTTTTTTCTCCCTTCTTCTTAAATTCCCAGATCAAACAGGCGGCAACAAAAGGCCCCAAATCCCCCCCCCCCCCCTCCTCCTGCTCTCTCTTTCCAAAATTAGTTAAGCCTCTCAGCTCCATCATCCTCAACATGGCTCGCATCAACAAACCCTACGCTGCATCGCAAATGCTGCATAGCCTCAGAAATCCAGACACACACACACACACACACACACACACACACACACACGTCACTCTGAATTTGTACTTACAGGCTAAAACACAAAGTACCCCCACAGTCACTTCCCTCCTCTTTCACTTGGCCAACTGTTTGTCTTTTGTCTTTTCCGGGGGAATATGTTCCGTCAGAGGGCTGCTGTGCACGAGAACAAATACAACAGAATCATAAGAGGATGACAGATGGGGTGATTCGGACGCGGTGACAGGAGAGGAGAGTAAACAACGTGGAATACGGCTGCTGTCCGCCTCCATGGCGCTCTGACATATTCAGGCCTTTTGGCCGCTCCCTCCAATTACCTCACCCTTCGCCGCTGCCCCGGCTGTTTACCGTCTCCGCTCACAAGGTGATGAATCAGGATTTTCAATTTTCAACTTTCCCTCTCTCTCGGTTATCGTCTTTCCATGCCCCCCCCCACCCCCACCCCCACACGTGGACTTCCCTTTACTCTTCAAAAGTTTCCGCCCCGACTTCTGAGGTGATGATGCCAAGAGCTGGCTCTGAAGGGGATGGGGGTTGTTGCCCAGGAAGAGGTGCTCGTTGCTGAGCTCTTAAGTGATCCTGTTTCACACACTTGTCAGTTTTCTCCGGGGCTGGCAGGTCCTCCGCTGCCTCGGAGCTCGCTGCTTTTCAGGGTTGTCACCGGAGCGGTTAACGCTAATCTAATGCTAATGTTGGTGTTGGCCCGCTGCCTCCAGCTGAGGACACCTGTCTCTGAGCAGACAGGCCTCTGGTAGCATCGGGGCTGTTAGCGATCCAGCGGTCGGTGGCGAGATGAAATTCTTCTCACCTCGAGCTAGACGGCCGAAAAACACCACTCGCTCATCCTCCGAGGGGAAATGACCATTGCATCCTCAACCAATCCTGAAATCGAGTCCCGGTCCAGCAAAGCGTGAACTCAGCCGGATCACACAAAAAAAAACCATCAATTTAATCATCTCCCGTCCACAGATTCCAAGCTAATTATTCCAGCCTTTAATTATTCCAGCCGACTGCCGTTGAGATCTCTTAAAGACTGCCGGATTAGTGGATTTTGGAGTATTAGCTGGGAGGGTTGGCAGACCTCTGCACTGTGATTCAGGGGAGCTGAGAAGCGCATCTTCAAAAGGTACGTTCACAGGATCATTACATGGGATAAATCCACGCTAAGTTGCTTAAAAGCGTGTAAAGGTGAGCCACGTTTCGGGGCAGACACTTTTGAGGGAGGAGGCTAACCGAGTGCGACTCGAGCGTCGCGACGGTGACACAGTTTAAAGCCATTTGGGGAGGAATTGTTTACAAGTTACTTAAAGGGTTTATGTCAACTTGGGTCAACATCAAGGCCTGAGGGGAAACTGCAGTGAATTATGTTTTTTCCCCTTCTTTCTCCAGATGAAATTGGCAAACTTTAAACTTTACACACTTGCAATGTCACGGCCTGTGTTCAAGGACTTGATTTAAGCCACCACCTTATAAAACCACATGATTCAATCAGTCTTTGTGCACCAGTTAGTCGTCGATTCGGATTCGGCAGGCTGAGAGGGGGCTAAACCCGCGCGGAGAGTTCACCGCTATTGAAAATCCATCGCTGCTTTCCGAGTGCCGTCTCCGGTCGAGTGTCAGAGTTAAAACTGCTCCCCGCTCGTTGAAGATGCTACCCCTCCTCTGAACTCCCTCACCCTCCTCCCAGAAATCCAAATGGAGAGCGGCCCGTCCCTCGGCTGACAACTGAGACATTTTGAAAGCAGGTCGGGAAAGGTTACGGCAAGGAACATGGAGCGAGGCAGTGAAAAAGACAAAAAGAATCTTGCTTTTAAAAAATAAATAAGAAATGTTTTATTAGGAGCCTTGATGCTATTAAAATGCCCCAGATACATTCACCCTATAGTTCTCAATTAGACTTGACAGTTGCTGCATTACCAACAATAAATATAGCAAAGGGCTGCGCCTCGGGCCGGGAAGGACCCCTAACTATGACCCTCATATTTAATGATGAAAACAAGCAAGCGCATGCATGTGCACATCCATGCATGGGCATGTGCACACGCACACGCACACACACACACACATCCTCTCTGTGCCGTGGCTCCTTATTACACAAGCGCATTAGGGCCCTGTGAAAAGAACAGCATCTCTAGGGTTTATAAAAGCAGCAGATACGACACACGAAAAGTACACCTTTACTCATCTGAAGGGCAGAACATGTGTTTCCTTTAAAAAAAAAAAACTATTTATTTTATTTTTCACACAACATATACATATAGCGTTTGATTCGGAAAAATATTTTCAGTTTCTGGGATGTCCCCAAAAGGATGAAGCCGGATGGGATTTTGTGGTCGGCTGCCTTTTCTTCCAGAATCACCAGCAGGTAAAATGTTCACCTTTAAAATATTTTAATGTCTTTAAGATTGATGAGCAAAAAACTTTTTTTTTTCCCAGACAAAGAATTTTTGGTGATGCCCTGACTTCTACTTTTGATGAGTAACCATTTCCCTACAAGGGGAATAATTGGTGATTCCAAAAGCAATCTGGTCCCATCGACTGTCCAGCGCTTTGGTTTATCAACATTTCTAGAAAAGCGTGACATAAGCCCAGTGTTGCCGACTGCTTCCCAATAAAAGCAGCGAACAACACAAGCTCCAAAGATCGTTAATATAGGGAGAATATACTCCCCCAAAAATGATCATACCATGAACTCGGCCACTGTTTACTCAGTTGTGAACTAGCAGCTTGTGGAAGACTCCGTGGTCAATCAGATCTGTAGATAACGAACAGGCCAATCATTACTTTTGGCCCGAATGTAATGAATGGAAGAGTTTATAACAGTCCTGTGACAGCCAGGTACTGGATCTTTTTTTTTTTTTTTTTGTCAGAGCATTTGATTCATTGATTGCTGTCTGGATGTAAAGAGAATTAAAAAAATAAAATAAAAAGGGTTTCTAAAATACATCCCAAAGCTCTAACATGGGAATCCTTCCCATCTCTATGATGTTTGAACCATTGGGATTTTCTCCATAAAAAATAATTAATACAACAAACAAACAGTGCAGACTAAGTACAAAACAGTCACGCACACCGTCAGGGGAAACATACTTCTTTACTGGGTAGAAATTTACAGTATTCTCCGTCAAGCTGTCAGTAAAATACTTCACATGTCAGAACATACAGACAATTAGAGAGCATTTCAACATCAACAGTGGAGCCAGACGTGACAATGGTGAGAGACAAAACAAACAAACGGTAAACAACGGTCTTCTGCATCGTCCCTACAGCTCTTTGTGATTAACATGTAGTTAACAGTTTACATATCATCAAATATCTTTGACAGCGAGGCAGCTCTGGATTGAAAAGGCTTATCAGCTTCCTGTCAAAGTTTGGATTTCTCTTCAAAATAAAAGCTCCTTGACATACATCATTTCAGCCTGATCCCATAAAATTGTGTGACGTGTGCACAATGTTTATGCATCTGCTGTATTATTATCATATTTCCATTGTTGTCACATGATGCAGTGACTGGACATCTTCTAGACTTCTTCACCAAAGTGGCTTCTCACTAAAACTAAAACAAAAAAGGAAGTACTGAGAGGCAACCATTTCCAGGTGAAACAATGTGGGATTCACAGAGCCTGTGTGCAACGCATTCTCACTGTGCTGTCACGGTACCGCACATCTCCACGAATGTGTGTCGGTGCATACTCTTGTACAGGTACACAAACTCTCACACACACACACAAACACACATTCCCTCAGGCAGCTCTCCAGGCATGTCATTAAGCTAGAGAGTACTAGAGTTTCCCGTTGGCGAAGGCTCCCTCTTGGAACTGAGGGATGAAGCTCTTGAAGTACGCCCTGGGTGTGTGAGAGAGAGAGAGAGAGAGAGAGAGAGAGAGAGAGAGAGAGAGAGAGAGAGAGAGAGAGAGAGAGAGAGAGAGAGAGAGAGAGAGAGAGAGAGAGAGAGAGAGAGAGAATACAGCAAATAAAACATCAAAAATTTGACAATAATTGCGTTTCAACTGCTTCAAAGCACATTCACTGGGTCAGTCCCAGACCCAGCATGGATGAAAAGTGCAGATGAAAGGCAGAATGTGTTTACTTGTTACAATTACAGCTGTGCATGCGATATCTACTCTGTACGTGTTAGACATTAAAAAAAAAATATATATAACGGCATAGAAAAACAGCAGTCCACAAGGTATTTAGCCACAGGTGGTGCGATAAGGTGTGTGTGTGTGTGTGTGTGTGTGTGTGTGTGTGTGCGTGTGTCATATCAGATTCAACTCGGAACAAATACTTAATTTTTGGAAATATGATTACTTTCTTGCAGAGGGTTAGATCACTCTCATATCCCGTTGGTGTAATTTGTTGGTTAGCTTAGCTTAGCATCAAGACTGGAATCAGCTAGCCTGACTGTCCACAAAAGTGACAAAATCTGCCAACCAGTTTTGGTTTTACAGGGAATTTATGTGCGATTATTTCTTGGCCAGGCCAGTGACTTCCAGACATTATCTTTTGACTAGTGGTCATTATTGCCGGGGCTCTGGCACTCTGGGGTTCCCTGTACCCATTATTCAAGTAGTCGTATGAACCCCCTATGAGTTCTAATAGTTATGTTATATCATTTATTTCAGAATTTAGTTGTGAAAAAAAAAAACATCCAGCATGATATGAGCAAGATTTCCCAAAAATGCCTCCTCGAACCGCCCCCGGATGCATGCTTCAAAGCCTAAACAACAACCTACAGAGTTGTAAGACCCCTCTTTGTAAAGATAATGACTTAAATAATCACAATAAAACGAAACATTGGGGAGTTACCATAGAGTTTTAGTAAAAAAAAACTGTTGTTCGGTTCAAAAATGTAAAAGTTATAAGCTTTATGTCTTTTCACAATTTGTTTGAGGCATGCTGGGTAATACAATTTGCATAAAGCTCTGACGAAGGCATGTGACGCAGTCTAAGAAACCTCCCACCTTCACAGAAGCCTACAGAGTCGAAAAACGGAAAAAGGAAGTCGGAAAAAAAAACAGTCCGGGTGCATTGGGATTTTCCAGGGACTAATATACAAAGACTCCTACAAGCTCGTAGGGTTACAAAGAGGTGTCTTTTATTGAAATCTGACTTTGGAAAGTGTACTTATTAACAATCTAGTGAAACGTTACGGCCGCCGACGAAAATGACGGCGATGTTACGGGGTTTATGTAATGACATAAACTTAACAGTAAGTTAAAACATTTCTTTTCGGCTATAAACTCTTCCCACGAGGCTTTATTGTATTTCAGCAATTTAAATTAAGTTAATCAACGTTGTGGTTCCGGAGATCCTTTAGGAAACGTCACTTGACTTATTTTTCTCTTTTCCTGTCCGATAATGGGCGCCTCGGGGCTGGGGGTTAAAGAGGTTAAAGGAAAGTTACGTATTTTTTAACCCGGGTTTTATCCTCATGTTTGTAGGCAAAGCTCTTGTAGTCAAATCCAGGAGCTGACAGATGGTAATCCGGATTGTTTTGTGGAGATATTGAGATGTATTAAGATGAACCAAAGAGTAAAGAAAGAAGTACACATTATGTATTGCTCTCTGTGCCTTCTGTCGTCGCTCAGCTCTATCAAATATTTACAGCAGTCATTAACCTTTGCCATGCACAAAGCAAAAACCTCTCCGGCTGCAGCTGACGCCTATAGATCTGCTCTCATGGGTCGTGCCAGTTCATGTTTATTGAAGGTGGAATCAAATCTGTGAGCAGTGAATAATGGCCCGTGTGCGGTGCAGTCCAAACAATGTGGTCTTATTGTATCATATATCTAATGCAGCTCATGCATTTTTAGCGTCAATGCACTTTATGGAGAACTGAGTAAATCAAAATCTTTTAGTTTTTAGGTGTCCATTCTATTTGATTTGAACGATCTATGTGCAAAAGGTTTCAAAATGTGGAATTTCCAAACATCGGCTCTAATGAGGCCGGATCCACTCACTTGGCCCTCTTAGCCATCTCATTGCCGTCCCAGCGAGGGCTGTAGGGATATGACTTCTGCTCCTGAGAATAGAGCTGGCCGCCGCTGTTGAAGTGGTACACGGACTGGAAGGTGAGGGTGGGCTGGTCCCTAGGGAAGTACAGCGGGAGGTCCACTACGGGGAGGGAGGAGAACAAGAGGACCATGAGATAACGGCCTCAGATAGGATCCAGGCAGACCATGTGACTTCCCTACCTTGTACTAGGAAGCAAAAGTCCTTCCACATGAGTAGAAGAGTGAGCTTTGTGAATCCCTCGGCGTCGTACTCCACCACGCCCCTGCAATACACACACATTGGTTTCTTGTAAAGTGTCTCCCGGGTCTTATTTCACACCCAACAGTACTTTCTTGGTACGGATGAATGCTGTGACAATGTGGTCCTCTCTAGTCGACTCACATTCCGAAGTGGCTGAGGAAGGCGGCGATGTACTCTCTCCTCTTGTGATAGCCTTGGATGACATACTGCACCTAGAGGGATCAAAGTGAAACATAACATAAGTTGTTGCAGCAATTTTTGCTCCCTGCAACAAGCTGCAGTCCCCACCTGCCTCATCAGCCATAGGGTCCCCTGAACAGGGGACCCTAGGGCTTCTACAGGAGTTCTGCAGCTCATATGAGCTTGATATGAATACCGGCCCCTATTGTCTTTGATCTCTAAAGAATCAGCAACTCCTTGCCTTTAAATGCCTTTATAAATATGATCAGAGTCTGATCAAATAATGACGCTTCGATCGCTCCCCGAGTTTTTTTTAAATTGTATTTCCTGTGCCTTCCCATCATGCCCCAGAGTAATTCTGCACCTCTTTAGAAAGATTAAGACCTAAAGCATCACCATCTGCAATAATATTCACAATAAACACAAGCAATGACATTTTTCAAGCCTTTCCAGTACAAAAATCATGTTTTTCGGTTCAGAAATAGAAAAATTAGCAACTTTGACCTGAATCTTGGTCACACCATGAGCGTTGTGTACTTCAAATGACCGTCTCCGTCAGCGTGTGTCATCTGACATGCTTTCAGATGAGTATGAGGGCCAATGAGATCGCAGGACCTCGAAACACGGAAGCAGAAATTGAAAAAAAACTCCTGTTGCTTTCTCGCAGCTCGCGACGTCAATACTTTACAAACAGTAAAGTCCTACTACTGGAAGATTCGTACAGTCTCTACGGTTACAGACGCGGTACTTTGAGCGAATACTAAATTAGTTAAATAGTGAAACGTTATAATCACTGAGTCATGTTGAGGAGCTTACCTAATTACGTAATTATAAAAATATAGCGATCTTTAAAAAAAATAAATTTGTCCATCGTTTCTCTTCTCACAAGGGTCTACAGTACTTCAGCCGTTTAAATGTATTAGATCGGACCTGTGGTTGATTATCTAGAAGCGTTTGAGTTTTTTAAAACTCACTTCCTCATTTCTGAAAACGTTGTAAAAAAAGGCTCCAAGCGGATGGGTTAAAGCCACCACCATTGTCCCCGTCCCGAAAAAGACCGCAGTCACCTGCCTCAACGACTACCGCCCAGTCTCCCTGACCCCAGTCATCACCAAGTGCTTCGAGAGGATGATACTATCGCACATCAAGAACGTCCTCCCAGCTGATCTGGACAGCCACCAGTTTGCGTACCGAGCAAACAGATCTACGGAGGACGCGGTCTCCATCACACTGCATACAGCCCCGTCTCACCTGGAGCACCCTAAACACATACGTCAGGATGCTCTTCATTGACTTCAGCTCTGCCTTCAATACCATCATCCCCCATAAACTGGTGCATGAACTCAAAAACCTTGGACTTTCTACATCACTCTGTTGATGGATTCTAGACCACAGAATGTGAGGATAGGGAACCTGACATCGACAACCAGCATCCTGAACACTGTGTGCTCGGCCCGGTACTCATCTCCAACAATGATGAGACCCATACAGACAGGAGGTCCAACATCTGGCTGAGTGGTGCTCCGACAACAACCTGGTGCTGAACACCACCAAGACCAAGGAAGTCATAGTGGACTTCAGGAGATCCAGGAAGACCACACCCTCTCCCCTCTACATACGTGGGGGGGAGGTGGAGAGGGTGGACAGCATCAACCTCACTTGGTCCCTGAACACATCACACCTGGTGAAGAAAGCCCAGCAGAGGCTCTTCTTCCTGAGGAAGCTAAAACAAGCTGGCCTGCCCCCTGAACTTCTGGTTAACTTCTACAGAAGTGTGATAGAAAGCATCCTTTGCCAGTGCTTTGCTGTGTTTACAGCAGAGAACAGGAGGGACCTGGCCCAGGTGGTTAGAACCGCACAGAGGATTGTGGGAGTTACCCTCCCTGACCTGTGTATGCTGGCCGCCTCCAGAAGAAAGCCAGCAACATCTACAAAGACATCACACCCCCGTGTCACTCTCTGTTTGTTCCACTGCCATCAGGGAGAAGATTCAGGACTATTAAAACTCGGACTAACAGGCTGAGGAACAGCTTTTTCCCCAGAGCGGTTGCCTCCATCACCCCCACACCCACCACCCCACCCAGCTCACACCGGACAGTGCTGCGGGGGGACAAAAATAGACAATAACACGACACTTTTAAGCCATTGATGCCTGTGTTTTATGTTTTATTTATTTTTAAATGTCTTGTTCTAAATTAGAATGTCCTGTCTTAATGTTTTTAGACATGTTTTTACCTGTTACTGCTGTACTGACTGATGAGTCGCCAACTTAATTTCGTTGTATGTTTTTACAATGGCAATAAACATCCTTACCGTACCTACTTTTTTGGGTTGATAGTATTTGTTCCACAGATTTGGTGCTAAAAAAAACAACCACAATTTTTGCCGATCGGACGGCCAGGGCTTCTGTTCTGGAAACTTCCCAGAAACCATCTTACTATCAGTTAGTGTCTACATCCATAGGAGAGCCACACATCCTCTGAAGCTGTGATTATCCTAGAGGTCACATGGTGGGCTCATCGGATCCACAAGAGTCTTTCCAGTCATACCCATTTTATGCAATTCCAACACCAGTGTTCCAAGTTTGCAAAATGCGAAAATAACATTTATACTGACGGCATGTTTTTTCCCCCCAAACTACATTGGATAAGCATAAAGTGTATGTCTGTGTGTATTGGTGTCATCATAACACACATCTGTACTCTCTGAGACGGTAAAATAGCATGTGCTACACCCAGACTTTCTTCTCTCTTTTCAACAACGTCTTTGCTCAATTTATATAAAAGACGAATGCAAAGACCAAATTCAAGAGACCCATATCTGCTGAAATGCAGACGAGCTGGTTAAAAAGCCTGAAAATTTGCCGTTTAACAAAACGCAAAGTAGCTGTTGAAGTGGCTTCAGTTGTGCCGAAAGCAAAGTAATTACAAAAACACTCCAGGATCGTGATATCATTGTACATTCAAATCTAGACGCGGAACTGAGATTACAACATATTATCAATACGTGCCAAAGGTCTGTTGACAATACATCCATTTGTTCATCAGGTTGAGTGCAGGGGGGTCTGAACACACGCCAATGTTTAGTTTGCTGGTTACAGGTCACGTTATCACATTGTCCTCTATTATATTATATAGCGTATACGTGAAGAGGAAAACCAAATAATATCAGTGCGTTTGACACTCAAACTATCCCAAAACAAAAGATGAGAAATACAGCCACACAAACTTTACAAGGTAGTTTGTAGAGCGACGGTGGCTGTGGGATGAGACCTCACCAGAGATGTTATTGGATCAATTCTTCAAAATCCAGTATTCTGTCACAAATTATTGAAAGAGCGCACCGATGATGGATAATAAGGCCAGTTCCCAATCAGCTTCAAACCATTTCACAGACAAGTAATGATTGTAAATCGAACAAAGAGCTGAATTATCATACAAATATTATAATAATATTTGAAAACCTGAAAACAGCCAATTCCCACCCAGAGAGTCAATTGTTATCTTCCGTAGGCTCTTTTTTAAGGATGTTAAAAGTCACCAAATACACAATGACTAACTTGTTCACACTATGCATCACATCGTACGAGACTTGTCTGTCTCGTAAAAAAAGAAGAAGAAAAAAGCATGACATCGTATGGTGCTAAGGTAATCTAACTAACACTATAAAATAGCTCTATAGGCGCTGGATGTCAAACCACAGAGCCTAATAATGTAGATATATTTTTGACATTTGATTGGGAGGAAGTAAAGGAAAACATCAACAGAAGAGGGGGGAGAGATGCTATTACTACATGATTATAGGTCCTAAACCCCTGGCCTGGAACAAAACCCTTGCGGCGTTGCAACATCTTTCATGCATACCCTGTTTAATGAACAGGAATATTGTTTTCAGTCTCGTCAACCCCCTTTAAATCCCCACATGTCCTGTACGCATGGTTTCCGGGTCTGTCTCGCCCTGAATCAGGCCTTTATAGGCAGAACTAACCCTCAGCCCTACCCAGAATGTAAACAATGCCCCGGCCTGTCGAGAGATTAAGAGAGCTGAACTCTCTTTTTAATGGATGCTTTCTCTTTAAAAGCAGCCGGCGCCGAGCAAAAAAGTGGCATTACATGCAATCTTTGAACAGGTGAATTTAAATGTCACAGTACAAAGTCTCACCAGGCTTAGCACTTGACAGGCAAATAAGCTGGTGCTAAGAGCTGTACCACTGGGTCTGTCAAACGCTCTCTGCTCCAGGCTGCGTGTGCAGTTTGGGAACATCTCTCCATTTCAGCCAATATTTTTTTTCTACATTCAGTTTAATAAATAAACTGAAATAAACGAAATTCTTTATTCTTTTAATCTTGCTTGTTTCATAGCAGGTTGTCTTTGTAGGGGGTATCGGGGTATTGTCTTTGTATCAGTGGTCACAAAGAATGGATTGTGGCCGCTGATAGCCACCCGAGATATTGCGCAAAAGATTTTTTTTATTTGCATCTGTTGCAATTATCCATGTGGCAAAGGTTGTCTTTGTGCCAAGAACACGGTAGGGAGAACAATGGCGGAGGGGGGAAAGAAAAATGACATTTTCCGACCGTGAGCTGACCGACGAGGTGCAGTGGCGTTCCTCAAAGCGCCAGACAACGCGACAGAGACAGACTGTATTCGGGCTTCAAAATCCCCCGTCACCAAGATGCTATAGTTTTGGGTGCATCTCACCCTTTTGAGGGTGCGTGGATGGTTTCTCTTGTGCAGGCTCAGCACCTTTTGAGAATTCGCCCCGGAGTGTAACACCCCAATGCAACTGCTATTTATCAGCGATGGTATCATTGATACACATGAAGTATTAAAGTTACAAAAAATACAAACTTATTTAAAAACCAGAGAGTGAGTTACAATTTAAGATTTTTTTTATTCACAATAAAAAAATAAATAATTGTATTCAGGGTTCTCCTCTTGCGAGCACATAACCAACATGTGTTTAGCGCGTGTTGACAGCTGTGATGAAGTGTTATCTTCAAGTGCAAAAGAGGAGAAGCTCAGGGCTCGCTTTGCTGTTGAGCATCCTGGGCAGGTGAGAACGCCTGCAGTCACGCTATGAAGGTCACCTGCTCCCTTCACCTTAGCAGGGATGCTTATTATCACTGCACACGGGCAATGTGGACGAAGCTCGGTTACTGAACGACAATTTTTTTTTATAAAAATGCCACAGAAATTAGACATGCGCCATATTTAATCAAATGTGAAAACCTTTTCACCACACGAGTGTGAATATTTGTAAGTTCTACATCGAGGTATGTTCCGACAGTTGGCAAAATATCCGGATTAACTGAATCTCTTATCAGACCTTATTTGCTCGCCACAGTCTTAGTAGCAAAGAGCAATGTGCAAGACTTTGGTATCGGAGGCGTTCTGGTTTCCGTTTCAGTCACAAAGCAAAGTTCCTTGTATGTGTAATGTACTTGGCAATAAAAACATTTCTGATTCAGATACTGCTTCTGGTTTGTAGTCCGAGGAGTACTGACCAATCACGTTGGAGCAGGCTTTGGTTGGGTAAACGGTCACAGTGCGGAGAGCAAAAGAGGCGGACCGGATTGGCCGAAATGCAATTGGCTGTTTTTGTATTCATTCTTTTATCAATTGACGGTTTTTAAAACCTAGCGTATTCTTGCTGGTTTCTCAAGATCACCAACACTGCCTCAAAGGTTATCTACCAGTTACAATTGTATTTTAATGTCAGACAGGTGGGTTTGGAGTGGTGTCCACCTCCTATAACCAGTAAAAGTAGAGAAAAGGATATCTCTTAAAATGGTAATACATTTCAAAATACAGCGATAACTTGAACAAAGGGCAAACTTCTGGAAAGAAGAAAAGTTTCGGGAAATAAACCGAGCCTCTGCTGAAGAATAATGTGATATTGGTGCCAGGGCATCCACAGCATATTGCATAATACGAGTGAACGCATTGCAATATATTGCCGTAAGAACATGTAGTGAAACGGTGGGATTCATCGGAGGAGTGCATACATAATGAATAAAGCTGGAGACAGTGGTGCCTTACCCGCTGCTACTGCATGCTGCTGATTACTCATCAGCCATGTATGAATGACGGCATTTTGTGAAAGAGGAAAGTAGTAATCTCTGATCCACACAGTGTGTGTGTGTGTGTGTGTGTGTGTGTGTGTGTGTGTTGGGTCTCATATCTGCAAGAGCTCCTAAACACAGACGCACATTGTGACTAAGACTCCTGTTCGATTATGTTTACATGGGACAGTGGAGGCTTTCTCAAAAGCGGCGAGGCCACATACTAAACAAGCTGTTGATCTAGTTACATGAGTGTGTGTTTCAAGGGAATTCTGGATCATTGAACTCTCGCACCCATACTGAGAAAGGACTCCCACCCCCGCCGTCGTCACCGCTGCTTGCAGTCGGGCCTCCCTATTGGCTGCCTGGGGGTTTGAGCGATGCGAGGCAGGTGATCTCGCTCCGCAGGTATTCAAACCTGCCTGAGAACCTGCGACTCCCTCGCCCCGCTCGTCCACGTTGTGTTGTCTGCAGAGTGTGATGCAATAGGGCCGGAAGTGCTTCCTGCTGTGCGATGAAGAAATCTCTCTCTCGCCCCCGGCTTTCATTTCATGAAGAGTGACTGATCTGATGTCCGAGTACAAATGCATTTTAAAGAATCAATGTCCCCCTGATCTGATTAAGATCCACCTCCAAATACTAAAGGAAAATCATCAAAGAATAATCACCAAAAGAAAATCGTTTGAAAGGGTTGGAAATGAAGAGCACATGCGTCAGAAAGCTTGTTGCCGGCTTGACATTTATGGATAAACTATTATTATGTTAATGAAAAGAGAAAGCACATACTTTCAATTGACCTCAGCCGCAGCAGAAATGTCACATGACCCACTCGTACCAGAATAGTCTATACTGTACATGTCCCATCTGTAGTGTAAACACATCAAACCTCCAGCTCTTCGTTCTCCAGCACGAGTTTCATACTGTTCATCCCTAGCGCGTTATTATCTTCCTCTCACCGTCTCTTCTAAATATTACTGTTCATTCTGAACATTATTTTGCACTTCTGGTTGGACGCTGAACTGCATTTCGTTGTTTCAGAGCAATGGCAATTAAGTTGAATCTGATCTAATCGAACAGCATTTTGCACATTATCTTCTTATTTGGAACAAAGTATCATCCACAGGTCAGAGGTAGACCACACCTTTTGATTTACATTGAACGACACATTTGTAAGGTTTTGCACGGTTGAGCCGCAGTGACAACAATCTGTACACACACACACACACACACACACACACACACACACACACACACACACACACACACACACACACACACACACACACACACACACACACACACACACACACACGCCCAACCTTCAGCACTTTTAAAAAGCACATGAAGGGATGGCTGTTGTCCACCCAAACTTGTGCACATAGATAGTTTAACCTGGCTTAGCAGTATTAGTGCTGTCATGGATATGTGATGTATTAATGTTATTTGAATGAATGAATGAAACTTTAAATGTGCAAATTAATTAATGCCCTTATGTGCAATATACTGTATCTGTGTGCAATATGATGAATGTGAAATGTCTTCCTTACACTGTGATCTCTTGTTTCTTTTATTTATTTATATATATATATATATATATATATATATATATATATATATATATATATATATATATATATATATATATATATATATATATATATGTATATATATATATATATATATATATGTATATATATATATGTGTATTGTCAGCTACAGACTATAATTGATTGTAGTTTATTATTACTGCACTTTGGCATGACCTTTTCCTCCAGGACACTCAGCCTGTACATCCTGCAGGGGGACAGACAATGGAAATCAGCCTTGCGGCTGTAATTGGGTGCATTTACATTTTAATTTAAAGTGATCATCAATGTACATTGTCCCTCTCGATATAAAAAAAATATATAAAAAAAACTAACTAAAACCACATAGCAGACAACAATGTGGCGGCTGGTGAATATCATGACTCACGGCTAAGTTTGCTCTCCACTCGGATTTCTATGAAATCCGCTCACACAGCTCATTGCTCTTTTCTTTATGTTCAGTGAGGAAGTCACTGTACGGATAAATCTGCCCAATGATTCACCTGCTGTGCGTTACTTTGGTGGCACCGAACGCTGATGATAAAAACTAAGATGTTTGTCCTCATAATGATCGGAAATAGCCGCTTCCACAGATAGGCACCCTGTGTGGATGTGGGAGTTATTCAGTCAAGTTGGTTGCAATATTAGTTTGGGAGAAAAACACTTCAAACTTTTGATACAACCTCTACAGTAAAAACCAGAGCGAGCATTACTTGCAATCAACGGTGTCTTGCGTCATCCCATAAAATACATGGTTCAACCAGAAAAGGTGTGCTCATTAGAGTGCAGATCTCCATCCAGGTGCGTCTGCACAGACTACTGCTGTAATGTTGGATTGGATCAAACACAAACCGCCGCTGGCTAAACTCTAAAGACTGCAAGCGTATCAGACTTGCACGACAGACTCCTCCCACTGTGATGCATGCAGACGCCTGCACCGACTCTGTGCAAGCGTCTCAGCTCGGTCTCAGGGGCACAGCGGCTTCACATGTTTATTTAGGCTTCAGGTCTAGAAAACTGCCCCCCCCCACTGTTTTCCCCCAGCAGGCAATCGATGGCAATGGTTTTGAGAAAGTGTGAATCACTGCAACCACGAGACGCCCTTGAATCGTCCCTATATGAGCGCTCAAAATAATATGCAGTGCGCTGCTGCAGCAAGCGAGATTAGCCGTGGTCAAACTAAATCAAAACGTACTTACTTACTATTTGCAGTCTTATTGCACCGGTACATAAGGGAGATGGGACATCGATACTGCGCCTCCCTCCCGAGCACTACTGGGCAGATTCTGGCTCCAAATCGCCGACGCAAGATGTTTTTAATTGTTTTGTACAGCGTGAGGAAGTGGGGGACGTGAAATCCATCTCTAAATACCGCTGTAAAAACGCCATCAGACAATGACCGAGAACAAACACGGTAAAAAGGAACCTAAAACATTGGAAAAGGTAGCTGAAGATGACGTCTTTAATCATACTGCCTTCATTGTTACATCTCTCTCCTCGGCCAGTTTCCCGACCTGACTATCACCATCATGTCAAAAAACACAACAAGGAGGATTTCCCTGAAATTTACCGAAAGCAACTAATTCCTAGCATTCCAGTATGTAGTACGTACTGTTGGGGATAACCGAGGAGCCCTCAGGCTCTATTAGGGCCTGGAGCTGATTTCTGTGAGTAATTCTTTAATGGTGCAGACGCCAGGTGCTGCCGCCGTCACCCAGCACAGTCCTCGTCACAGCCACAGCTGTGAGCACAGCGGGCGGCGCTACGGTTGTGTCAATACAATCACAGCATCTGGAATACGTGGGAGGGAATAATTGATGGTTTTAAAAGAGCAAATGACTGAACAGCCCATCCTCGATAAGATTACAAGAATTATGTCTTTTCCTTACGAGCAATACAAAGAAGCCGAATATCGTTTTGTGTTTCCGCTGAAACGTCCAGCTTCTGCCTCCGATGACTCTACTTATGACCTCTGTTTACTGTGGCAAAGCTCAGCCTACTTTCTTTTGGCTGGAAGGGACTCCAAAGAGATCTCAATGCTGCTTCTGCCACACAAATGAGTCGCGTGTCTGCTAATTGCAACTGTTTGCTGTCTAAGTGTCCGTTTGTCTGACCAGCAAAAGGCCACAAATGATTAGTAACATTCTGATATGTTTTTGAATTATATGGACCAAATTGATTGCTACACTCTCGAACAAATTGGGGTGTAAAAGTTATAAAGTTTCAAACAGAATGAATGGATTTAGATTTTTTTTTTTAAGCTGCCAGCATTCGCATGTTGATTTAGGATTCAAATGTGCATGACATTCTGGGTCGGGATCGGGCACGCTGCCTTTATCCGCTATTGACGCTGCTCTGCAACATTCCAGACGCAGGCTGTGGCCTCCGCGACTCTTTCAGGGAGGCGGAGGGCAGCGGTCCCGACACTGCTGGACTTAAACACCCGGAGACGTGGAGGTCAGTCGGGGACGCGAGTGTTCCAGACATCCCGAGTAGGTCCAGGCCAACGGGACGAGATGGAAGGTATCCGTGTGTAATGTGTGCATGTGGGTGTAGAAGGGGGGGAGATGGGCTTTTCTCCTGAGGGAAATGGCATTGAATCGCGTCTACACTGTATATCTCTACCTGTCAACCTGCGCAGGCCAAGGAGCGCTCAGACGGCCTATGGAGGTTGGCCAGTACGCCCACGTCGGCAGATGCCAGACACACGTGCATGAGTGCCCATACACACACACACACACACACGACAAAAAACATCCCTCAGTGGACACACGCTTTTCTGCACCAATGCTTACAAATACGCAATAAATGATTCCCAAACCTGTCACACACATTAAAGTTACTATGAGGAACTTTGTGACTGATTATGAAACCGTCCATATTTAACGCTGATGCCTCTTTATGACCTACATAAGTAAACGAGACCATCAGCGGTGCCGCCTGGTCGGACTCCGCTAGAAATCAGGTGAAACCGAGGAGGTTCACCAGAAGCTCCTTCAGCTCAGGCTCCAGCGGGGAGGCCCCGGCAGCGACCGGCCCACCAGACACGATCCGGATGCCGCTTTCAAGCTGCAGTGGGAGGAAGAGGGCTCTGCGCTCAGCAGCAGCCGCGTCTCTGCTGGCTGGAGGCCCGGGCCGTACACTGGGCCCGCTTCGAGGGAAGGGAGGCGCGGGAGAACCAGAACCAGGACCGAGCGGGGGAGACCGTCAGACCCTGCTGCCTTAAAATTAGAGATTTATACAAGGAGGGGGTGTGTCTGGGGTTTGGAAACACTACCGCTGTTGTCCACAGGGACCGCCAGAATCAACACAAGATAAAAGTTCCTCATAGTAGCTTTAACCCTTAGAGAACTGCTACCGCTTCGAAGCGGTCTACGATGTTTCTATTAATAGCTCCGCAAAAAAAACAACACAAAAATATGGTTCAGATGTTGCTGGACGATCCAGACGCTTCACTTGTCGAGCTCCGCCTTTCACCGTGATTTGTTGATTCGTGTGTCCGTCGACATTTTGTGTGAAACTAACCAATGAACACTCAGGAAATCACTAAGGACCTATGCACCTTAAACTGCAAAAAGACACTGGTTTTCAGTCAGAGAGACGACAGACCTACCCACCTTACACTGAAAATGTTTTTTTGCAGCTCAGATCAGATCAGCTCAGCTGTTCAGTATTACTCTGTGTGACGCAACACACGACCATGCGCTGGCAAAGAGTAAATAGTATATAGTACATACAGAGTACATATTTTGTTCTTGTTCTGAAAACTGTTCTTGAGAAACAGAAACATGCACAGTGTGTAAACATAGTGTGTTTTTATATATAGTACATATGTTGTTCTTGTTCTGAAACTCAAATATAGAGTAAATATTTTGTTTGAAAACAAAAACTGTTGTAATTTGTGAATTCATTTTCATTTGCATACACCCCATGAAGCTTGATCTGTAGTATGAAGTCATTCCTCAGTCCAATTTAATCTCAGTCCCTCTCACATTTTGGTGAAAGTAGTGACAGACATATATTCCACTGCGTTTGTGAACCTACGACCTTTGGTAAACCAATTTCCAGCAGTAAAACAGTTCGTCCACATGAGTAAAGTTATATTTTCACAAGAGATTTGAAGAATAAAAAAAATTAAAAAATCAAGCTTCAATTTTTCAGCTTTAGTCATATTATCTCTTTACACTTTTGCCTTATGACAATGGTGCCTCATTATATAGAGAGCTGAGATTGTTCTGCAATTTATGATGTAAAACATGGGTATGTATCTTATATGCAAGTGCCTTAAAAGGTGAATTTAAGAAATTATGTAAAATCGAGAAAATGAACTCAGAGAGTTAAGAGTAAGAAACCGTGCTCTCAGATAAAAGCCCTTAACATTAGGGGGGACACATAATTTGACATTGACATACACACAAAGCACATCTGACCAGGTTGTGTAAAGGTAGGGCTGCAACTAACGATTATTTTAATAATCGATTAATCGGTTGATAATTTTTTCGATTAATCGATGAATCGGATAAAAAAACAAAAAGGCATTAATTTCCAACCCTTTATTCAAAAACAGAAGTGACGGTGCAAAACCTCTTCAGAAAGCACAAACAGGTTGCTCCTTGAACATCCCTGAGCTGTTAATTAAAAAAGATTAATAAAAATGGACTAACACTAAAAACATACACATGTATGCTTTACATCTGCCAAATGTGAGCCCTTTTTACTGTAATTAATCTCCTTGGAGCAGAGGCTACATTTAGCTTACCCTGCTTTATCAATATGTATGAAACACTGGGACAGGGAAGCTGTACTGCTCCTTTCACATCTGTTTTCACCTGTACCTTCCTTAAACTCTTTCATTCACATCATCTGATCAATATCTGGGCCTCTTATGACCACGACGTCATGTTGTTGGCTAAACCCAACTACGTGATTTTATTAATTCTACTTTGAGTAAAAAAAATAATAAATAAAAAACCTGCAGCCAGATCCTCCGGTGTGCCGGTTTAACGTTAACGAGTGACTGGTGAACTGAACCAGACCGGGGGTTACGCCATGTTTCACCACGTTACGTTTTTTACAAGCAAGACTGAACTGTAACGGAACATAAAGTAACTTTAACGACAACACACAACCCAAACACGTTAGCTAACGTGATAGCAAGCTGACTAGCTTCCATTAAAAACAAGTTTAAGGGAAATGAGACGATGGAGACATCTTAACGCTGATTGGCCAAGACTCGACTCGTCAAAGATCTTCTATTTCTAAGCGTGTGTCAGTGTCTCACTCCAATCTCAGAAACGCTGCCGGCCAGTTGCTCTGCTCCGCTCTTTTTTTTTCTCTCCGCGATTTATTGCCCGGCGTAATAATCGCGCGACACAACGAATCCATGATGAAATTCGTTGCCAACACTTTTGATAATCGATTTTTATCGATTTTATCGATTCGTTGTTGCAGCCCTATGTAAAGGTTAAGTGAGTTATATCAAACACTGTTACCTTGTTGTTGAGTAACTGGCACACTTGGGGAACATAGTCAATCAGGCATCCTCCACTGGGGAATGCTGGGATATGAAGTGCTGAGGAGCCTCCCAGGGCACTGATTGAAAAAAAAAGACATCAGTTAGCTTGTAAAGAACATATTTAGATTACACAAACCATGCAGTTATTACCAATGTGGTAGTAACTGCATGATTGCAGACAATGTCTCTGCCACTACAGCAATCTTTAGGACAATTCAAAGCTTTGTGTGACATCCTGCCTTTATGGAAATGCATGTTAACCACTGAGCAAAACCAAAAATAAAAAACTGAGCACTGCTAGTTGGCTGAAGTTAAGGAATTCAAAACATAAAAAGGAGTGGCTCATGCCTGTGGAATCCTCCTCATTCTCCTTCACTTGTTATTATTTTGACATCCTCCTGATTCAGTCCTGCAGCACAGCTCCATTAGTGATTAGTGCATGCTTGTTTAATCAGGGAATCTGCTGCTGCAGCTCCCTGGTGACTAACCGACCGAAGTAGTCACTCCCTCATTTCCCTTTCTGATCTGAGCCAAAGAAAAACGAGGGAATACCCCGAGGACGGGTTAAAGGTCTCAAGGAGCCGCTTATTGGCTTTTAATGCTCATTTAAAGACACATAGCGGAAGGTTTCTTCCGCTGCTTTCTATTTATGTTTAATTAGGGCCCGAGCACTGACATAGTCAGAGTCGAGGACCTATTGAAATTCAAATGTTTATTTATTCTTATTCTTATTTTGCACCATTGCGCAGGGAAATGAGGTGCTTGGGATAAACCTACATATTTTAAAATTTCCAAACTTATCCGACTTCCGAATCTGATTTGGGTGTCGGCCAAAAGTCGGAGAAAAAAAGCTCGCTAGCGCCCCCTTTAATTGTGAAAGCCCACCCTTTTTGCGAACTTTGACCGATTGACTTGAAATTTTGCACACATGTCCGGGTGGGACTGCTCGACAAAAACTCATCCGTGAAATTAAAATGCGCCTAATTAGATTTTCCGCCATTTTGAATTTTGTAAAAAACACATTCTTGTCATCTCCTCCTAAACTCTGGCTCCATTTCTTACGGAACTTTCTGTGGATCATCATTGGTTCAATGTGATCAAACGATACTGCGTTTAGAAGTTGTCAACCAATTAACCTCTTAGGGGCGTGGCTCAATATGTCAATACACATAACTTCATAATTACTTGTTCTTCATTATTGCAGGACAGTCGGTGGTGCATTTAGAGATGCTATATGACGCTATTTTAAAAGCCCCGCTGCCGTTTACCAGGTTAGGCATGCATGATGCATGTAAATATTCACATTATGTCAAAGATCACGTATGTTGAGATGTAGCCCCTAAGGCGTACGGATCATTTAGCTGATCAGAAAGGCTATGAAGGTAGAACTCAACAATAGTGAGTCACAGACAAAGGCCATGATCCCACCAAATCCATCCCATCATCCAAGAGCTGTTCTGAAGTCTTTTTCAACCAAGTACAAGTCACGCCACAAGTGTTTGAGACGCCAAGCAAGTCAAAAAGCCGACCTGAAGCAGCTGGGGAAGTGAAAACAAGGCTTTACTGAACGACAGTAGTAGCTCTCAGCAGAAGCTACAACATAACAGGTGTTGACTGAATCAAGTTGACTCACTATATTTAAAATGCTGAATACCTTTTATACAAACTATTCCGCACCACTTTGAAGGCAGCGGCCACTCATAGTTTTATGTTGAAACAACCGTATATCCTTACAGCATATTCATAATTTTACAGTATAATGTGGCGAGCATTCCATAAAGCTAGCGGTGCTGAATCCAAATGCATGTTATTCATTTTAAAAGGTCAGAAAGATACAGATTTATGGATTTAAGGATAGAACGCAACATCAGAATCTAAAGGCCTTTGCACACCAAGTTCGTATTTTCCATCTGAAATGGTTGCACGTTTTAAAAATAAATATGACCGTACGTTGTGTAAATCACATTTACACAACGTACGACTCCGAAATTTTGCGCCGTCATTATAGTTTTTCAGAACAGGTTTCATTTCTTTGGACCGCTCGGAGTCACCGTAAATGCCAACGTCATCATCAAAGAACAATCGCTTTACGACAAACAAAGTGAAGAATACGGAGACGCAAGAATTTAAAAGATAGATTGTGTCAAGGTTTCTGTGTGTAACACCTTCTATCGGGTGACGGCTAAAAGAAACAGCAAAAAATATATACAGACTTGGTGTGCAAAGACCTTGTTGTTTGGTAATGCAAAGATTAGTGCAGATTGAGTGCACAAAAGGTCATCTCAGCAGTTGAGCTGTATGAGCATTTATACAAAAACAGAATTAGAAATTATGTGTTTTTAGGTTGCTCCTAATAATTAGTACAGTTGTCAAATTACATCATATTAATAATAATCTTAAATATTTAAAAAAATAAAAAGGAGCTCTTTAAATAACTAAAAGCAAGTGTGCATCAGAACCATTTTCACAGCTGTGGGGAGGAAAATATGCAATGTGATTGACACTATTAAGCTACTCATTTATGTGTAAACGCTAATACACTTTGTAAAATAAGAATAATTTATAGACTATGAATTTAGAGTTTTCTCCATTCTATTTAGGGGCTTTAGGTTCTGCAGACCTTGTGTGAATCCTGGTTATGTTATCAAGGATTCATGAAGGTTTGGCAGAGAACCAAAAGGTATTTTTCCACAGTTATAGGCCGCTTGACTTCCATTGGAGTCTGACGAGCAGACGGGACGCAAGTCCACAGCTCTGCATAATCCCATGTCCACACCCAGCCACACCATGTCCTTTTTTCAGTGGTGTACGACAATGTTGTCCATGGTGTATTACAGTGTTTTCCATTGTGTATCAGAATGTTTTTCATTGTGCATTACAATGTTTTCCATTGTGTATTACAGTGTGCATTACAGTGTTTTCCATTGTGTATCAGAATGTTTTCCATGGTGCATTACAATGTTTTCCATTGTGTATTACAGTGTACATTACAGTGTTTTCCATTGTGTATTACAGTGTTTTCCATTGTGTATCAGAATGTTTTCCATTGTGTATTACAGTGTTTTCCATTGTGTATCAGAATGTTTTCCATTGTGTATTACAGTGTTTTCCATTGTGTATTACAATGTTTTCCATGGTGCATTACAATGTTTTCCATTGTGCATTACACTGTGTATTACAGTGTTTTCCATTGTGTATCAGAATGTTATTACAACGATTTCTATGGTGTATGAACATGTTTTCCACTTTTTCTTATGTTTAAAAGCTGAAAGGCAGTGACTGACACCAAAGTTATGAGGGTTGCACAATTTTGAAAATTCCAAAGAAAAGTCGTGGGAGTAGTGAAGAGGGAGGTGGAGCACATCATGCGTTCCACCCGTCATCATTACCAAACACTGCAAATGTTCACGGGGAAATGATGTCTCCACAGAGTTCAGGAAAAGGTCAACAGAGACTGGACTCATAGCCTTGAGTGGCCTAGGAGGTGCATTCAGAACAACTAAAGCAGGTGTTCTCCTGCTCTGACTAGAAAACAGCTGGATTCTCATCAGCTGCTCATCTGGAACACAGACGGACTGATGAGTCTGGATTCACGCAAATTGGCTAAAAGATAAAAATCACATCCGTCCACTGAGATTCAAATGCAATAACAGCTTTTAACTACAGATCCCCGGCCCAAATTTATTCTTTTTGCAAAAATGATACTCAACTGAATATTAATACGGTCTTATTCACAGAGATGCCATACAGACTGTCATTAATCCACTTTCATTGTCAAAATCCTTTTCTCCAAAACTCCAAAGCCACCACTTAGAGTAGCTTTGTGCACATAATTAGCATTAGCTTGTGCATGTTGCCGTGCACCAACAAATGGTCGATTGAAAATGGCTCGCAGCTACGAGGAGAGAAGTCTTTGAAAATGAGAATCTAAATGATGCCCATCTATCCTCCCACAGGTCTAAGAATAGCTCCATATCATTCAAATGCAGACATGGTGGTGGTGTGTTTGTCACTCATGTGTGTCAATGGCAGGCATGTGAACAGAATGTGCAGCTTTTTTGGATTTCAATGGTTTTGCCTCTTGAACACTTAATTGAATGGAGGTTGACGTGACACCGACCTCTTGTGCCACAATCTTACAAAAGAACTACGTAGTTCTAAAACAGTGGTCCCTTACTGGTCTAGGCTAAGAGTGCAGATCCATTTACCTGACACATCAAGCCATGGTCCACATATAGACCCACTTAAAACCTATTCAGTTTACTTCTATCAATCCAGTTTGCCTGTCAGTGGATTCAAACCCATCTCATTTCTGTGAGGAGACCATGCTTTTAATTCCACAAAATGAAAACTTAAATACTTAAGTGAGCCTTAAAGACACTTTGCAATTATGGCTTGAAATCAAGAGGAAAAAAACATTAAAAGCTTTACAATGGCAGTTGAAACGTTTGTCAGGCTAATTTAGGAAACCAAACCATTGTTACAGCAGAACATGTAATCAGACCTTATCAAAAGAGCAGGGCGATAAAACAGCTGGAATTAAAGTGTTTTTCAAGCTAGGTTTCAATGCAGTACTTGGCATACAACTTGCATAAAACGTTTACGTGTTCAATTGATGAAGTAAAACTAAGTTGAATAAATTCTATTTCATCATTGTCAGCATGTTGTGAAGCTGACAGCTTCCTCTCAAGTAGCTTAAGCTACTACAAGACCCATACAGTCCACTGATGTATGAGGCGAGGGTCACATGGTCGCCAGGGCGTTACCAATAACCGTCTCTACTCACTAGGAAGAGGGAAATGGCGCTTCACAATCAAATTTATAGTCCTGATATTTTCTATATTTCAAAGTAAAGATTATTTTTTCTGAAGGTCCGACTCTGGAGGGATCCCACCCACCAGCTAGTTTAAAAACCTAAATGAAAGTAAAGTTTTCGTTCTCCATCTTGAACAGACCCAACAACCTCAACTGAAAAATGCTGACGGTAGAGTACGCTTCTCGAACACGAGCCACGTTTTACTGCACGAAAGGGAGAATCCGACATTTAAGAAGCTGCACTTATCTCAAGGTCAAGCTGAGGGGGTGAATTAAATTAGGCAGTATACGTTAAGTTATGCAGCTTAAGGAAATATATGCAGACCTGTATCCCATATTTCAGCAGTTATGACAAACCACAAAGATGACACGGGATTGTCACAACCAATGAACATTCATGCGTGCAAATAGCGGGGGTTAAAAACAACGATGAAAATGAATGCAGCTGAGGAGAAGATATCCTGACTTTTAGTCCTCTGATGTGGGTCAGGCTCTAAAGAAATGCTTACACTCCCCATAATGCACCCAAAGGCCTTTTGTTTTTGTTCGACACTGGTAAATTCAACATCCCCAGTTTGTAACGCAAGATCACTTGTGTATTATCTGTCCACATGCTCCACAATTTTAAGCATTTTACCTCTACATCTGGGTTCATACAACATAAGACATTTAAAGTCATCAGTAAAACAATTACTAACTTACAGCAGGGCAATAATATGGAAAATTCAACCAAAGTGGTGAAAGTTTGAGAGTCGATCAAAACAAGACTGCTATCTTATAACCTTCACGTGTGGTGTCGGCCTGTGGGCGTCACTGGCTTCATTTAATCCAATAAACAAACTACCAAAATGTCGACACTGTAATTTTGCATTCTGCCGATAAAGTCTGCTCATTTTGTGTGCGTTTCAAACTAAAACACCCGCCAGATCTTACACATTTTAATAACTTGAAGTCTCCCACCACAAGCAGAAATAATCTTGACAACATCATCAAGGTTATTTTCTCACGCTTGAGAAAGATAACATTGAAGACAGTTCCCTTTCAACCAGACAGAGTGCTGGGAGATCACTCACCACGATACGCTCTCGGTAATATGCTGTGAAGAAAACGATTGACAGTGACTTCTCGGAGTCTGTGTACACGCAAATAGCATATTCATATCTTAGTTTCGAAATCTAAAGGAAACAATAGGTAACATGTTCCTGAAATTGTACGGCATTTATATTAATACGCCAATGTTCTCAGACCAGTATGAGCTTTTAGATTGCTTTAAACCGAGCTTCCTGTGGGTGGGCTCGCAATCCAGACATAATGGTGTTTTATTTTCCGAGTGGCACCCTGAAGAGTCCTCGCTTCAGTCTCCACTGGTGACATCGCTCTCGACACTACCCACACAGATCGGAGTCACCGTGCAGACATGCTGCCTAACACAGCCTCTCTGAGCAATGTGACCCACTGTATGACATATTTACAGTAGACAGTGCACGGCTGTAAACACACACACACACACACACACACACACACACACACACACACACACACACACACACACACACGGCTGCCTGTGACTTTATCAACCAAAGAGATTATCCTCCGTGACTCAGGTGGATGGTGACGAAGCTCAGTTTGTTTATTTGTGTGTGGTTTTGTACGTGTGTGTGTGTGTGTGTGTGTGTGTGTGAGAGGGTGTGTATGACAGTGTGCAGTGACAGCGTGAGAGCAGATAAAGGCTCAATTGGAAAAGAGGGCAGACATGATTCATTACCAAAGTGAAAGATGAGGCCAAGAAGAACTGTTTGGAGATTCAAATGTGGTTTCAAAGCAGGGACATTTCCATTTTGATTGCCTTCTTCGTTTCCTAAAGCCTGGGGGCGGGGGGGGTTCCTCAGAGGCCCGCATATGACTCCGCTTGTTGACTGCGTGGACCAGATAACTTCCTGTTCTTCCTCTGGGACTGGACAAAGCGCCCGTGGCCTCTGGCAGTGGAATAGGTACCCTCTCCGTTGTGAGGTGACCATCCTGGCATGACGGTGCCGGATTTTGTCTCAGATCCTCTATTCGTCCTCCATTTGGATGAAACCAGATCAATAGGAGCCGCAGGCTGCAACCATTACCCACTCACTCGTATATTATGATAAGGTTGGGCAACAAGGGAAAAACTACAGTTGATATGTTTGGAAATCGGTGTGGTTGCTACTGGCCATGTGAGCTCCACATGACCCTCTGCCGGTTGTACTTTATACTTCTGCTACTGTATATATGACTTGAGTACTAACCCTTTGAACTAAATATACTTACGTGATGCACAGTATTACAGTACAGACACAATTGTACAATAGTGCAGCAAGTGGAACCCGTTCTCACTCCCAACTCGTCAAACAAACACAGGACTTTCACCAAGGAGATCGCGGTTTGTGTCCCACGTGAAGACCATGTTGAAACTGGTTTTACCTTTGTGACGTGATTTTTTCGGACTTTATAAACAGCAGGGATGAATCTAGTTATTTAACACAACTTATTTGAACCTACGCCTGAGCGAGTGCTTCTGTTGCCTAAACCCAACCAACTTAACCTAAAAACGAATTAAACCTACGTTGGCAGTTTATATTGAAAAGACACCATGCATGTAACAAACGGAAACTGACGTTAGAGGTTAATCTTTTGCATCACATTTGACATATTGACTCCTGGTGGAGCAGAAATGTAAGCGAACGGAATACATCATCGGAGAGGTTGCAAACGGTGGAGCTCGTGGCGATTCCTTGTTCCAACGGGGGGGAAGTATTGAGAGCGAAGGGCGGAGACTACACTCGGTAGTGTGATATCAAATCCTGTTGCACACGGCGGTGTTCACCACATAGGATAACCATACAACTTTTGACTTTAAGTCCCAGTAAACTTGCTCTTCTCACTGGTTTGTGGGAAGGGCCAAATTGGGAAAAGGGTCCCGTCACCAACTCGTGTGCACTAATCAGTTGTGGGGTTATTGGTTTGACGTTGCTGGGCTGCCTCAAACTCTTAAGAAAGAATACTCTGAGAGTCTAAAAAGGATTTGGTCATAAATTCGGTATATTTTTTGGTACGGAGAAAAAGGTAACATTTTCAAACCATGTTTTTGAGGGTTTACGGGGGTCTCACACACACACACACACACACACACACACACACACACACACAAAACTAATCCAATTGAGAGCCGAATATGTGTCCGTATTATATCTGCACCTCGCAGTAATGGATACGTTTACAGTATGTAACCGTGCAAAATTTCAATACCACATTTTTTCACCATTTCTTTGAACAAAGCTGGTCAGAGAACGCCTCAACATCAAATGAAGATATTAGGCACAAACACGTGCCGCGTACTAAACGCTTGGGATTTAAGCCGGCCCACATATGGAGGGAGAACGTACATCCTCACAAGAAAGCGTAACCACAGGACTCACTTTACAAGGACTTACAGAAACAAAACCACACAATGAAGAGGTGTTCGAGGAGACAAAGAGGAGGGGGAGAAAAGAAGTGGCAGAGCTCTTTGAGCTGCTGAGACAGAGAGAGGTGTCTGCACCGATATCCTTAAGACTGCCGAGTGGGTTTTGCGAGGGTTTCGTGGTGAATTAATTTCATCAGACGGACAATTTCTTGACTGTGACAAGACGTTCTGCGGAACCTTGAAAAATATCTGATCGAAAATGCAAAGATTTTCAAAAGGCAATAAAACACCTCAACAGACCCTTGAGAAGGGACACACACAAGCTGTACACCCACACATACTCACACACATCAGGCAGGCAGGCATGCTCGCACACACACACACACACACACACACACACACACACACACACACACACACACCTACAGGCAAATGCAGATATACAAACATTAGTGCACCGCAGCCTAAAACTGTCTCTCTGTGTTGATTTTTCTGGGCTCCTAAATCTGGTTTGGGGGCAGAGACGGTGCCCACTCGATTCTTTTATGCCACGCAGCAGGTTTTCTGAGGGAAGGAGAGATGCATCCAACTCGTCTCATGGGCACCGCACAATCAGGTAAACGAGAAGCAAAGGCGAGAACGAGAGGCGCGATGAGTCTGGTTACAAAATGGTCGAGGAGAAGAGACGGTTTCAAACAAACAAACAAACAAACAGACAGACAGAAAAGGGCGTAAAGGCGGAAGAAAACATGTATTGTGGTTGATGATTGTTACGGAACCAAATTCATTCTGAATTACCAGAATTCTCTGAAACTGAGGCGAGCTTCAATGACACAAACACATTACTTACATTAAAACTGCTATGATAGACGAGGGCTCAGTAAGCCATGCTAATGAGCACACAAACAACAAAAATGTGAATTGAAAAAAGTAGACCCTAATAATCGGTGTCGGGTCATATTGTAATAAATTGGCGCCTGATGAAATGTTGCTGTGATCGACTCTGTTCCGAACACCCGGGTTGGCACAATTTGGCTGACTGTGCCTCTGCTCTCTTTCTCATCAGTTTATGTTTATCTACACTTCACACTTCACATATTACATACACCATTTGCATTTTTGCACTCTCCTATTGTTTGTTTATTTACACCTCACACACTTATATGCACACACATACTTGCACTTCTACTGTTTAAGTTTAATTATTCCTAAATTAATACTCTGTTCTTTTTTCTTTCATCCCAGCTATTTTTTTTTTAATTAGTATTATTATTGTATATATCTTTCATCCCTGCTGTTTTTATATCTTATTGTTTGTCTGTAAATTGCTGCTACTCGACACCGAATTTCCCCTTGGGGATTAATAAAGTATATATTCATTCATAGAAATGAAAAGCAACTTCTCATTTCTAGCCGGTGCAGTCAGTAGGAGAACGTAAATTGATCACAGGCCAAAACAGAAGCGATCAGTTGTGGGCTTTTGTGTGCTCTCTGTGATGCCGGTTTCTGTACTAGGGGTGTTCCCCATCATGAATTGAAGTGGCCGAATCGGATTGGACAAGTCTTGCCTTGCGTTTTGACTTGAATTTATTATATCGCACAATCTCCACGTTCCATTTTCTCCAAGTGACGCTGGGACATCGGCGTGTGTCGTGTATAGCGGTTGCATGGGAAGGTGCGGCGCTGTCCATGGTAATGAAACAGATCTATAGACAGACCGCTGGTTGTGAATAGGCTAGAACCGTCACCCCCAATATCAATTATTCACTCACACGGAGATTGATTGAAATTATGTTAACGGTATTATTAATAGGCTGATATTTATCCCAAAACAGACTATAGATCATGTTATATTTGTTATGTACTGAATGTAATTTTGTCTGTGTGAGTTAACTTGGTGGCAAATGAGATTAATAAAGCTTTCTAATCTAATCTAGTTTGCTGTGAAAAATCAAAAGCAGTTCTATGTACAATGTGAAATGATGACAAATTTAAAGTACAGACAGCACTGCCTAAAGCCACAGCTGGATACTCTAATCTATGTTAGTTCAGCAGAAGTATTTTGATGCTTTATGTGAGATTTATGTAAAAAAAATCCACAGGGATGGATACATTTGATCTGCGTATTCTGAACATCTCTGCCCAATCCGATAGCTATTCGTATCTTTAATTGGACTTGTCTCTTTGGTATTAAATCTATGTCAATAAAATCCCAACCTACTTGATAATAGTGACCCTACTACTGCCCTGTCTCATAACTATTCTGGTTCCCTGGCATACGAGAATCTTTCTCTCTTTTTCTCTCTCCTTCTTCCCGGTCTGATCATAGCACGACCTCCACTGCAACAATAGCGGATAAAGAAATGATTTGGCTTGACAACAAAATCTGCCGCCTCCTCCGATGGTTCACATTCATACATTCTCTAAATGTCTAAATCTATTTAACACTTAACAGCGGGTTTAAATGAGCAAGAAGAATAAATCACAGGCAGCTATACGCAGCGTACCACCACGGCTTTCACAGTATATTTCCTTCTAGGCGGCCCTGAAAACGTTATATAACCAAGGAACACTGAATCTTAAGCAGGTGAATCTGTAAACTGGCAGAAGAAGCAGTAATTTGACTTCTGGTAATCAATCGTTTTCCACAAAAAATAAATAAAATAAAGCAAACGCGGTGGTGCAGTCCCATCAAAGAGAGGAGCGGCCGCAACAGTCTGTACATTATCGGCAAAAATGTGGGTGTCTGTCAGGGTGTTTCGACATTTTGTTCTTTTCTTTTTCTTCTTCTTCTTCCTTTGCCGCTCTGTGAGGCAGAACGCATTACGGAGATGGTCTGTTTGAAGACGGGGGAAGAAGGAGTAACGGAGAGAGCAAGAAAGAGAGAGGAAGAGGGAATAGAAATATAGGTATAACGCTTGTGCTCAGGGGGGCTTACGAGTCTGCGTTCAGAGCCCCTCAGATCCGAGCCCCTGCTGAAAGGAGAGTAAAAGTGAGATATCAAACAACTCAGGGGCGATGAAAGAGGAGAGTAGAGAGGTGCGGGAAACCAGAGAAGGAGAGTGAGGGAAAAGCTCTCCTCTCCCGTGTGTTGTTGTTTTCTTTTTTTGTGTGTTTGTTTCCTTCCTCTCTTCGCTGTGTTTCAGTGGAGCGAGGGACGACCTCGCTGGGTAGAGCGCGGCTCTACTCTCTCTTTTAAGTCCCACTCACTCTCTCGGTTCCCTTTGAGGATCAGCCAGAGGGATCAGCAGAGGAGAGGGAGTGATGGGGGGGGGGGGGGAAATAAAAAAAATAATATGGATGGAGAAGGATGGAGAGAAGAGAGACGGGCGGCAGACATGCGAAAGTGGGGGTGGGGTGTGTGGGGGGGATGGAGAGATACGACCGAGTAGCAAAGAGTTTAACAACTGGTAAAGGGGAATAAATAAAAGTGAGCTAGACAGGACAGCAGTGAAGGATGAGGGAGCGAGGGAGGGAAGGAAGGATGGAGGATGAACGGACAAACGTTCTCGGAGCAGAACCCCGGGGCCTGTTGGAGAGACGCCGCATGCAGTTGATATGAAACCCAGCGCTGCCCAAATAAACGCGCTTGTTTGGGACAAAACAGCTGCTAGACGAGTGTTCGCGTGTGTGACACGTCTCCAGTTTCTGGTTTTAAATGTTGGAGGACTCGTGCTGCACTTGGCGTCGTAGGGCTGTCCTCCACCTCAGAAATTCTCAGTTGACTCACGTTCATACGTTTTCGTCAGCTGGCCGATTTCAAAATCGACAGATCAGTAAAAAAACAAGTTCAGCCATGAAGACTTGCACAAAAGCACCACTTGAAATCTCGCGCCTACAGCGGTGTTATCGTCCAATCAAATGAGAGTTTGGGCCACTACTTTGCCACACCGGTCATATAAAACCGCACTTAACCATTTGTGGATCGTAGTAGTAACTAACTAATGTGTGTTTTAAATGAATATATGTAAATTCCAAAACAATGTGACTACGGTCTCATTCATTCAACCGGTGATCGAGGGAGCTCGGAAAGTTTCCCCTTTGTCTCTGTAGCTCTAACCTCTAAGGACTCCAAATCTGGGACGGTGAGGCTAAAAACTGGTAAAAAGTGAATTAAAACAACTTGTGCGTTAACAGGATGGCAGTATAGCAAGAACAGATGTGTGGACAAATGAAGGATGAATGCAAAGAAGAAAAAAGAGGAGGACAAATGTCAGGATGATTGATGAAGAGTTGGAATGACGGGAAGATCGCAGACATAAAGAACCTCAGAATATTTTGACGCTGAATAGATGTTGATACGACAGCCTGTACCAACACTGAAATCCAGCGGTGTCAAAAAAAAAAAAGACAAGCTGAGCCAATTTCTAGAGCTGTCTGCAGCTGCTGCTTCTTGCACCATCTCCTAAGATGAGAGCTGATTTAAACAATTCCCGAAGCCGTCTTGATGTGAATTTCACTTTCAGCCAACGTAGAGACGGCGGACAAAGGACTAACGAGGGTCAGCAGGGACAAGGACACGGGCGAGCGCATCCGCATGCTAAATGAAGAAACATCCACAGTAAACGCAACACAAAACGGAAATGCAACACAAAACGCGCACGAACGAACGAACAAACGGCGAAGAAGGCATACATTCTTTTTCTTTTTTCCCCCCGCCCTGGGTCATGAATTAACACACTCCCACACAGCTGACAAAAAAGGTGCACAAAGGCATGTAAGCGGAGCATATTCATGCATGGCCTTGATATGCATATGTGCCGAGATCTCACAAGACAAAAGAGGCAACAGGAGGAGAGGAGTGGTGAACGAGAGCTTGGCTTCGGCACGGCTAAGCCGCTGCATTTTTTAGATGCTTCTTAAAAAGGGGTTTTAGATGAGGAGGGGTTTGTTCTATAGCCGGCAACCACCCCTCTCCATCCCTATAGCTTCCCCGCTTCCTGCTCTCCACTTCTACATGCCTTTAGCCTCCTTCTGTCTGTTCTCCTCATGCAACTGGCAGTGGAGAGGGGGGAGGGCAGGGGGGACCTCTAACACCACTGCAGCAGCTTCACTCTGGTCTGGAGCCATGGTGAGGGGTCAGTCTCCCTCTCACACACACACACACACGCACACGCACACGCACACGCACACACAGCTCTATCACAAACACACAGGAGGTATTCTGCAATTTTTGACAACCACAACAGCACTCTGGGTGAAAGCCTCTTCAGCCAGGCGGACGCTCGGCGCAAGCAGTGTCCGTCAGAACCACACGTTCCTCGCTCCGCACATGTCAATATGAACCTTAAAATGGGATCTCTGTAGTCCGTGCTTCATACTCAGGCTGCGAACCTGTAGCCTGTATAAATAACACTTTGATACTTGTTTTTTTAAATCAGATAAAAATAAAATGTATTTCCAGTTTTTATTCATGTAAATCATTTGTGCTATGCTCTTTAATTACTACTGCTGCAACAATTATATAAATAAATGGACATTGGGGATGCAGCCATGCGCTGAGAATAAAAGGGAAATGTAACGAATGTAAAATAAAGTGTTCCCTTCGCTAAATAACGCCACTTAATGAGCTTTACGTTATACTGCAGTGCATTCCTGAGCTAATTTCCGCTAACTAGCGTTAGCTAGTCTGTTTTGGTTACAGTGTAATCTAAAAACAGCGACAGAAATATGTATATTTTTTGTGATGGCTCAATCCAGCCCGGGCGTTCGCTGTATCAAGCATTAGCTTAAACAATCGCTTCATTAGGGGCCCGACTTCACGTCTCCATCACAAAAGAAAGAGCAAACAGACGGCTGTTTCCCTGTAATTCTTTTTTTAAATCACAACCTGTAATAGTGCCTGCACACTTTATCGTCTCTGCTTCCTCCATGCTTTCAAGGAGACGCTGTCACTTAAGGTTGTGCTACTTCATGGTTAGTATATGGAGTTTTATAAAGGAGATACATATGCTGTCATTTGATATTTTGTTGCTGTTGCTGCATGGATCCTGTCACACTTTATTCTTTACATACCGGAGAGCAGGAGAGTGTGTGTGTGTGTGTGTGTGTGTGTGTGTGTGTGTGTGTGTGTGTGTGTGTGTGTGTGTGTGTGTGTGTGTGTGTGTGTGTGTGTGTGCATATATTTGCTTTAGCGCTTGTGCTGGAGATGAGAAATAAAACGCACATCTTAATGTAATCTTAAGAGAGAGAGAGAGAGAGAGAGAGAGAGAGAGAGATCACGGGATGAAAAG
Organism: Myoxocephalus aenaeus; assembly: GCA_038501785.1. Lineage (NCBI taxonomy): Eukaryota > Metazoa > Chordata > Actinopteri > Perciformes > Cottidae > Myoxocephalus > Myoxocephalus aenaeus. The sequence continues at coordinate 1,517,186 of JBAMJR010000042.1, forward strand.
GGCAGGAGACAGAAGATGGGAGGAGGGATTGGATTTGTTTAAAATTAAAAAACATATAGACAACTGGAGAGGAGGACAAAAAAGAGAGGAGCCACAGATGAGCGGGAGACGGAGATGAAATAGGAACATTGGGACACAGGAGGATGGGAGAGAGAGAGAGAGAGAGAGAGAGAGAGAAGGAACAAGGGAGAGGGAGAGTGGAGGTGTGTGTGTGTGTGTCTGTGTGTGTGGGGGGGAGCAGAGGTCTCTTAACCTTGTGCGACGGGCCGTGTACTTGTAAATAAACATCAGCCTGAGATTATTCCGAGCACGAAGGCCCAGACTGTGGGGCCCCGAGGTCAGAGTGGGCCCATACCTGGCTCTGTCTCAGACACACACACACACACACACACACACACACACACACACACACACACACACACACACACACACACACACTCTCTCTCTTATCTACATACACACCAAACACAAATACGTGGTGTTAGGGCCTATTCAAATACTGGTGCATGCACACAGACACATGAAAACAGACACATACATTTGGGATAAATAAAAAAATAAAAAACAAGAGCATGAACACATCTAAACACACACTCACCGGAACACACAGACACGCAAATGTAAAGTGACAACAAAAGCACACAAATACATACACGCGCGCGCTAAATCTAGCAAGACAAAAAAAAAGTGGTTATGAACAAAGAGAATATGCACACTGCAGAAGTACCCACTCACACAGTGCCCACAGAAAACAACGCGCACACACACACACACACACACACACACACACACACACACACACACACAGTACTGTTAACACCCCAGATGTCTACAGACATACAGTCATCCTGAGCTCAGACGCTGTGTGTCATCCATCTCATTTTTTGTTTTTTTTGTTCTTCCCTTGTTTTTGAGGAACCGACTGATGGGTTCAGACACTGGGATGTGGGATTATTCACAATGACATAACATGGCGCGAGATTCACGGCTCACTCGCACTAATCCGTCGGCTACCTCTGAAGCATCCTGAAAGTCGGAGGCGGGGCGAGTGGGGCCCGCACCACCTTTGGGTGACCTGACCCCGCCCCTCCGTGTGGCTCTGAAGGTATTTTTCCTTCACTCGTGAGTTACTACAACAAACCTTTTTAATTTCCCCCTCTTCTAATGACAATATGGTTATTTTCCATTACAGACTATTTTTAAGATGTCCACCCAAGTTTGTCAAAGTTCACGGTGATGTCTTTAGATGTCTTGTTCTGTCAGTTCCAAAATCCAAAGATGTTCAATGTGACATAAAACAGAGAAAAGTAGGAAATCTAAAGATTTAAGGGGCTGAAAACATAATTTTCTTCCCTTTGTGCATGAAAAATTACTTTAAAGATTAATCGGTTATCAAAATTCGTTGTAGTTCCAAAGGAAAATTGATCCTGGATGTTTAATAATACAATGCTTTTTACTTAAAACGCAGTGACAAGACTCTATAGTCCGTCAACCTTTAATTGAGAGAAAACAAAGATGATAATCGCAGTTTACATGAGGATGAATCCAGTTGATTGGCACTTATTGTTTCATTTCAAGGCTCTTAGGGTCCCAACGTTTGATAAAATCTGCTGTCCTAATAAAAATAAATAAAACTCCATCAAAACTGAATTAAGTGAGAGGAACAATAGAAGATCTATTGATTGTATATGTAGTGTGCTTACTGTTCAATGCTGGGGGAGAGGAAGAGTTTTGGGAAGACTTGGGTGGCCTCAGCATCCTCAAAGCTCACAGAGAGAAGGGCCACGTCCTCTCCGGGGTCCACCGCTGTGTCCTGAGAAAGACAAAGCCAGGCTGGTAATGCTACTTGGTAAAACCACCATCTACAGGCAAAACACCATTGACATGAAGCAGGGACTTGTTTGCATAACCACAACCTGCACTGACTCGCACACTTCGCTGGGATAGTTAAGAGTTAAGGACTGGGGTTGGCATGAAATTAACCAGTTGATAGGAGGTCAACGCGTTCCGATTCCTCTCGGTTCGAAATTTGGTTCCAAGTTTTAAGGTCGTCACTTGTCCATGAAATAAGCTTTCTTGGTTTTGCCGCAGCAGGTTAAGAGTCAATCTGAGTTCTTAAAAATCAAGTCATGTATAACTTTTGGAATTTCAAGTTGTGGAAAAGTGGATTTGATCAAGATCCGACGGGATCGAGATTCAAGACGAAGGTTAAGATGGGATTTAAACCCAAACCCCGGGGATCACACACACTCCTGTGTGTGCACAACAAGTGTGCGAGTCCCACAATATTGAGGGAGATGGAGAAGAGAAGAGGAAAGACACCAGAAGAAACATCTGTTTCGTTTCATGCCACATTAGCTTCAACAGCTGCACTGCGCGGCTGAGCTGATGACTGGGAGCGCCAATCAAATCATGTGTGAGATGGATGCAGAGGCCACCCGGAGCGGCTCGCTGCAAACCTCGTCTGTCTCTCCGAGGTTCTAATTTCTCCTTCTGTGATGATTTTCCTCGAGCGTGGCTACTTCTCAGGCACTGTCATTAGCGCAATTCCACATCAAGTACCATCCTGGGCTCCCTCTCTCCCGACGTAGGCTCGGCGGCGTTAATCAAATGTCTTACAGATGGTTTGAACTCATCCATTTGTTATAATCGCTCCCTGCTGTGGTGAGAGGAAATCTAACCACCACACATGATGGACAGAGACACAGCGCAACCAGTTTGCAGCATGGCGGCCTCAAACGTGTTCGGGCTCATTAACTGATTACACACACTCTGCTGATCACAAAAAAACAAACTGACCGTTGGTTTGAGGAAAAAAAACACGGCTGAGTGGGTGGAAAAATACATTCCTTCACTGCACATTTCCTCTACAAGCGGAGTGGAAATAATTGTTCTGCATATGATCTAATGACTTTGACCATCATTTCTTTTTAAAATAAAAAAACAATCAAATGAACATAAAATCATTGTAGCATGGGATACGAAGATATGGGGACCTTTAATTAATAAACAGTTCTTGAATCCACAGTGCATTCAGACAGCAGCACTGCTGACTATCATGCAGTCGGACTCGTCGTGGCAGATGCATTAGTGGGTAAAGACATAAAGAGTAGAAGGGAGGCAGTGAAAGACAGCGGGGTGTGTGGCATCCAAAAGTGTTGCCTGATGGAATCAGCTCACATCAATACAGTGTGCATCAGTAAACAAGAACTGCTCTCGGTCCCGCAGCAGCGCTAGCGGCTTCTGCCGCTGACGATATGGGACAGATAGGAACAGGCGTGGGGCTGTGGTGGAGGTGGGGGCTCTGGGAAAAGATTGTTTTGCTCCAGTTTGTAGCTGTCAAGTCCCGTTCTCATCCTCAAAGGTGATTTAATGGATGCTCCCTTTGGACTGGGACAGAGTAAACAGACAGATGAGAACCAACAGGAAGGTGAGAGGGGCCAGGAGAGGAACATAGGGCAGCTCTGCAGCAGACAATGCCCTGATTCGGCTGGACTACGGGCGCTGTTGAAAAGGGAGCCTTTTTGTGGAATGATTCAGACTCATCTCATCCCAGCAGACAGCAAAGGGCTGTCACAAGTCATATTGCATCAAAGAAACAAAGAAACACAAACTGAAGGCAGACCCTTTAACTTTTAGCTAATGCCAGTCTAAAGCAATGTGCTACGCAAATGTAGATGACAATATTATTTGACCTTGTTTAGTTAAGCGTAACTATACATCAAACTTCACATGTTTATTTCCCAAACTCAACTTTTATATATAACTGGTGAGGAACACATACACCAATATTATATATATTTGTCCAGTATAAATACTGGACAAATTAACCTGGTGAATGGGTCCTGTCTGGACATTAACCCGTTAACTCTCCTATGCTGGTCGTGGTTAAAGTTAGGGATTGACCTCCAATGGTTATGGTGAAGCATTGACCTCCACTGGTTAACTATATGTCGTCGGGCAGCAAGTCTCACAATGCTTTTCGCAAAACCATCTCGACATGACCCGGTATATGGTCAAGAGGAAACGTGAGATTTTTCCAACGGCCATTGGATAAATTTTTTGGGCCAATAATTGTGGATCGACCAACTGACAAATGCATTTATTAAAATTTTGTAAATTGAGTCTTGGTGACAGAACGTCAGTCAGTGAGAGAACGTTGACTAACCTTTTGATAATAAAACCGTTTCAATAGTCTCAGAGACAGAAACAAGTCATTTGTGATTGTCCAATTGCTGCGATTTAACAAAAAAATAATACTTAAAAAACAACTTACTCTCATTAAGTTGTTTTTTAAGTATTATTTTTTTGCAATATGTTTGTCTCTGAAGATCTTGCATTGCTCAATTTTCATGATCCCATTTTATGGCAAAAAAAAAGAAGGGTTCTGTGCTCCTTGAAGTGGCATTTTTAAAGTAAATTAAAGTGTAGAGGGCCAATACAAATGCTTTACTTGACAGCTGGTTTTGGTTATGGAATACACAGTGTGCAAAGTGGTGTCCTAGCAGTTTGGTGGTAGTTTAGAGGCATTTAAAAACTCTCTCATGATTTTCTTCTCCCAAAAAACTTTGTCTATAGCTTAATGAGAACAAAAAAATTACCTTTTAACCTACCTGCCTTGAAACCATTACTTTAATTGAAACAGAAGAGCTCTTCCCTTTGTAATGCAATAAAACCCCTCAACTGGCCATTAATGTTTCCGTGCTCATATACACACGTCTTAAGCCCTTTTAACCAAATACACTCGAGGGCAACTGCTGCTTGCTTATGTAAAGAGTTAGTAGAGAAGCAGCTTTAAAAAAAAGAGCTTCTCCTCAACAGGCCACAGGCAGGACCTTAATGAAGAGACTTCTTCATTGGTAAGTAATGAGCACTAAAATGGCCTGGGTCAGAGGGGGGTATGGGGGGGTCCTGCAGGGGGCGGTGGTTGGATGTTAAAGCAGTATTTACTACATGCCCCCGAGGGCATGTGACTCAACTGCTCAAGGACTGGATTTAAGAAAGCGGGCGAGGAGTGTGCACGCGCATGTGTGCAAGGACATCAAGGTTAGAGGGTGCCTCCGAGTCAAACACTTTCACGTGGCCGCCGCCACCCCGCGTCCTGCATCCTGCATCCTGCATCCTCCTTGCTCCTTCAGACACACGGGGCCACGAACACGCACATACACACTTCTTCCCTGTGTCCGCCCTTGTGTCTCCCGATGCCCCGGCCTCTGGCATCTCCTCTGTGTCGCATGTGACAGGTTGGAGATGTGACAGCTGTCCTCATGCCAGACCAAGTCTGGCCAAAGTCGCGACACACACAAACACACTCATCTGCAAACGCTACACGGGGGCTCCACTGCAGGGCTGGTACGGAGGAGGTAAGGGCACTTTGTCCGCCTTCTTCGCCCAACTTTAAATGTCATGCCCAACGTAATGGGGCGGCTTGACTGACAGCAGGGTTGTTGTGCAAGGACATGTCCAGCTTCTAGGCGAGCGGCTTAAAGTGCCCTTGAACATGTGCTGGACACACAATGAGTTCAAGGCGGCGGCTGCAATTCAGGTCAGACAATCTTTAAGGGACTCCGGATCTTCACTTGGTGATCAAAGTTCAAAGTTTGGTTCCGTTAAAACAAACATTGGCCTCGTTAATATGGTTCACTTAAGCTGATGTGAAAGGAATACTAATGCAGACCAAACAACTGCTTGAAAATGAGTGTCTCGGTCAGCTTCCAAGTGGACTCTGGTGCGGTTTGCTTGTGGTGTAAAAGCAATTTTAGGAACAGCAGTATAGCAACCAGTGCCACATACACATACTTACTTAGTACTGGTAATATTAGCGTTGGGATGCCCAACAAGTATCAAGCTCACTCAACATTTCTTGAGAAATGTTCTAGGTGGTGTGAATGCCGATTCAGCAGCACACCATTGTTCTTGTAATCTTGATTCTTCTGTACGTTTTGGTTTTTATCTTGGTCGCCTGCTGCTTCTGCATACTTTCGGCAACAGAAGGCATTCAATCACCAAAAAATCCAGCTCTTTGATGACACGTGTGCTCTCTTACAACTTTATTTTTCTAACATTTACGAATACTTTTAAAAATAATTCAGAAATGTCTACAGTCAACCTTTGTGCGTACCAGCTCTTTGTCACTATTCAGGTGTATGTAAAAAGTCAATACTCAAATAATGGCTCCAAATACAAACTCAAGCACAATTTTCAATTGTTGCAATTCTTTAAAAAAAAAACATTGCAATGTCCTGTAAGAAATGTTTAAACAAATCCCATAGCAGCAGTAAAATGTATCTTCCATGTCAAGAGCCTTGAAGAGAGCGTAAACACAACCATCGGCTAGCACAACAAGCTAAATAATACTTTGGATCAGACAACAGAATGAAGTGAATGGATGTCTGACATACTGAATTATGTGTAGCATTTTTATAAGTTTGACAGAGACTTGCGCCGTCGCACCCTGAGGGCGGGTACTCACAGGGTCAAGGTGGCAGCTGCCAAAATGTCTCATTGCGTGACATGAAATGTTCTGATTGAGAAAGAGAGTTGAGGATATTGTTCCTAATGATGTGGAGCTGCTGCTACTGCTTGTGGGGAGGGGATGAGCAGAGCTGTGGTGTACTCCAGGGGACATGATGAGCCTCCATCTCAAAATACAGAACATGCAAGCGCAAGTCACAGCAACCCAAATTGGCACGCATGTCCAAGAGTATATCTGATCTATCCCGCGCCTGTCCCTCTCTTCCTCGAACTCTCCATTCCAGCGAGCCCTGCGCTCAACTGATGATTAACCAGGCGACTTTGCGTCACCCACATAGTTGCACCTCGTGCCAGGGCTCAGTTTCTGGCATGAGGACAATAGGCGAGAGATTACAGAGCACACATGCTGCACCTGCAACCGTGTTGGTAGAACAGGACCCGAACACACCTCAACACTGCCCTGCTGCTGCAGCCACAAAAGCTTTGTGCATGGGGCGTGTTTGCAAACTGAACAACAAGAACATGCTTGTGTGCGTGCCTCTCTTTGTGGAGCATGCAAGTCTTTCAGTGCGATGGGGTGTGGCAACACATGCTAACCTTACATGTTCCCAAGTTAATTGGTTTAGTGAATGTAGCCATGCCGGCTGCAGCGTGAAGCACATTGTAGAGCAAAAATTCCTTCTCTTATGTCATCTTCAGATTTAAGATTTGGCCGATTGAGTGTTGAGTGGTTCCCATTAATAGTTTAAGTAAATGCGGCATTGATATAGAGGGTGAAACAGAAATGTTGATTGTGTGCCTATGAAATTATTCTCTCTCAAATCAACAAATCCTCCTTGAGGATGATACTCTTGCAAACAGTTAGAGTTATCTTTTGTGCGTTCTCCTATGAATGTTTAGCAACACAAGTGATCAGAGCACCTGTGCACAACTACTTAGGCTCACGAAAAGATTGTGGTGGGCTGGAGCCGAATATTTGACTATTCGAATATTCATTCGATTGTGCGCCTTACATACAAATCGAATGACACGAGATGTCAGAGAAAATGTTCGCAGCTGTGTTTCCAATTTAAAATTTTAAGCAGGCCTTTGAAATTTCCGTGCAAATAACGCAGAGTTCCTCCGAATCAACAACAAGTTAGTTAGCAGTGGTAAGTGAGGAAATATGGGGACAACCTTGATGCCAGAACAGCGGCTGCAATTTTCGTTTCAGTTGAGGGGCCAAGCGTTCTCAGTTAAGGACTTCATTGATAGACCATGGACCGATCAAAAAGGCAATGCAGTCAAGTGCAACAGAAACAAAAGAAGCTGCAACAACTGGAAACAAGTCACAAGTGCAGTGTATTGCAAAATACCTCCACAGTGGCATCTCCACCCCAACAACCCACACGCTTACCCTCTGCTGCTTGGAAATGAGACGGAATGAGACACCTATTACTGAGTCATAGCCGCGGGTGAAACACAGCTCAATGCAACCAGCTGGGCCAAGTTTACAGTCAATACGAGCCTTTAGCGGGGACTCAATGCATACTTAATGCGTAGAACAGTGGAGAGCACACCGCACTGCAATAATGCAAACTTGTCGAAAAAGTTTGGATTTTTTTCTTCTTCTTCATCATTCCGGGGCTACACTTCTCTCCACAACTGTTTGCGTCAATAGCTGGCAGATGACCAACACAAACGCCACTGCGACACTCACGCAAGCTGATCGTAATTTCAGCGAAACGCGAGTCATATGTGCGTCTGTGGCCAAGTGTCACTGATAGTGTCTCACAAATAGCATGTCACAGCAGTGATCTGGCCTTCGCTGTACTGCCTGTGCGAACATCCAGTGTGTGTGTGTGTGTGTGTGTGTGTGTGTGTGTGTGTGTGTGTGTGACGCTAGGGGCCTGGAACCCACAAGGGTGACTCAAGTATGTGTTTGCATGTGGATAACAGCATGCCTGTGTGTTTCGAGAAATGACCGAATGCACGTATGTTCACGCCGATGACACAACACGGGGTGACCTACAAGTCAAGTGCCACATGACTTCTCGACCTTGTGGCGACGGCATCGTGTGTAACATCTTCAATCTCAAATTACATTTTTTTTGTTGCCCCCCCTCAGTTTTGTGTGACCAGAGATCACATGTAAAAGACGAGCACTCACCGCAAACTTCCATCTGAAAAAGGCCAGACTTGGAGCGGAGGGCCGAACACACTGGGTCGCTTATCGTGGCATTTTCTGGGGGTGATAATTGTAATTAGATTAATATTGCTTCACTGGCAGTGTTGCAGGGTGTTTTTGTCCCACTGCACAGTTAATGAGACTAATCCGGTCATTTGAACCACTGCAGCCCCTTTCCCCTGTTTGGGGACCGATGGGACGCTGGGCCTAAATAACCGTGAAGTAAAGCCATTTACTGCCTATTGGTCCATGCTATGTGAGGGAAAAATATATTTTGTTCAAATAGCTTGAACATGTTCTCCATTTGAAAGCATTAATCAATTTATAATCAACCGTAAATAACATGCATTTCTAACTTCTGAGACGTGTTGCTGAACGAAGCTGCGTGAATATAACAATAACAGCGTGAATATAACAGTAACAATAATGATATGTATTACTATGGACTGCTGACAACGGCAGATTCCCTGTTATCTTACTGTTACCACACAACTGTAACACCACGAGGGAAAAACATTCCAAAAAACTGTGTCCTCCTTACAGTGGGTCCAAGACGATTGAGGGAGTAGAACACATTTATTGGTAAGAATCATGTGATAGATAACAGTGCAACACATATTTCTTTAAATATAACAGACCTTAAATTTGTTTTATTTATTTAAAGAAATGGTATTAAAATGCATCTTTCTTTTTTGTATAGAGTGTGCACAAGAAAAAGGGGTTGACTGACACACAAGAGAGAATTGTAAACCGTGGGGCATATTCTGGACGTAACAAGAGAGATTATGCTAAAGCCTGTTTATCCTTTTAGGGTTGGAGTTTGATAGCATTTCATCCAATCGGCTCATTAAATCAGAAATATTTGAAATTCATCATTTAATCTTTTTTACCAGTAAATAAATATTGATCAAATTAGTTTGCCAAAGGTTGGGTTAGCATTACTCCTGACCGACTCTCCCTGCAGGGATGGACCATTTTGATTTTTCTTTTTCAAATATCAGCTTTAAAATGTGGATTTACAGTCTACGTTAGCATGAGTATATGGGTTCAAAGGTCACCCGAGAATTACTGTAATCTTACTGTTACAAAATAATAAGTACTGTAGGGTGGACATCAGCTCAAGGCAAAAAAAAGGTAATAATAGTAGTGTATAATAATATAGCGCCTCCTCATCTCCACCCACGTCTTAAGAACTATACCTTTGCATCAATGCGCCATTTTTCTTCTTGCAAGCCAATCAGAGCAGACCTTTTGGGAGGGGTTCTTAAAGAGACGTTTTTTTTTACATTCAAGCATATAAACATTTTGAGTAGAAACCCAAAATACAAGCATCAACCTGACAATGAGCATGATGCATCTTCTTTAAGCTTTGTTACGTTGCTTTGGAGAAACAAAGACAGAAGGAACTCTGGCAGGAAAAGTCAGATTCTTTGTTATTGTAGGGCTTCATTGGTAAGCCAAGGGTAAGCAAAGGCCAAGACAAATGAGCACAGACAGGCAACATATAGAGACACAATTTCCCCCTGAAGCCACCAATGTGTTAATAAAAAGCCTCCAGAAGGCGGTATGAGGCGCGCAGAAGGACAAGGAATTGAGCGTTAAATGAAAGCTGAATAACATCAGGGTTGAAGTCAGAAAAACAAAGGATTAGGAAGAACATTTGGAGGTGTTAAAGAAAAAGGAAAAAAAAACACATATAGATAGTGTACAACTTGATGTAGAGCGAAGGCGGAAAGTAGGCCAGATAGAAGTAATTCCATGGAGGCGTGGAGAAGTGTGGGGCGGCGGAGGAACAGTCGGAGGATGGGGGGAGGGGAGGAGGGGTTCTCCTGAGACCGTAATGCCTCTGATGCTCAGCTGGGGGTACAAGCAGGTGGGTAGGAATCTTTCATCTGGAGACACGGCGTGGGTGGTTATGGGGGAGAGGGTTTCGGAGTTGGGCGATTGTGGATCGCAGATTCGCCGAGAAAGAAAAGGAGGCGGAGTGACCTTTGGTATCAGGGAGCCACGTTGCACGTTGGGGGTCACTGGAGCATTAGGGAATGGATTTGAGCTCCGCGCCGTCTAAGCGCCCCTCCTGAGGCTGTGATTTCTTTCTCCCTTTTAATTCACCGACTCCACAGAGGGTGCCGAGGTCCTAGCCTTCATCTCCTTAAATAATCTTTTGCCATTTACTTCCACGCTTCTAAAAATGTGGGGTTGGGAGCATCCTATGTTACACGTCTTCTATAAAAAGGCACCTGACATTTCATCAGTTCCTGATTGAGAAGATGGGTGCTGTATCTATATGCACTCATGGAGATGTAAAGAACATGAGTAAAGGGGGGGCAGAAAAAAAAAAGAGCAGAAATGTATGTCCCTTCGAGTAATTTGAGATAAGCCTATTTTTAACGCTTCCATAGTCTTAGCCAAGTAAAGGAACAACACAAGAGAAATGTATTAGAACGATATTAGTCATGTGTTAAACATATTTGCAGGTTCTGATAGTTAAAAAGAACGTTAGAATGTAATTGATGAACTGTTATACTTTAGATTTAAATACTTAAATATTATTGGAAAGTATGAAGGCTTTTGTATTGTAAAATATATATATATATATATATATATATATATATATATATATATATATATATATATATATAAAAATCTGATGATGATATGATGATGATATATAAATCATGATAATTTAAATGAAGGAATCTGAAAACCTTTCACGGACCCTACTTTGACAATCATTGGCCACTGCATTTAGTGCATGTTTTCAGCGTGTGCACACTGTGAAAACAAAGAAACAAACAAAACAGCCAAAAGGAACAAAAAACAAACAAAAACAGACTCCAATAAAAACAAGTGTCACCACCAACATTGACACTGACAAGCAAATATGCTCCCTGGTTGCATGTTTGCCATGACATCACGAGGCGATGGATGACTCAATTACAGTGATGAATAGGTTATCGTGTGCAAACAATTATAAATTCTTCGGCGTCAGAGGCATTCTGTGGCATTAGTCACTGCATATGGTCCCACACCTAGTGATGATACGATGAGGTAAGACTTGATAGGCCGAGTGAGCGTCATCATCGATGGGACGCGAGGGCACGGAGGCGTCTCTGATCAAAATTATCCGATGAGAATTACGAGCCAAATATGGCAGCACTGTATGTAAGAATGGAAAATATATAAATAAATAAAAAAAAACAGGAGGGAGAAGGCGAGGAGATGGGAGTTGTCACAAAGCAGAGAGAAGGTGAAAGAAATGAAAAGGTCAAGGAGCTCACGTTGTTGCAAACCACCTCGTCTTGCGGCCGGGGTCTGGTGCCACTAGTCATGTGTCACAACAAGGGATGAAGGAGGATGCCTGACTCCTCCACCCCGGGGCACGACCTTTCTGACAACCGGGCTGTCAATGCAGCACCAAGGGTTGTTGCCGCCAGTGATGGTTCAGTGGATGGGAGTGCACGGAGGAGGAGGGGAGGACGAATGACACAAAAGGCCGTTTCCATCCGTATCCAAACCAACAAACCTTACCCTCTGACCTTTTCACACTTCCCTTCATTTACACTTTTTGTACGTGTACGCAAACAGTGAAATCTTCAATAAAGTTAATCTAATCAACATGGCACAGGATTTATCTGCACAAATGCACGTTTTCAGCTTTTAGTCTCAATTAGACCTCCGGTCAGGTGGAAATTGGATGCACTAAATGCTGAAAATGATGTGACATCACTGGACATAAGAAGTAGATGAAGACACCGTGGTTTTTGACTCTAAATGGATCATAATTTACTAAATGAACATCATGCTGTATTGAAGAAGACTTGAACCTAGAGATTGAGACATAAACTCATGTTTACAATGTTTACTGAGGGAATAACTCAAAAGAGAAGGAGAGTCATTTTCTCAGACTTCTATACAACCACACTTATATTTGCAACCAGGGGAGGCGCCCCCTGATGGCCATCAGAAAGAATGCAAGTTTAAGGCACTTTCACATTGGCTTCACTTTCCAGAACAGGAGGTTGCCGTCTGGTACTAACAAGAATGATAAAGTCACCAATGATTCACTTCCATTTTTCAGCACTGACATTTGTAACAATGTGCCTCTGGTTTAGGTGTGATCTCTGGACCGCTCAAGCTGATATGGAGGCCAAAAGTCACCTTGGTTGGACTTGGACCTGCAAAACCGCAAGCCTCTTCAATGTCCAACACATATGCCTCTCTGTCACGGAGGACATTCTGACGTGAAAGTTGGAAAAGCAAGGGCGCAACGAATAATGTTTGTCTAACAGGGCTGTTGCACGTTTGCGTGTGCCTTCAGGACGTTGCAGTAAATAAAGGCTGGAACGTGCACCGGTTTGTTGTTCATGCTTATGTGCCTCCTTGAGAACAAATAAAACGAGGATCCACTCGTAAAAAAAGCAAAAGCCGCCCCGCTCTGACAGGTGCAAATACAGTGAGAGCGATGTGTATCAAGCAGAGCCTGCACATGTCTTCTTTTTGATAAAGTATAAGCGATATACTGCTGTAAATTATGTGTCATGTCCTGTTTATTTTATGTTCCAACTTATTGTGTATATGTATTAAATATGACCCACCAAGGGGGTCGATGTGAAATAGCTTCAAGTTAACTCACGTTCAAAGCATGAAGTGGCAGGATTTATGTTTAGTATTGTGCAAGGCAAGTTTATTTGTATAGCACATTTCAACAACAAGGCGATTCAAAGTGCTTCACATAAAACCATTAATAGCATCACAACATAATGCAGAGAAAACAGGATTTAAAACAGTTAAGAAAACATTAAAACAGTCAAAAAGCTAAATAACAAATAAAAATTGAATAAAAGTTGCAGTGCAGTTTAAGAAATAAAATGCAGTAGTGAGATGCAGCAATTGAATCTGGATCAATTAAAGGCAACAGCAAACAGAAAAGTCTTCAATCTGGATTTAAAGGAGCTGAGGGTCTCAGCAGACATGCAGCTTTCAGGGACCTTGTTCCAGATATGTGGAGCAGAACAGCTGAACGCTGCTTCTCCATGTTTAGTTCTGACTCTTGGAACAGAAAGTAGACCCGTCCCAGACGACCTGAGGGGTCGGGATGGTTCATAAGGTAGCAGCAGATCACAAACATACTTAGGCCCTAAACCATTCAGTGCGTTATAAACCAGCAGCAGGATTTTAAAGTCAATTATTTGTTTGACAGGAAGCCAGTGCAAAGACCTCAGAACTGGTGTGATGTGATCCACTTTCCTGGTCTTAGTGAGGACTCGAGCTGCAGCGTTCTGCAAGGTCCTTTACAAATTAAAATAAAATGATAAATACATAACTCTGATTTGCCCTTTGGATATTGACATTGGTCGCCTCCCCAGTTCCGCCCGCCATTATCAGTAATGGTTATGTCGTCACCCAAAGGTCAAGTTCAAATATTTACATTTGCTCTCCTGGGTGTTTCTGGGTGTGGACATCACCGACCACAAATTGATATTTACTAGAGCGCGGATACTTTCTGGTTTGCATGGGCTTTCTATTCTTAGGATTCAGATGAAGGTTACAGGACATCCAGCTGTCCAGTCATACTTATTCCAGGCTATTCCATGGAGTCACACTGAGCAGTAAATTATAATGACCTCACGCTCTGAGTGACTTCTGCACATGTACTGTCGATAAGATCACTATAATGAACTAGCACAGAGTGGTTCGGTGCATGCTGTTACAGAACAGCGACACAAGAGGAACGGTTAAAACTCATTATTTTTATCGAAGATAAAAACCATTTCTCAACATAACCAGCACATTTCCAGACAATGTTTTCTCAGGCCCAGCGCCAATGCCACCCACACACTGACCTCTCAGGCTGAGTGCCTCAATGCAAGAGCTCGCAAGGGTTAAAGGGACTTAATAACCCTTAATGAATTCATATGATTAGTTTAAGGCACTTCATTTGTTATTCAGAGCATTAACATAGCATCAAACAACTATTGTCTATGTAACGATATAGTGGAGTGATGTTATAAGAGCTTCTTTGGGCTTTGTTTACATATAGTGTACAGTAAGTGCACGTGAGCGTGCCCATCTTGCCACCTAATGGCCGCCGCTCTGCACTTTGCTCATACGGTGCTTACAGTCAATAGCCCCACCTCCATTCAGGAAAACACTGTTCACTCTGTCAGCACTATTTCCGTTGTTTACACTGTTTGCACCGCTAGCCGCCGGCTTAGCTGTCACCATGTTGAGAGCGGCACGGAGGCAATACATGTGCTCTGAATTCCGTATAGAGAATATTTGAACAAAAATGATATTAACGTGACACACTTTCTACCGGAAAGGGAGAGGTTGCAGAAGGAGGAAAATACACAGAATTTGAGGGCATTTAATTACGTCTAAAAACGGCAGTTTGGAAAGCAAATGGATTTCTCTTGCGCATCATACATATCAGTTGAGACAGGGATCTTCTTTTGGGTAATGCAACCCTGGAAACTTAAAGAGTACACAGGGAGTACACAGGGACACGAAGGCCAATGCACAACGTATTAACTAACTTTTCATCTTTGCCGTCAGAGAGAAAGCGTTACAGTTGCAGCTGCAACGTGAGTCAAATGCTTTCACTGCAACAGGTGCTTTTTCACGGAGGCCTCGGAGACCAGCCACATGCACCAATGATTAAAAACATTATATAACACTGTGTGCGTCTGTGACAGTTACCCCCAAACATCATTTGTTAACACGCTAGTACACAGGTGTTCTTTGATTTCAGCGCTATGCCCACAAAGGGAAAGTATGACTGTGCTGTGCTTTCTTCGTGACAGTCTGGAACATGAGTGAGATGAAAGCATGTTACTGTTAACATGGGCAACTTCATCCAGACTCCCTTTAACTTTGTGTGACATTTTCTCAGAGAGCTGAAAGGCAGTGGAGTGCCAGATGTGAAGCCACCTGGTAGTAATCACAGCGGGACTCTCAAATCCATTGAGCTTGTGAAGAAGACAAACCAAAAGGTCTGGACTGCCAACAAGGAGCCTCAATTACTGACAATTCCAGACCTCAGTCAATAAACCACAGGTTCATCCAAGGTGGACTTTTAAAAAAGACCTTATTAAGGACAGATTTTGCGTCGACTTGTCAGAGTTACCACGGAGCCCACACTGTCACTAACTGCTCTCCATGAAGAACTGTTATTGAAAATGGAATTTCAAAGAGAAGCAGAAGAGTCAACAATATGCGTTTGAAGGATTTATCCAGGAAGACAAACTGATTAAAAAGATAAAGATCTACTTATCAGTGTAAAAGTGAAATACCCTCCAGACAGAAGACAATGAAATGAAGGAACAACTCTGTTCCTCTTTATTCACTGTTACCATCATTAAAAAGCAGCATGTGTGTACATTCAGTATACCTTCAGTAGCTAGCGTAGCATAGACGTGCTAACGTACTCTGCTCCACAGGTTTTTTTATGTGGAAGGGTAACATTTTAGAGACGTACATCTCCTTCCCATCGCTCAAGGTAACGATTATCGCTATTACAACATGAAGAGCTCCAAATCCATTTCATAATTGCCGATCAGCAATAAGAAATGCCCAGTCTGGATTAGCATTAATAAAGCTCTGATGAAGCTGTAGGAGAGCCAACTCCTATTAATCGCTTAATGGTATGGGTGGGAAATGGCCATTCATATGCATTTTCCCTTGCTGATTTAATGCGTCTACAGTCTGCGATGCATTTGGTGGATATCGGCTGGATAGCATGCATGCATCGTCTTCTTTATATCCCTTGTGTGTGTGAAGGACTTTTGAATACTATATAGATGCAATGTAAATATATTGAAAGGCTAATGCCATATCAAAAACTGGGTTTTGTTTTCATAAAAATCTTTAACAATAATTTCCCAATGGATGAATACTATATTATATATATATATATATTTTTTTTTACAAAATATTGACTTAATAATTGTACTAACGAATATTTGAGAGTATCTACCAGCCTGAATCAGAAAGGACCCTGGTCTTTTCCCCCTGAAATTCCCAAAAGGACTTACTTTGGTTAGATAACAACCCACTGCACCCCTCTCTTTTGCAACTGCATCCAGAACTCTTGCAACAGAGTATGTTTCAGTTTGCTGTGCCAGCAAACTCAGGAGAAGGGTGTGCATTTCCTGAAGTCAGATAATACCCATATATGGTATCATTTAGTGATGGTACTGATTGGAAGTAATTGTAAATACACGTCAACTAATGACACGGTCAGTAATTGCAATATTGCGACAGTTAGTATTTCATCTTTGTATCTTCATGTACTATCTTGAGAATCAAAATGTAATATTCAAACACTTCCTACTTCTGTTTTAGAGCTGTTACGCCTGACATTTAAAGTCATCTTCAAGAGCATACCAAGCCATAGTACATCCACCATTTAAAAGCCACATAATTGTTTATCTGCGTGGAAGCATTGGCTGGCCTTTTCAGATTTCAGTTGTACACTGCATTAGTGAAGCCCAAACTGGCAATTACTTGACGATGTCTTTTGGGCAACTTGCTTCCCTACTAAATGCCATGTCTCAATGCTATACAGACAGGACATCACTCAGCAACAGGACTTTCAAAAAGGCACCATGAAAACTAAATGCATCCTGATATGCTTTGGTTCTACCCTGCATGTATTTCGAACACTTGGCTGCAGATTGACTTTGCATTTTCAGCGCAGGAAGTAGCAAATGTACTTTTCAATTGAGCCATTAAAAACATATGGTATGCACATTTCAAAGAGACTTCCTGTGATGGTGCAGAGAGAGAGAGAGAGTACAAAAGTAGTCTTGGCTTCACACCCCACCACATGTTAGATGACAGTAATCCCTGATTAAATCTTTTACTGTATCATATTCATTTAAAAATACATTAATGTGGATTAATTTTATATGTTAAAATAAAATAAACCATTATGCCCATTTCCTTAAATTCTCAATTACTGCAGTTTATCATATAATAATGAGTTTAACTTTTTATTTTATTCATTTGATCGAAAACAGCTAAACGTTTGCTCAACCTTACTGACACCTCAGGGACTACATCTCCTCTGTGTCTTTGGGTAGCTGCTGTAAAGTATGTGCACGGATGCAGCAGAGAAGGACTACCTTATTCTTTGCAGAGCTCCAGTAGAGGCTGTGCAGAAAGAAAGAGATGAGACAGAAGAGGCAGGGCTGAGGCAACAAGCAGAACACTCTAGGCATTATGGGAGTAACCTGCAATTATTTTATAGCTCTTAAGATTCCTGAGCTCTTAGTCAGTGTTTACCGTGCAAGGGCACGGCAAGGCCACAAATTACAACCACTTGCTTTGGCACCACACGCTCAACAGTCACGCACAGGCCTCAGCTCTCTATCAAAGTAGCAGACAGGCCGAGAATAGAAAGACAAAAAGGTGACGGATGGACGGCAGCCATTAGGTCATTTTTGTTGGGTTTTGTTTTGTTTTTCCTTCCGTCATGCGTTTGCACAGTTGGTAACGCAACAGTCTTTTCAGACTACATAATCCAGTAACAGCTAATGCTACTTGATTCATTCCTTCAGCTCTTTTAACCCGATGTGAAGCCGTGTGGTCAAAACCACAACCGGCAGGTCGTGTCAACAGAATGAGGCAGTCGAAGTGCACAGCAGACACAAGCGCCATTGAGTTCCCTACTCTGGTCAGGACACGGCAAAAGACACAAACGGACAGCAGAGACTGTAACGGACGATCGAGGTCCGCATTATAGCCTCAATGGATCCTTAATGATGGGCACTGCTGTGTGTTCGTGCATGCATGCATGTGTGCGTGTAGTGACCATAGTATGGTTTTCCAGGACTGCGCAGAGAGTTGTGAAAGACTTCTCATGTGACGCAATGGGATGTCTTCAGCCACGACTTCTCCAAAAGTTCAACTGCCTCGCAAGTGGAGGACGTAAGCTGGACAGAAAACCGCAACAGCAAAAGCCTCAAGAGCGGTTGAGAAAGGAGTGACAATTATGTGGCAACCGGAAAGGTACGGTCACCGCAACTGCTGTCAACAGGTTTTGGAACTGTTTTGACCATATCTGGGGAGAATTTGACGAAATATGAATATAATGAGACCAGATCTGGGAAGAATAGGACCAGAATCTGGGTGTCAGTAATCTAAAAATCAGTTCACTACTTATGGCTGACAGCTGCTAACATTCACAATCCATTTCAAAACCTTTCTTTGAGAAAAAAAAAGACAAGGCCAATAAAGAAATACATAGAGGCGATGGTACAATCTATTGTTTTAATACATAATATCTACTTAATCAGCCACCTGACCTCATGCTATAAGTGATCCTTCATGTTTGATCCCTTCGTAACTCATTTAACAGTAAACCAGTAAAGAACTGGGGATGTTTTTTTTCTTCTTTTTTTATTGGCAGTGTACAAACTGGAATTATGCGGAGAAAACCCACAGCGTAAAGGTTAATCATTGAAATTATATTTTGAACTCTGTATTGCTAAATGCCCTTGAGCAACTTAGCAATGTAAACAACATGGGTGCTGTGAGGACTGAACAATGCATTGTTATTATAGCTAATGTGATATTTCAGTGTAGTTTCCAAATCAGAGCTGTCTACAGCAGTGTTTGCCAAACAAACAGTTTTTTTAAGGGGGCCCGCTTTCTGAAAACCCAAGTCACAGAAAGCCAGGAAAAATTGCGCGTAGGTTCCTGATGTTTTTTGGGGGCTTTTTAATTCACTCTCTAATCTCGTGTGGCTCAAAGGTGTACTGCAGATAAAAGAAAATTTTGCAAATGTATTTGGTGACCCAAATCAAATATCCAGTCTGTGAGGACGACTGGTCTGCAGTATCTTCAGGTCCTCAGTCTGACATCGTGACTTTCCAGTAATTATTAATACCACGAGTCGCCAACAATGCAGCTGTTATCAATGACGATAACCCCACCTTTTGAATGGCATGATAATATTTCATTACTTTTGATTGATTTCAACTATTGTGTTCCACCCAAATAAATATGAGGTTAATTGGTGATTTATTTATTATATGCTGCAAGTGTTTTCTATGACTTATTGGTTTTCAAAAGAAGAAGCCTAGGAGAACTTCAACAACAAGCATCTGCATTATTTTTTCATTAAATAATTAAATGATTAAATTCTTGCAGAAACAAGATACTATTGTCATGAGGCGTGGGTGGAGGAACTAGTTTTGTTCAGTAAAACAATACAACACGAATACAGGACTGTAGAAACATTCATAGGAAATGATAACAATGTAAATTGGAACGGTTTTATCGGTCGGATACATTTCAATTACACATTCTCCTCGAATCGCTCAGCTCGAATGGGGTCAGTAAACTGTGTATTTGTTGTTGATTTTACTACTAGCATTATTGATTTGTATTTCTGACATTACTTTAATTGTTTCTCCGCAGCGCTCTCACCCTCCTGAGATGGAAGACGGTGCCATTGTTGAGCACATCCCTCAGGAGTGTCAGGAACATGTTTTAAGAGGATCATTAGAGGACAATTTGTATGTTTTCTCTGTGTTGCGTTTAACGAGCTGATTTGTAGCTCTTTAAATAGCAGGAGGAATTATTATTAAAATTAGAAAAGTCAGGACCCACACAGCCCCCACTATTTAACAATATTTAATTATAATCACGATATTAACTTGCAAAGACAGCCCAATATAAAAACATTTTTTATTTGAGTATTGACTTATTATTTTAAATTTCCCGTTTAAAACAAAAAAAAAGAAAAAGAAAAAAGGTTTGGGGATGCAACATTTGCTTTATGTTAATATTTGGATGAAATAATCATTTTAAAAAAAGACGGGAAATGAAAAGGAAGCGCAGAAATGACAATAGCACCACAAACGAAAAGACGGAGCGAGAGCCAGAGGCTCTGCTTCACCCTGACCCTCCCAGTTGCTGCATGCGGAGCTCTGAAGGTTAATGTGTGTGTGTGTGTGTGTGTGTGTGTGTGTGTGTGTGTGTGTGTGTGTGTGTGTGTGTGTGTGTGTGTGTGTGTGTGTGTGTGTGTGTGTGTGTAGGGGGATGGGAGAGAGACGAGGACGTTGGCCCAAAAATAATTAGAGTAAAAATAATTAGACGTAAGTGCTCTTGTTGAAGCATGCACAGCTTGCACAGACAAACCCAGGACACATAAATGCCCAGGGCTCAATGCATCCCTCCCTCAGGTCAGTGGAGGGGGAAGCAACATTGACCTGGGGGAATTGGGTACTGGTTGCCGGGCATTGGAGAGGCTTGGCATAAAAATATAAATGAAAATAAATTGTACAAATACAAATCTATTAAGACGTTTTTAGAAAATATTCCTATTTGCTTTCTTGCAGAGATGCCGCTGTCATACATGGGAAACAGAAGGCTACATCCAGCAGCTGGGTTAGGTTAGCTTAGCACAAAGACCAAGGTAAGCTAAGTACTGCCTGTAGCCTTAAATATAACGGACAGATTTTGGGGTTGGGTCGATCTTTCCATCCAACTCCCACAACAGAAAGCAAATGAGCGCATTTCCCAAAAATGTTGACCTATTCCTTTATTAATTGTGCTGAACCAAAGACTGGAAATACTTTGAACTAACCCAGAAGCATCACCATCCAATAAAGCAGACAGAACACAACAGCTTAGAGTTAAAAACCAGCAATTAGAGCCATCGGCAATCAGAGATATCTCACACAGAGCTACAGAATAGAGCAGATATTAGTTAGTTCACAAGACGGCGCACCTGAAACATCCTATTAGATCAATGACAGCTGCACACACACACACACACACACACACACACACACACACACACACACACACACACACACACACACACACACCCCTCGCTTTGGAGCTGGTGACACGGGCCAGTGCTTGTGGGGGAAACAAAGCTCAAGTGAAGCGAGAGCAGAGGGCTCAGTCACTCCGTGCTGATCAGTGGGGACATTTAGAGGCAAGCCGCCGCTGCACATATACGTACGCTGCTGAGCGAGCACGGACCAGACGCAAAAAAGGGACATCTTTTAACCAAAAGGTCACATCTGTAATGTTCTGTGTGTTAAGGAGAATCCTTGAGTAGCACAACGCAGGATAAGGATTCCTTAGTAGAGCTAAAGCTGATCGATATGGCCTGAAAATAAAATCTCAGATTTACAATTTAAATCAATAAATATTCCTGGCCACATGACAGCAAATGTGCTTTGCTGTCGTGTAAAAGTCTTCTTTAATACAGCATGATGTTCATTTAGTGAATTCTGGTCCATTCAGTCAAATAGACCATAAAGCAGAGTATGCTTTAGGTTGGGCTTACTGTGATTGACAGGACGCTACCACAGCATTGTCCAGTCTGGGAATTTTTCGTCTTACAACTTTACCTCTTTCTAGTGCGGTTTCACTTCATGACAGTTAATTTTAGAAATGTCTTATTCTGGATTCGGTTGTATTACTAGTTGCAAAAAAAAGCAGATGGTGACGGCCAAAAGGCAGAACTAGAGGCTTCCAAATGGTAATCCGATGGTCTGAAGAGAACTTTATCTGAACAATGGGCGCTCTGAGAAGCTTGTGGCAATTTGGTACCGTAATTATCCACTTTGTGAAAATCGATTTTCATTTTTAAACATCATCCTAAACCATGAATTTGAATGAATCAATAAAATAGATGTATTGCCCAGCTCTATAGGCAGAATTAGGGGCGTGTGGTAAGCTTTCTGCCATAAAGCATCTAGGATATCTTATACGTTTCCTGCATCTCTTCTTCCCATCCACAATAAAGCGTGTTGAGTAGACCGTACCAAACAACACAAACCAGCGATGGGAACAAACATCCTATGCAGTTGGAGGTCAAAGGCCAACGCTGAATGAGAGGATAAGAGTAAGAGCAACATTAAACGGGTGACAGCCCAGAGGTCAAGGTACGATCAAAGGATGAGACACTAAAACGATGCCCGAGAGGACCGCGTGCCCTTTAAAAAGGGGGAGAAAACTGCCAACATCTATCTGTGTGCATTTCACTGTCCTCCCACTTTCAGCGTCCTTCCTACTCGTTCATTTCGACTATGAAGGGCTGCCCCCTTTTAAAACAAAAAATTATAAAAAATAAAAAATGAATAAACTTGCTTTCCTCCCTCCTCCCCGAGGCTGGGCAGTGCACGCAGGAAGGTAAACATGTCCACTGTGGTGAGCTCAGACCACGCGGATGCCTTGCTCCAGGTAACAGTCGTCCTCCACAGCTCTGCGCCCACCAGCAACATCTCGGCGTTCCACTAGCCGGGCAGAGCAGCCCCGTGTCTGAACAGGTTTCCGCTTCAGTGCCAACCCGCCCCTCCTCAAGCAAGGACATCCACGGACTTGATGAGGAGGTTGATTCAAATCAGGGTCAACAGTCTGACCTCTACCTACAGTACCTGGCTGACGGCTTGTATTCCGTCTGAAAAGCATCGCTTTTAAAACAAATATTAAAATTGTGTGCAGTTTTCCAAAGACAGACCTGCTAGCGACCAGGTTAGAACTCATTTCGAGGACTTAGTAGGTGTTCAGACCGGAAACAGCCATGTGTTCAAGTAATGCAAAGGGTATGATCGCGGTAGTTCAATAGAAGTAACACATCTGCGACCCTCATCACATTAATTACACATTATAACACATTCATGACTGGAAACAGTGACCATAACTTCATCTTTATATCTTCTACTTCTACTTCTACTTATTTTCTACTTTGCCAGGTCACACTGCGTTGCAGAGCCCGAAATAACACCTGCATATGACATGGTGGTGCAAGTCAAATTTGAGCTGAACACGTTATTCTCAGCTCAACATGGAAATATGTGGGGCACAGCCCATTACTACCAATACAATGTCATTCAAACTATAATAAACTTTTAGGATCAGCATCAGAACTGTTTATTGCCAAGTACGTTACACATACAAGGAATTTGGCTCGGTTTATTGTAAAACAGGATGAAAATGTTTGGTACCTAATTTATTGGGAGCCCAAAATGGCCCACGATCACACAATCAATCAAACTGACTGGTTCTCTACTTCCTGGTTACGATTACAATCCAGGATAGAGCTTTTGAGACAGAGTCAGATAAGGCCGAAGTGCCGAGAAACAAGGACAAATACACCGACTGGTGTATTCAATTTGTTTTGAGTGCATGTGATTTTAAAAGATAAACCAGTGCATTGTGGAAAAAGTTGAGCCAGGTTACACTTTCTTTGCCGGACGTCGACTGCGTTTCTTTCGAGAATAATGCGCTTGTCTATTTGTGTTGTTCTTTTGCACAGCAGATGAACTAATTAAACTAAAAACTTCAGTTCTGCCCAGTAAATGGAGCTGCCTAAGTGGTGTTGTGCAGATGTGCACTGCTGCTTTCATCATGTTCGCAGCCACAATCTATACACACTGTGTGTGTGTGTGTGTGTGTGTGTGTGTGTGTGTGTGTGTGTGTATATATATATATATATATATATATATATATATATATATATATATATATATATATATATATACATACATATACACACACACACACTGTATATATACACATACACATACTGTATACGGTATATATATATATATATATATATATATATATATATATATATATATATATATATATACATACACACATACATATACTGTATACGGTATATATACGCACACTTCACCAGTATGGAATTACTTCTTATGCAGAAATAATGCACAAAAAGACAAGCGTCCTCACTGACAGAAGTAATTGCACGACGCCCATCAAACTGAAAATTCAGGTCATCGGTTTGGCGTGCAGTACATTTGTGTTCTTAGAGTCCAGCCTATACGCTGCATAATCCCGTCCCTCTGTAATGCGTAGGAGGACAAGGACAAGGTGTGGGCTGATGTTCATTACTTTCCTCTCTGCGAGTCGATACTCTTTCTCAGTCTTCCATTGCTCCCATGGTGATACTATGTATACCCAAGCTGCCAGATGCAGCACAATACTGCTAGTGTGTGAGAGTGTGTGTGTGAGGCAAAGAACACATGATGTGATTAGGGTGACAGAAATGTACATCCTTATCCCAGACTTCGTCTCTAATAAAATCACTAAATATTACAGGGAATTCTTCTTTGACAACATTGTGTCAATAGCTACCACCGCCCACTAGTTAACGGTGTCAGTGTGTCTGCCTGCACTTTGAAAGCCTTTCCATAGAAACCGCCATCAAGTGACAGCATGCGTGTTTGAAAAAAATAAAAATAAATGTCACAGTGGAGCTCACAGTGTAGAACCGTTCGTGCTTTGAGGTACACAGGTAAAAAATAAAAATTCTATCACGACCAGCAATGGCAGCTGTGAAATCCAACTGAGACGCTGGATGAGTCCACTCAAAGGCTGCAGAGAGCGAGACGAGTCGCGGTGCTCCAAGTTTTTTTGAGAAACATGGGGGACACTGGAGGCTGATGTGAGGCTGACGACGGTTGCCGTTCCCCTTATGTTTACCATCATTTCCCTCCACAAACACGAGGCCGGGCTGGAAAAGGCCAGAGAGCCAGGGCCTCCAGCATGCAGGCAGTCGAGGACGGGGGTGGGGGGGCAGTGAGTGAAAAGAGAACTGGAGATAAGGGAGGGAGTGAGAGAGAGGGGTTAAGGCAATCACTGATGAGAGAGAGAGAGCAAGAGAGAGAGAGAGAGAGAGAGAGATCGGGCTAAGCTGCCTCCAGACACCACGCGGCTCAGAGCAGATCGAGAGTGACGGCTTGCTGATTAGTCAACTCACAGCCCCCCAAGACGGGAGTGCGTGTGTGTGCACGCGCACGCACACGCACACAGTTGCTGTGCAGTTCATTTAAATAAACCCTACTATTATCGTTGAAAATAAATAAAAAGTGGAGAACGTAAACAAAAGAAGAGTTAATTGACATCCTAAGGAAGCTCATGTCATGACAAAGGTCCACAGGTCTGCAACGTGCATGCATGGACATAATGCGACGCAGGAGTGAACATTGATCAAGAGTCTGAATGTGTGGTCGCTGGTTAATTACCTTAAGGAGGTAGACAGGGATGTTGCTGAAGTCCCCAGGTAGCTTGAGAAGGAAACGGGCTGAGAACTCTCCTGTCTGGAAAACAAGGGACAGGGTTGCAACATACATACAGTAATACAAATGATGTTTTGGCACTAAAATAATTAAATTTGTACATACGAAATGTACAGTGTGCAGAGAGAATGTATAAACTGCTCGGCACAAACAGCGGTCTCCAGGGTTAAAGTCCTGCAACAAATGTAAATATGGGTTGCAATAAGCTAACAATGTTTTTTGGTTATGGCTTTTTTCTTTTTCTTTTTAGTTGGACAGCTGCAAGTGCAAAGAGAGACAGGAAAGGATTCCACTTTTGGGCCACCCCTAAGTAAACTTTCTCGAATATGAGACACTGTCGTCCTGTTGTTTTCAAGCTCCAAATTAATTTAAAATATCCTACCTGATATGCGTAATGTCAACATGTTTTTTTTTTTCAAATGCACACGATCTGAATGAATATTAACTCCTCCGAGCGACTGAAAGGTCTGCTCTCGGTAATAAACGTGCACATTTATGCGGCATGAAGCCCAATAATTGGCTAGAAACGTATAACGTAGCGTGAGCACAATATTGTGTTGAGTTATCGTCATTGTGTCCTTGAGAATGCGTCTTGACAGAGACACACAGATCACAGCTGCAACCATGAGGGCACAGTGATCTGAAAACCTTGTGCATATTGGGGCTGGCCCAAAAAAAAAAAAAAGAAGAAAAATCCAGAACACATGATTCTGACTCGTCTGACACTAGTTCCTTTGTAGAAGCAAACAGGAAGTTTATATTACATGCTATTTCCTAAGGAAATGTCTTCTAAGGACTGCAGAGAAAATGTAGTGCCGTTATGAGATGAGCTGGACTCACAAGTATGTATGTTCTAAGCTGAAGACTTGAAAAGTCGCTCGACGGTTGCCTACCCAGCTGTTCTTGCGTCCGGCGTAAATCTCCATGTTGCGGGCGTAGTTGGGATCCTCCAGCAGACTGTCGTACTCGAAGAGCAGCCTGGAGCTTTCGCGCAGACGCTGGCACTGGTAGTGGTGGTACTGCTGGAGGAGCTCCTTCACCAGCTGCAGCAAGCATTCTGGATCCCCGGCGTCCCACCGGACCAAGTGCTGAGGACGAGGCCGGAGACAGGCATTGAGACGGGGCATCGGCCGTTTGTTTAAACGTGTGAACAACATCTCAGAATGTAAAATCAACACATGCATTATTGTAATAGCCTTTTTAGGCTTTTTTTTAACATTGTGGACGATTTACGTTGTGGCTGATTTGGTAAGCAATCCTCTAAACTAGGGGTGTCAAACATACGGCCGTTAAAATTGCAGAAAAAAAACTACCTGAGTTGGGACTTGAACCTCTGATCCTCTGATCCTCTGATTGTAAGACGGGCATGCTAACCATTGAGCCACAGTCGAAATTGATTGCAGCACTGACATTACAAAAAATATTGCCCAACTGCAAGGGAGTCTGCAGAGGAGGACCCAGGCAGGTAAACAGTGGGCTGATGTCTGAATTTTTGGTCTTTATGTTTCTAGTTTATTGAAGAAAGACCTTAAAACAGGATTTATCATCCAAAAACCTTCACCAATGATTTAAACAGAGAAATATTGTCATTATGTATGCGTTATTATGCTGTGATTTTACTGGTCCGGCCCACTTGAGATCAAAATGGGCAGCATGTCGCCCCTTCACTAAAATGAGTTTGACACTGCTGCTCTAAACTGAATGTAGGCAGATATAGAGATTTCATTCTGGCACCAACAGCAAACAGAGTGCTATGCTATCCTGACCACAAACTCAAGCTTCCCCCCCAATTCTAAAAACACATATTTGACCTCTTAACCTGTAGTCCTAATTATAGACCTAGATTATTTTGGAACTTGATGGTGCTTTGCTTGTGGTGCCAAAAAACAACAACAGCAGTTTCAGGTAGGGACTATTTTCTTTCTACCGAACTACACCCGCCATCCATATTACCGTGCATCTATACTGCATCAATAAGGAGTCCTGAAACCCGGAAATGAGTCGGCATCTTTTCACTTCCGGTTCCCTCCTCTGGAAGTCAATGGGTTCTTTGAACGGGTTTTAGTTTAGATGCCCGAAATAAGGTCTAACATAGGCTAACGAGATTTAAACGTTTTGTTTTTAGAAAGGCGGTTGCTAACAAGTGGCTAAATGACTCTACAAAACGTCACCATGTTAAACACTAGTCCACTTTTAGCTCAGTGGCAGCGACGTTGAACTCATTCGGTGTTATTTATTTACAGCCTAATGTTCGCTTTTTACTTCTGCCGTTTGCCTTCACACTCAAACCAAAAATTATCTGGATTGATAAACAGCACAACAGGAAAAACTGGAAAACACTATATGTGTTTTTGATTTTGGGACACCCTGTGCCTTTAAGATTTAAAAATGTCAAAGGCAACATCCTGCAAAAACATACAAGTCGAAGGTCACATTTATAATGTTGTGGACGACCACTCGTTGGCTTCCCGTATTATAAGAAAGGTACACAGCACTCAAACATGCATACATGGCGGTTATATGACAACCTCTAGTCCAAAGGGCTGATCAATTTGAACAACCCATTATGGTTCTGAAGGACACTTGAGACAACATTGGGAAACTATGCAATTATTAAATAGCAGTCGTAAAGCGGATAGAAAACGAGGGTACGAGGGAGAGTTGGGAGGACCACGTAGGAGAAAGAAGGATTATGCCTGGAAGAAGAAGAGAAAAAAAAAGAAAAAAGTCACAGTAATAGCCCAATTCTGACAAGCGGTACTTCCCATTACCAGATCAGAAGGAAAGGGGTTGTGCTAAAGGATGTCCTGTTTCCACGGAGATTCAGATTGATGTGGAAAAGTACTGAGCCTTTGTCTGTCCTCTGTTGCCATACTGACTGGCAGCTAGATATGTTTGATAAGGGTGCACTGGGTTGTTTGCAGCATGGTGCAGTAATTTAGGAAAAGAACATTTTCCATGTCTCTTGCAGGTCAAAAAGCTCCACCGCGCTCACAAGACTTTCACTCCCACAATCTCTTCTTCAGCAATCGCCAACAGCAACCCACTGAAGCCTGGGAGCAATATGCTAATTTACAGAGGGAAAAGAAGAAGAAAAACAAACTACAATCATATGCACCTGTCACATATGAGTAAGCAGAACCGACCACGAGTGATTCTCCACCGGGTTCATTCTACCATATGGAAGTCTTTCCCCTCTTTAAGGGGAACCCATCCATCGATGCGCGAGGAATAAAACGCTTATAATTAATGCCAACATCACCGCGTGGAAAAAAAACAAATTGCATGCAACATGTCAGGTTGAATAAAGACAACTGGATGGCCGAGCTCTTGGGGAAGGAATGCTGTGAACGCTTTATAACGGGGGAGTTCAGCACGCAAATCAAGAAACAACAACAACTATTAACTGGCTTTGAAATGACTGGGCTTGGTCCTTTAGAGATCCGTGCTCCCTCTTTGAAGAGCTGGCACTAGTTTATTATTTTTTTACACAATTTGTACACTACCGTTTGACATTGTTATGAGTTGATTCATGTAATGTTTATAGAAACCGCTGGAGGATGGAGATGATGGCAACAATGTTTGAGATTAAACAAAACGGTAGTGAGACTCTTTAGCAGTAGTTGCAATGCATGATGCGAGTCTCAAAGTGAAAGTGATTCCTCCCCACCACCCCTGACTCATTCTGAAAGTGGAACCCCACTTTGCAGACTCAAACTGCTGCAACCTGATGATGACAGGAGTATGAAGCCTGAAGTCGACGCTTAGCAGCCTCTGCCTTTCCGTAGCACTCGGGCCAATTAAATACGGGGTCAACCTAAATGATGGGCAAATCAAAACAGGGAAGGCAATTTCGGTGTGCTCTGAGTGGAAGTGAGGATTTGTAGAAGACTGTAACCATTAATAGCCATTACATACATGTAGGTGTCAAGTCAAAAGCGGGACATCTTTGACTCGCATTAGCTCGTCTCCCTGTCCGTCTGTCTGTCCTTTTGTTCGCCTGTCTTCCTGTCCTCGTCTGGCAGCCCACAACGGCCCGGTGATGGAGAAAGCTTCCATTGTTTTAGAGCAAACCCCCCCCCCCTTGCCATAAGAGAGACAGTGACCTCATCGTCCCGATCCACTAGTGGTTACCAGCAATGCCGGGATTCCCGAAACGAGGGGGCGATGCAAACAAGGATGGGCATTGTCCAAAAGAGGCATTCAGCGCTCCGGGGCAAGAGCGAGCTGAAAGTGAGGAGAGACTGGGGAAGTGCTGTGTCAGGATTGTGACACAGAATATCAGCCAAACTCCACTGGAGGAGGAGAGATCAGAGGTGGGAGCATGGGGGGGGGGGGGGGGGGGGGGGGGGGGGGGGGGGGGGAGGAGGGCTGCAGAGCTCAAGCAAGTAGGCCAAGGCCAAAGATAACAGGCTTGAGACTTGTTTCAGTGGGAGGGGAAGCTAAGTGTGTACTCAACGTGGTGAAGTGCACGCCACGTGCACGGTGGACGCTCCATGAGTGGACCGAGCGTTTGGTCGTGCACCTTGGATTTTTGTGACATGGCGCACGCCGCTCGCCATAGGAGCTTCTCAGACAGGCCAGTGATGAAAGCGCTGTTTACATGTCCAGGGATCTGTAAAAGACGGCCAATTCACTTTTAAATGCTTTAGAAACTGGTGGTCTTAAAAAAAATAAAAAAATAATCTACATTTGAGTACATATTTTCCAGCCAAATCAAATTGTTTGCAGGATAGTCAACCTAATGCTCGACTTATTTCTCTACAGGGCTCGTACGAAGGCAATAAAGTAGGCCATGAATACGAGATGTGGGTTTCCTCCTCGGCATCGTGGAGGTTGGTTCGCGGCGTTTTTCCGATTCCACCCGTTGTCTCCTTGCTCTACTTCGCAGTACGTTTCCTCTGGCGTTTTGGAGAATAATGCAACGAACAGTGCGTTAGGCATTAAGGCCTTTTGTGTGTGCATGCTCATCTGCCGAGGCTCCCGCCGCGGTGCCAAGCGCCAATATGAACAAAACTCTACAGTGGACACTGTAAACAAAACCCATCTTTTATCCTGAAATATGTGAGGAGAGCTGTAGCACAACTTTATGACTGGATAAATGATTACAGCACATACCAGAGAATGTTTTCCCTCAGATAAACAAGACATTTGCAGGAGAAACACTCCCTTGAGTGTGTGTGGCAACGGTTCCCTCACAGTAGTTCACCCCATGTGCTCCAGAGGTATTCTCTGATCACAGGGTATATTTTCTTTTACCAAACTGTCGTTATTGGTGGAACTGGGCTCTGATAAGTGTCTGATGGCGGTCACGCAGGGAGGCGCCATACACATAATATGAAAATATCAGCATGTGATCAACTCCTCATAATAATCTCCTACTTCGAGGCCGGTAGATGGGAGACGGGGATTCTCCACTCCATGAAAAAGTGTGAGCTACAACTTTACGGGGCAGCTGATTTCAAAACGAGCTGACGGTAAGCGGTATTCATATATATTCATATATGTCATGTCTGACCCCTTTTCAGTTTACTTCTCTACACAACAGTTATCTTTCCAACATATAACGCAACACCATCAGCTCCTAAAATCCTAAAAGTGGCCTTTAAAAAAATCCTTGACTGACAGAAAGACCGTGGTCAACGTCGCCATCCATATCGGGGCAAAAATAAATAAAAATAAATAAAGAAAGAATACTGCGCTGGTCTGTCTTGTACTGAATGTTCTGACTCTGAGTTAACAAGGTAGCACTGGAATGCCGCTGCGAAGCATTGGTCGAACACAGAGGCAGAGATTGTGAAACGCACTGAGCCAAAAAAGCAATGTCCGTGTGTTTGCAACGCGTGTGTGCGTGTGTGTGTGTGTGTGTGTGTGTGTGTGTGTGTGTGTGTGTGTGTGTGTGTGTGTGTGTGTGTGTGTGTGTGTGCAGACTCTTCACTGAATTGATTTTATACGCTCTGCTGAAGACTGTGTGTGCCAAAACAGATCTACGTATTTTTTTTTTCATGAATAGGATAAGCCCTGCGGAAAATGTACACATTTGATGCATAAAAACCAAAACAAAAGACGCAATTGTCGCAATCTAGTCTATTTGAGAGCTGAGATTTACTGTTTGATGAAATAAATTGAAAAAAAAGAAAGAAAGAAATTCCATCTACATGCCCGCTCGATCTTTCTGTATGGAAGGAACATCTTTCTTAGGGCTTTATCCCCAGGGGGTAAATATTGTAGGCCGGTTCAATCTGGATCTTGTAATCCAATTATTTTGACACAACACACTGGTTAAACCTGTGTCAAATGATTAAGCCTAAACTTGGCTTATGATAAAACCTGTCGCCTCTAATTCCCAAATCACTGATACTTTCCTTATTTGAAAAGAGCGCATATCTGTAAAGGAAGCGACGCATAATCGTATTACCTTTAGATACTATTATTATTATTGATTCAATATCAGTGTTAAAAACTGCACATTAAAAATATATTGGATTACCATTTAGCATTTGGGATATTCATGGAGCAGTGTGTCCAAGCCGATGTTAAAAACAGTCGAAATAGCAATAGTCGGTTGACAAATGTGACAGAACGCCATCTTTAAAAACACATACACACACACACACACACACACACACACACACACACACACACACACAATTGATTGATTTACTCAAATTGAATAAATAAAAACATTTTAATTAATAAATAATACAATTGATAAAATATTATTTATGTGTTTTCGTGTGTAACTTTTGCTGCGGTTCAACTAGCGTCCACACTGCTCCGAAAAGGTAGGAAAAAAAGCTGCTGACCCGTCTTAGTTAGAAAACTCTGGGATTACGTTTTGGAAAAGGAGACTTTTAAAAACCGTGACCCAGACACACACATCCTCTTCCGGATTGGGTCGTATCAGTCACTTCGCTGATTCGTCACGGCCCTATCACGGTGCTTTTACGAAAGAAAACCAACGACATCCGCCTGGACTTATATAATGTTCTGTTCTTCCTCAATAATATCTTCTGCAAATAAACAACCGACCGCAGAGTAGACAATCCGTGTCGTGTTTACAAGGATGCCCAGTGTACGTGAATGGTCACATGACATGAGTTTTCAGGTGTGTTAGTATTATTTCTGAAACGGTGCTAAAACACTCGAGTGCATGGGGATCGTTTCAGATTTCTGAAACGCTGCGTAGCAAAAATGTATTTGAGCCTTTACACCCCGTGGGCGTGACGAATATACGACACGATAAGCAAAATACTCGCCTGAGAGTATTATATCATGGGCTTTTATTGTGATAGGTAAGAACGGAAAAGGTGGATCTGGTCTGTGCCGCCCTCTTCAAGGGTGAAAGGAGTAATTATAGTTTACTGGCTTGGTTCAGACTACGGAGCATCCCTGCTGCTGTTTCATAAAGGCGCTGCTCAACCCTTTCTGCACAACGTGATGGTTGATGTCTTTATCCGTGGTGAAATTCGTTGTTTTTCTGTTTTTGTTTTTTGCTTGTGTTCTGCGCGAAAGTAATCGAGACAAAAAACAACAGTTCAAACAGTGTGCAAACCAATTGCACGAAAACAAATGCCCCTGGTGTGCAGTGTGGATGTGGCCCAAGAGTCTACAGCCGTGCTAGTGGCCTGAGGTACAGCCATGCTTTGAACTGTATGCTAACATCAGCATGCTAACATACTCGCAATAACAATGGTAACACGTGGATGTTTAGTATGGCTAAAGTTCAGCATGTTCACCATCTTAGTTTAGGTGATGGAAATGTCCTTAGTTTTGCAGGTACATGGTCATCAATCAAAGTACTGGACAAATCTAAATATTTATAAATTCACAAACTTCCACCTGCTGGTGGCGCTAAAGGAAAGTTCAGAGGAACACAACAGTCATTAGAGGATAACCTTTTGGGGCCTTGAATATCTGCAGCAAATTCCACTGCAATCCATCCAATAGGTGTATAGATTCTTCAGTTTGAACCGACATAGTGGACCGACAAACAGACCGTTAGCCCCAGGACCACTACTTACCGCGTAGTATTGTGTAAATAAAGACAAAACCACTAAGTGTGCAACTTATTGCATCAAATCAATAGACACGAGTCATTCCTTTAACCCACAATTCTAAATTATTGTAAATGTGTTGATGATAAAGGAAGAACCCAACAGACACAGTGTTTTCCTTTAAGAACAAAATGTACACCTAAATTGGGCATCTTCACACTGAATAGACCCAAGTTGACAGAATTATGTCTTCCTGTGCCATCCGTCTGTACCATCTCTGATCCAATATTTATCATAGGCCAATGAGAGAGGGACTGGCATCTGAAAATGCAAGATAATTATATAGGCCAAGAGAAGATATTTGTTTTTACGTCTTAAATGTGATTTTTATAGATGCTGGCAACCTGATCCAATAAATCGCTGTCGACTTGAAAGTGTGAGGCATTAAAAAACTCCCAAGTATTAAATTAATCTCTGTTAGTCTCTAATTCAAGTGTGGGCTCACACCCTGTTTTGCCCCTGGAGAGTGCCAAGTCTAAGATCATGCTAAATTGCTCTTGTCATGTGTTTAAGACACTTGGCATTCTCAGCCCAGTGTTTTTTGTTTTTTTACTGTGATCTGTGCCATTTGTGTCCAAAACAGTACTTGACAGAAATAACACTTTTCCCACTACTTTGCATGTGGTTCGGTATCTTCTTTAGCCTAGTACCAAACCACTATCAGGGCTGATACTATTGTCCTTTCTTAGTCTGGCACTTAAATCGCTTGTTCTCTCCCATCCATCAGCTGGTGTTTAAGAATTGCCAAACTTCTTTCCACCAGAATCTCTGGTAGCAAACAATAGCCTGTCTGCTAAAAGCATTCCCAGAGCTGTCAGTGAGCCCTGCCAATAATACAATCTAATAAAAGCTGGAATGCATTATTCCCTACAGCGGGAAGGAAGCAGGAGCAACAGTTGGTACGCTATGCCCAGGTTGACATAATCCTGCTTTATGGGCCATCTGAGGTCCATTGTTAGAACAGTAACAGGGGACGAGCTGGAGCAGCAGATAGGAAGCGCTCACCAATGCTTGGCATTCAGGATTACCAGGGGGCAACGTGAAGTCTGGAATGTTTCCTTTTCTAAGACGGAATAGTGCTTAGATTGGCTTTACACTCACATTTTCTTTGTGGGAGTTGTCCTGATATCCAAACTACAAACAATGTCTCATTGTCTGAGGCCATAACTTCTCTGAGGAGTTTTAATTTTCAAAAATAGTGGAAAAGTAAACAACTTTTGTCATCTAAGCGAGCAGGACGAATGATCAATGGCCAATGAGTATAACCGGCAGTCCGATGAAAAGACCAAATACGCTGCGTTTGTCCTTCTCGCTATACTTTCTGACATCCCCACCCTATCTATGGCACTCAGCACACAACCCACTGGCTCCTACTGAAGACATTAACATTTAAAAACAAGTCACAAATACAGTTAGGTTTTTTTCAAAAAGCTGAATAATTTCCGAAAACAGCTGGGCCCTGCAGCTTTAAACAGAAGTTACTCAAACAGGAGTTACCGTACTTTTCGGGTTATAAGCCGCTCCTACGGCTGATCAGTGTCCCCGCTGTAGCAAGCTAGTAGCGCTGCTAGCTAGCGCTGCTAGTAGCGCTGCTAGATAGCGCTGCTAGTAGCGCTGCTAGTTAGCGCTGCTAGATAGCGCTTCTGCTGCTACCGGCCACTGCTGCTGCTACTGCCCGCGTCCCCTCTGCCCAAGTCGGGTGTCGAGCCTGGTCCCGCTACCTTCGGTGGTTTTCAGGGAGCTAGCGGAAGTTAGCGGGGAAGTGACGGAGCGCTAGCAGGAGCCCCAGCTGGCTACAGCGGGGAGCTGTCGGGGACACTGACCGAAGGCAGTAGCGGCTTATAACCCGAAAAGTACGGTATTTGTCATTAGTTGTACTATTTTCAGTAGCGGATTATCATGTTGTCCTGTGTTTCGTGCAACAGCTGTGTGAGCAGCGGCGCTACGAGTGACAAGAAGTCAAGACGGTTGATTTAAACGCGGACGGCGCATTTCTCGTTTCTAAATTCATTAAATTATCATAATTATTAGAGGGAATTATGGGGGCGGAAAAATCGCGTGACTTTGCGTCAGCCAATCAGCGTTGAGAAGCTCCGCCCGTCACCCCCGCCGTCTTGCCGTTGCTGAATCAAACTGTTGCTGCTCCGTAGCGGAGCTTCTCAATGCTGATTGGCTGACGCAAACTTTGCGTCGCGTGATTTTTCCGCCAGAGTTGGGATATTTCAACTCGCGCGGCGTCCTTCGCTCTGTTCGCGCCGCCTCAACCGCGTCTATCGTGCCGCCCCGCGATAGACGCGAATTCGCAACCCTTTCACGTCTGTGCA
This sequence comes from Myoxocephalus aenaeus, assembly GCA_038501785.1. Lineage (NCBI taxonomy): Eukaryota > Metazoa > Chordata > Actinopteri > Perciformes > Cottidae > Myoxocephalus > Myoxocephalus aenaeus. The sequence continues at coordinate 1,553,283 of JBAMJR010000042.1, forward strand.
TTGACTTTGCATGTAATCTGGTCGCGCGTCAAATTCGCGCCGTGTTTGGTGTGAACGCAGCATTAAGGGCAGTTTTGCCCTCGTGTATTTCCGACGCTGATTTCTGTCATATTCATTGAATGTTACATTGTTCATTCTGGTCACATGACATTTATTGCTTCTGTCCATCCGGGGAGAGGGATCCTCCTCTGTTGCTCTCCCTCAGGTTTCTTCCTTTTTTCCCTGTGAAAGGGTTTTTACTATCTTTATTTTGGGAGTTTTTCCTGATCCGATGTGAGGTCCCGGGACAGGGATGTTATGTGTACAGATTGTAAAGCCCTCCGAGGCAAACTTGTATTTGTCATGTTGGGCTATATAAAATAAACTGAATTGAATGCTGAACCATCAGAAGATATTACTTTCAATTATTAAGAAAGCAATTGGATTTGTGTTTCCGTGAGTGGTGTATACCTCTGTGTCTGTCCACAGCCAATCTGGCATTCTGCTATAGCAAACTGCATCATATTTTTCTCAAGGACCTCTCGTGGTTGCGATGACTCTCATTCTAAAAACACTATTTATTACCTGTTTTATACTATCATTGACTGCCTTCTGATTCGTCACTTACAACTCTTCACTGGCCACCGGCCGGTCGGGATCACTAGTGACAACACAGCTGAGTGCATCGCCGAACCCCAGCTGCTTCTCTGCTGCCAGAGACACAGAGGAGCCCACTTTTATTGTTTTGAGGAAGGATAAGTGGAAACATGTTGATGCTGTATCTAGAGAGGCCATCGAGGCTAACCCTGTGTCCCGGGCGTATACACACACACAGACTGAGAAAGATGCTAAACACTGGGGAACTCCCGAAATGTTTAGTGCCTGCACGCATCACCGGACAAGTCGAGACCAGACAAATGATACGTTACGCGCAAAGAAGGGGACAGAGGGGCAGACAAATAGTAGTATTAGGCGAGTGAAAAGAGGCATACTAACTCTTATCTAACAGTAAAAGACGGGTTGTATCTATGTGCTGGCTACATATAGAAGTAACGATGAAGCGTCAGAAGAAGCAAAGTACTTTAAAGGGCTACAAAGTTTCTTAATATGTGAGAAGTACAGTCTGTACCTCAAGTTTAAAAATGCCTTGCATGTATAAAAATAAAATAATTATAACAGACTAGGCTTATGACTGGAGGATAATATAGATGAAGCATTCAAAAGATCATTTGGACTTCTTTTTTTTACATTATGATTAATAAATATAATTTATAATAATATATAACCTATCAGAATGTTATTTTCCACGCACATCTTTTTTGCCTCTCGGTCATAACCACTTCCATCACGTCATAAGACATATTTTGCTAGCTAGCTTGGTTACTAGCATCTAGCTAGCTATTGCTAAAAAGAAAACACCTAACACCTGATGAGCAGCTTTAACCGCAGACACACACACACAATAGCCGTTCCATTCAAATGTCAAGCAAAACACAAGTGAACTTTTGAAATGTCTTATAATCAAATGCAGGTGCAAATTAGGAGTGTTTCAATCAACTATTTTTGAGTGAGACAACTCCAGCTACAGCAAAAACAAGCTAAATTCACCAACATAACTATTATACCCAGACATGCCACAGTGTGTGTACTGTACTAAGTACTACCTTTTTACTTCAAACAAAAAAAAAATCTTTTTTGTAGAAAATATTTGGAGAAAACATTAGTTTTTACTGAATTTGGGAAGAAAAGAAATGACCATGTTATGCAACATACATATTCTACTTACAGTAGCATTGCTCTCCGCCTTCCTTATCCTCCTTTCCGGTCTCTGTCTTTGTCATTTCCTCCTCTCTGATCACTTTTCCCAGCAACTCGTGGGTTGACCTACTCTGTTGTATTCCTGTCACAATGTTTGGTGAACACACATCTTGCCAAACTCGTCTCCAATTAGCCTGTTGCACTGACTGGAATAGGGTGTGTTGTCACTGATAAGACATAGTGGAAAGAGTGTGGAAAGATCACTCGATCAATTCCAACAAAAACTGAACAGTATAACCTCCGTTAAGATGGGATTCAAGCCTATCAGCCAATATTAGCCAAACTAGATTTTAGGTAATTTAGATGACACAGTTTGTCCTTCAGAGAGAGCTGACAAGTTTATCTTACACTGTAAAATGTTCTGCTTAGCACCTTGGTCACAATTAAAAGAGACACAACAACTAAGGTAGCTGTATCAAGAGTGTTTGTTAGGTGTTTAAATAAAAAAAATGTAAAGACAATATATCACAATCAGATTCTATAACCTCCCGAATACCAATATCAGCCTAAAAAGATCTCATATCGGTCAAGCTATAATCATGCTTGAGTGAAGTACGGTCAAGTTGTCAAACAGTGTCTGAAACCCACGACGCAACCCCTTTCAAGGTCGGAAAAAAACAATAGTTTTGGTGAGAGTGCGGCCACATTAAACTTCCGCAGCATGTATATTGGTCTCTCAATGATGTTAAGAAGGCCGGCTCCATCATCGGCTGCAAGCAGGAGTGTCTGGAACAGGTGGTGGAGAGGAGGACGCTGAAGAAACTATTGTCCATATTGGACAACCCGGCCCACCCTCTCCACCACCTACTGCAGGGTCAGCGGAGCACTTTCTCCAAGAGATTCCTCACGCTCCGCTGTCAAAAGGACCGCTACAGGAAAACATTCCTTCCTACGGCAATCAGACTTTATAATAAGTCACCGCTTGCCAGATCCTCTGATTAATCACTGTACATGTACATGTTTATGTTTATTTACACTTCACATATTAAATACATAACTTGCATTTTTGCACTCTCCTATTGTCTGTTGTTTGTTGTTATTGTTTGTTTATTTACACCTCACACACTTACTTAATATACACATACATACTTGCACTTCTACTGTTTAAGTTTAATTTAATTCCTAAATTAATACTCTGTTCTCTTTTCTTTCATCCCAGTTATTTTTATTTTATTTTTATTTTTTATTAGTATTATTATTGTCTATATCTTTCATCCCTGCTGTTTTTATATCTTATTTTCTGTCTGTAAATTGCTGCTACGTGACACCAAATTTCCCCCTTGGGGATTAATAAAGTATATATTCATTCATAATGAAACCCACAAGACAAACAACTTCAAGCATAGGTTTTTCCTGTTTCGGTGCGATCTCCGTCCTGCACCAGCAGGTTAAGGCCCTATGAACTAATTGACCATGCAGATGTACAGGACACAGCCCGCCAATATAAACACTCATGCACTGTGTTTGTAGATGGAGAAGTTCATAATTAACTCCGCCAAGGAGGCCATTATTTTGGTTTAATTTGTTTGTTGTTGTTTTTTTTTATGTTTGTCAGCAGAATTACAGAAACTTGGTGGAAGGGTGCAGCATGGGCCAAGGATGAACCCGTTAAACTTTGGAATGGATCCGAATCATGAGACACAATGTGCTTTCGACTTTCATTAACATTGCGAGATGGGGCATGGCCTTGGCGGACGACCACACTCTCCGAGTGCCCTTCTAGTTCTGACATGTTTCACCACCACCACGTTCAGTAACACATTAGAACAACTATCTCACCAGCAGACTACAAACTGGAGCATCTTAACTGGAGTATAAGGAGTTATAACCATGACATCACGGCACACCAACAATTCAATTGAGACCAAGCCACTTAATGTACAGGCTTTTTACCACACTTTCAAGGGTGGCCATTCGCAATACATATACATCTTTTCCCTTTCAATAAGGTTGGACGACATTTTGTGTAAACTAGTTTCAGGCATATTCGGCCTTGTCGGGCTGTATTAGACGGTGGGAAACTGAGTTGGACACATACATGTACGTATAGCTACCCTACACTAAGACTAGACTAGGCCAGTCCAACATCATTATTCCAGTTCCCATGGTAAAATCAACATTGCATGTTCTTTACTATTTAAAACTTTACCGTCTCTACATGTTCACCATAGTTAAGTAATCCCTCACATGCCGCCTTTTAACTACCGACTGGAACCAATTACATCTTTAGGTTAGGCAGCTATAAATGTGTCAGCGTGGTTAAGTAATGATTTCAAGTTCTAAGTCAAGATTTATTCCCGCGTTAAAAACGGAACAATAGCTCCCTCTCTGCCCAAAATAAACCCATTAGACCGGCAGACGTTCCACAAACCCAAGATTCATCCTGATCGGGCGAGAGTTAAGACGAGCGGCCAGTATGCTGTGGTGGTACCAGCAGGTAAAATATCTTACAGTATGCGTATCTAAACACTCTGAGGCCCTGGTGGCCAATTAGCCACGATCCTTAGCCTGCATTTGCACTCACCGGTGAACCCTTACAGCCTAGCAACAATGTGACAGTGTCGTGGCAGACTTTGCTCATATTCCACGGCTCATGGAACTGTTCAGTAATAATAGGTTTATTTGAGGGACATGTGGGCTGTCGTCATTCAGCCGGGGTATTCCAAGTCCCTTCCATACTCGTGCATTGTGGTTAAAATGTTTACAGGGCTTTTCCTAATAATCACTTCATCATGAAGGTTTGAGGATTTTATTGTTGCTGTAGTATTTAATGTACTTTGTTTGAGGCAGGAGTTTTTGGGGAGAACAAAATAATCAATATTAGACATTATTTCAGACATATACTGTATGTATTATTAGTGTTGGAAATACAACACTGGGCGTGGGTCTCTCAACTCCAGTCTCAAATTTCTGATCGGACCGTTAACAATGAGCAGTGTACGAAAAAATAAATCTAGCCCCGAGCCCCCAGAGGCTTATCGTCGTCAGATCGATAGCCGATTGGTGACGAGATCGACTCGAAGGTAACAAAGTCCTGTAGTTCATATTTACTGATAATAACTACATTACTGGGGTACACACAACTACTTTATTACTCTAATCATTACATTCAAAAGTCTCTTTATATTTAGAATGAACTCAGTTGTCCACTTATGCTTATACTCTAATTATAGCAAACTGCTGGTATGTCACATGTGGTAATTGAAGCTAAATAACGGATATCCTCTGAATTGATTACGTCGACAGCTCTAAGTCTCCCCTTTGGGTGCGAGCTAATATTAGCTAATTTTAAACAATTCCCAGACTAACAGATTAAGCTGCTGCTGGAGATTTCGATAATGCAATATAATTCAAAAGTATCCGACTATTGTTCATCACCTGCTCGCCCCAGCGGTTGGTCAGTACTCAGCAGATATCTACCTAACAAGGTGCAAGGCTGGAAAAGGACAACACGACAGAAGGCTGCTACTGACCGTCAGACCCGTCACTCTGTTGGTCAAAAACAAGCCATTCTTGCTAACTCCGCATTATACAGAGTGGCATATCACTCCCAAAAGAACATATTCGGCAGAGGTGTATAGTATATAATTAAAATGTTTTTAACGAAACATAAAAATCCAAACGGACGAAGATGGATTTGACAATAAGACAATCAGATGAGTCCTCGGTATCCTCCTCTTACAGTAGTGGTTCCTCTTGATTCTATCTGACTGATCATGGCTTGCAATTCACCTAACTCAGGAAACTGTTTCACTTTTGTAGTTTGGCTACCTCACAAAATAAATGTTGATACAGCTTACAAAAAAGAAAAGTCTAAATATGAGAACTCACAAACAGCTTTGATCTCGCTCAAACCCAAACCCTGCTGAAAATTAAAACTTTGAGAATAACATTTCCAATATGGACACCGTACCGTGCAGGGTTGGATGTTATATGTATCGTGTTTAAGTCCTGTCATTTTTCACATTTCTCTATCTAAACAGGAGCATGGATAACTAACCTACTCAAGGCCTGGTGACAGCAGGGAAAAACAACGAGGCCAAACAGAGCAGCTAATGATACCCTTGGCGGCTGTAAACAAGAGCTGTGTGTTGCTGAGACATCAAGAATCCAACCAGCCACTGACAGAGGACCTAAAATTAGCCTAATGTTTACCTCCGCTGGATAGCAAAGCCTAGAAACATATTGCTTGTGAGGGCCAGTGGTGAAGTGTACTTCCAAGGGATTTGATCTATTAACAGTATTTTCATGACCTGTAGCACACACACATATTCTCATTGCCATTAATTAGCAGAATCATTGGACAAATACACTTGGTCCCTTTGTTATAAAAACGATTCTTTCTAAATTCCCACTGCCAGTGATGATGGTAAACATTTCCCAGGGGATATGGGGGAAATGAAAGACTTGCTGGGAACTGAGCGTTTTAAACAGTTAGAGGGGGTTGTACTTACTGAAAATGTACAGGGGGAAAAAAAGGAGTGAGTGAGAGGAGGATCTCAGGCTGAGGGACAGATGAAGGTGGATTATGAGAGCATGAAGAGCAAAACACGGCCAGAATATGAGGAAAATAAACATGCGTCTGGGCGGCCAAGCACTGGCTCAGCAGAGGTACTTCCCCTTATGTGCACAGCTGGATTTTGCGAGACGGTGAGCAATACTCCCCTCTCTTCTCCCAGACTCTGACACAAGCAGGGGAATTTAGCTTCTACGTGCCAGGCGGCTTCAAAAATAGCACTGGATAACTGCATGGTAGCAACTTAAAAACAAGGAAGTACTCCATAGACTGCAGATCTCCATCAGGGCCTAATAACCTCCAGATTCAACACTGTACAGATTTGATAACAGCCAATGAACATTATTTTCCTTGTCAACATTACACAAGGTTATTTATTTGATTGGTTTAGAGCAAATCAGAAACCGTTTATTTGCCAGGAATGTTTACACAGACGAGGAATTGTTCTTGGTGGAAGGTGCAAACATTAGACGAGACAAACAACAATCTATAAATGGGGCAACCTCCTGGTCTGAAAAGTGGCGCCAATGCAAAAGTGCCTTGAACTTGCATTATTTCCAATGGCCATCAGGGGGCGACACCTCTGGTTGCAAAAATCATTCCATTTGAAAATCACCCGACTTCTCGCTTCAGTAAACATTGTAAATATGGGTTTACGCTAGTTTCAAGTCTTATTCAATACAGCATGATGTTCATTTAGTAAACCATGGTCCCATGTTAAAAATAATAGACTTTAAAGCTGGGTATGCTTTAGAGCGTTGTTCAGTGTTCGGTTGTACTAAAAGACACTCAAAGAAGTCGGCCAAATACCGGTAAGTACACTTTGTTTTAAGCATGCTTTTGGCTCCAAAAAAAACAAGATGGCAACAGCCGAAATGCCAAACTCAAGGGTTCGAAAAGGTAGTCCACAAACCAATGGGCGATGTCACGGTGGCTACGTTCACCTACTTATTCTATGTTTAGATGTAATAGGATATAAACATTTTTGCCTGGCATCCCCAGGAATTCTGTCCAAATTGAAAAATTCTGCACCAACTAATTTGAGCCAAAGGCAACATTCAATACCAGTACAAAAAGTTGGGTGCCCTATATGTTATGAAGCAGAAGTAAGAGTGTGGAAGTCTGGGTGGTGGCGTGTACCACAATGGACTTTTATGCAGGACACAGGAGTGTTTTAAATGATGTCTTTTACTATTACACTATGTGTATTGTCCCGTATCAATCACCAAGCCCAATTCCTTGTATGTGTTAAGTATTTGCTAATAAACCATTTCCAATTCTGATTTCCATAGCTGCCTATGTATGATACGCATGCGTTTTGTGTATTTACAAAATAATTTAGGACTTAGAACTTTTTCTGAATGCAACTGTCAATAACAAATCCTGACATCAAACCTTAGCTGAGCTGCATATCAGCCTTCAGATTCAGTTACAGGGTTTGTTGGTACTGTAAACTATTGTAACCTGTAGATCTTTGCCTCATCAGAACAGATCATTGAGATGCCATTCAGTTAGCGGAGCTCCCACAGACTCCACCAAGTAAATAAAACCGTCTTTTGTCGCTCACATGTAAGCTTCGTGACAGATTTCTACATTTGGGCAGACAGAGTTGCACATTTTGTTGTCGCTACGTTTGACTTAAAATAGAGAATAAAGTATTGAAAGTGCCTGACAAGGAAGAGCATTCAAAAATCAATGAGGTTTCATAACAAGTCCAATATTTTCCTTTTAACTTTGCTGGAGATGTGTTATTCCTAGATTTTAGAAGACCTCTGTAAAGTAACCCATTTGCAAAATTACCAGAACATATTCCTTTCTACCTTTGAAAAACAAAATGGCAAGTTCTGAACATTAAAGTAATTATGTAAATGAGTAAGTAAATGTGATTAAAAAATGCATACACACTATCTGGAATTTAAGGTGATGTCGTAACCACTTTTTATGGTGTGGCAGCTTGTAATACTTTTCAAACATTAAAACCACACCCCATTGGAAACTAGACAGTGCTGATGCAATCTGGCTTCGAAAACCAGTTATCATACTAGACATGCAATTACTTACTGTAAATCTAGATACTTTTATCAAGGATGTTAATGCCAATCAACAAGTCAGTGTTGTAGTCCAGACTACCTAAACCGAGACCAAGTAATTACCAAGACCGAGACAAGACCAAGACCAGACCAGTCCCACACTGCATGACGCAGTTGACAATAAACTAAAGTGTAGAACATGCAAAACACTCCCCAAACTAATCTGAAAGATCCACATTCCCATAAAAACAAATGAAGATTCCTCTTCATTCGCCTCGGTTATTGCTATATACACTGTATATGTGTGAATGTATTAGTGTACCACGTGAAATTATAAAATAAGCAGAAGGCATTGCAGAGGGGAATTGTATGTTTGGGAAGCTCCATTTGTTGTGAACACATAAATCAGACAATGCAAAGGCACTTTAGTGAGTCCTCTTCGACTCAAGACCGATATCGAGTTCTACAACACTGACACATGTCGACACAAACTAGTACAGTCCCTTTATCCTGTTTAGGCTAGCTTGCCAGTGAATCATGGCACAACAGAGATAATCAGATTTGCAGATAACTAGTGAGTCAAAACAGACTTTATGGCATAATGAAATACATCAGCCAATTATTGCGACATTTCTAGCTATCTAACAATGCACACACTTGGTAGCTTTTACAAAAAAACTATAAAAAAATGTTTTCCCCATTGGCAGTAGACGAGTATGCCTTCCTGTTTTTTGCTAGTGTGTCACATTCAAAGTCACAAATGTGCCGAAAAACAGGGTTGGTAATCAGTGGAAAGCAACAATACTGTTATTCCCGCCAGGAGGATCAGGCAATCGGTCACGTGTGTGTGTGCATGCGTGAGTACCTTGTTGTCTGTCCACGAATAATCTTGCATTCTGCTGCAGTAAACAGCATACTATTTTTAATTACCAGTAATGGCTGCATGTTCAAGGACCTCCGACTCATACTTTGTCTTTTATTGCCTGTTTTATGCTGCCAATGACTGCCTGCCGACTCCTTACTACTCTTAACCCTAGTGATAACACAGCTGAGTGTGTCTCTGACCCCCTACTCTGCGCCAAGAGACACAGTATAACAGTTTGCAATGTGTTGGGCCAATAGCTAATGAAATTAATTGTGTTTGGCTAACAGCGAACGGAACTAGCAGTACTGCCGAGTACCTCTCGGCTGTTTCTCTGCACCTCACTTTTATTGTTTGGGATGGTACAGTCAGGTCCATAAATATTTGGACATTGACACATTTTTCATTATTTTGGCTCTGTACACCACAACAATGGAGTTGAAATGAAAAACATCAAGTGCAGACTTTCAGCTTTAATTTGAGGGTATTTACATCCAAATCAGGTGAACGGTGTAGGAACTACAACAAATTCAAATGTGGCCACCCTCTTTTTAAGGGACCAAAAGTAATTGGACAATTGGCTGCTCAGCTGTTCCAAGGTCAGGTGTGTGTAATTCCCTCGTTATTTCATTTACAAGGAGTAGATAAAAGGTCTAGAGTTCATTTCAGGTGTGGTATTTGTGTTTGGAATCTGTTGCGGTCAACTCTCAATATGAAGTCCAAAGAGCTGTCACTATCAGTGAAGCAAGCCATCATTAGGATGAAAAATCGAAACAAAACCATCAGAGAGATAGCAAACACATTAGGTGTGGCCAAATCAACTGTTTGGTACATTCTTAAGAAGAAAGAACGCACTGGTGAGCTCAGCAACACCAAAAGACCCGGAAGACCACGGAAGACAACTGTGGTGGATGACAGAAGAATCATTTCCCTGGTGAAGAAAAACCCCTTCACAACAGTTGTCCAGATCAGGAACACTCTCCAGGAGGTAGGTGCATCTGTGTCAAAGTCCACCATCAAGAGAAGACTTCACCAGAGTAAATACAGAGGGTTCACCACAAGATGTAAACCATTGGTGAGCCTCAAAAACAGGAAGACCAGATTAGAGTTTTACCAAAAAACATCTAAAAGAGCCTGTACAGTTCTGGAAGAACATCCTATGGACAGATGAGACAAAGATAAACTTGTACCAGAATGATGGGAAGAGAAGAGTGTGGAGAAGGAAAGGAACTGCTCATGATCCAAAGCATACCACCTCATCAGTGAAGCATGGTGGAGGTAGTGTTATGGCGTGGGCATGTATGGCTGCCAATGGAACTGGTTCCCTTGTATTTATTGATGATGTGACTGCTGACAAAAGCAGCAGGATGAATTCAGAAGTGTTTCGGGCAATATTATCTGCTCATATTCAGCCAAATGCTTCAGAACTCATTGGACGGCGCTTCACAGTGCAGATGGACAATGACCCGAAGCATACTGCGAAAGCAACCAAGGAGTTTTTTAAAGCAAAGAAGTGGAATGTTCTGCAATGGCCAAGTCAATCACCTGACCTGAATCCAATTGAGCATGCAATTCACTTGCTGAAGACAAAACTGAAGGGAAAATGCCCCAAGAAGCAGCAGGAACTGAAGACGGTTGCAGTAGAGGCCTGGCAGAGCATCACCAGGGACGAAACCCAGCGTCTGGTGATGTCTATGGAATCCAGACTTCAGGCTGTCATTGACTGCAAAGGTTTTTCAACAAAGTATTAAAAGTGACAATTCGATTTATGATTATATTACTTTTGGTCCCTTAAAAACAGGGTGGTCACATTTGAATTTGTTGTAGTTCCTACACCGTTCACCTGATTTGGATGTAAATACCCTCACATTAAAGCTGAGTCTGCACTTAAAGCACATCTTTTCATTTCAACTCCATTGTTGTGGTGTACAGAGCCAAAATAATGAAAAATGTGTCAATGTCCAAATATTTATGGACCTGACTGTATGTTTGGCTCACCACTTACAGCTAACGGAACTACCAGTACACACACGGTACCTCGCCACAACTCTGCCACAACGTCTGTCCAACATTTAGGACTACATAGGAGAACCATGCAATGTGGCAAATTAATGAAAAGATGGAAAAGAATCAAAACAAATGTTGTGGTAGTACATTTAAAGTCCTCTGGGGAAAGAAACTCGCAATTAATGATTCTCAAACGAGTGTAGATACTCACCGGTAGTTCTGAGGGTTCAGGGAGAAACTCGGCATCCTCTCCAAAAATAAAATCTGGTGGCAATTCTGGATACTGTGCATTGAATATGATATCCCCTGGGAGGAAAGAAGGAAAAAACAATCAGTTAATTGAAGACAAATATGGAGAACATTAATTCAAAAAGTTGACTTTGCTTGCATGTCATTGGATCAAATTAACTTCCATCTCATGTGAGCTCATTTTCATATATTTGTTCCCTTAACATGTCATGTTGTGTCTAACTGAGCCTTAAATGAAATTTGATTGCAACAAATGAAACAAATGTGTAATTTTTTTTACATTCATTTAGTTTCATGGTATGGGGAGTTGTTTTTTTCGAACACCGCTGAAACACTGACAGCAATGAGCAAACATTTACCATTAAAGCCACTCAAATCCTGCCAAACTGGTCTGTCTTGTAAAGCTAACTGCAGATACTTTTAAAACTGTACACATTAAGCAACACAAAAATCAAGTTTGGTTTTAGTCTTTTTATCCAGTGTGTGAAACCAAAAGGTGCTAAAACACTCATTAAGAAATGCATTTAGAGAAAAATAAATGAATAAAACTACAGACTGGAAATGGCCTTTGCTGAGACAAACAACAGGACCATCATGTAATATGATCACATAACACGCTGCTTTTGCTGGTACACAATGTTCTGATATTATATTACACAAGTCTATTTGTCTGCTGCAAGACAGTTCTGTTCCGCTTTTTTCGCGCCGCTCCAGCCACAGCGAGAGGAGGCAAAACACACACATATGGAAATATTTTTTTTTTCCAGTGGAGAGAGAGGAGTCAAACGAGGAGACGAGAGGACGGGCTTGTGAATCTGCTACGAACCACTGGCAGTCTGTCAGAGATGTGCTGGCATGGCTCCAGAGGGAAAATGGAGGTCTTGCGAGTGCAACCTTCATAGGTTACAGCGACTTTTAAACACACCGCTTTGTTCATACAGACGGCGGAAGAAAAGTACAGTCTGGTCGCTGCATGCCGTGCCTTTCTCAAAGTCTCGCTTCTATTTCAGCCAGACTTTTTTTTCTTTTCTTTTTTATTGTGGTCATAAGGGCTTAATACGAACAACAGCAAAGGCCACAAATTGTTATTTAGCAGAGCCAGTCAAAGTGGTGAAGAGGCAGGAGGCCGGGCTCGCGTTAATATTGTGCAGAGTGCGCCGTGCCTTTTCGCACGCCATCAGCGGGCAGGTCCATAGACTGGCAGACACCAACCTGCGGTCCCCGATTAAACAAACGTTCTTCCTCAGGCCACAGCACAGGAAGGTAGAGCAACTCGTACAGCTGCAGAGATGTCACGTGCCACTGTTTCTTTTTTTTGTGCAGGTTTCAAGGTTTCTTTTAAAACTATGATATATGCATACTATACTATAATGTAAGGGTAAAGAGGGGGGTGGGGATTACATGGCTCAATCACAATATACATGTAAAACCTTAATTTCACATAAGATGTATTAGGGCTGGGCAGTATGGCTAAAATTCATATCACGGTATTTTTTTTCAGAGAAAACACATTGATTGACAGCGCCGGTCAACTAGACAGCGGTGCCGTCAGCGAGCCGCGCATTGCCGTACCAACGGCAGGCTGCAACATTTATTTTTCACAGTTTAATGTTGAGAGCACAGTGGAGCTACTTAGGTGTCAGGGTTCTAACTTCAGTCATGGTTCAAACTTTACCCGTGGTTATGAAATTACACCGCCGAATGTATTACAATGTATTAACTTTACTAGCCCCAGAGGAAATGATTGTGCCAGAGATTGATCAGAGATTCCAACAGAAGACTTATGCTGCGTTCACACCAAACGCGGCGCGAATTTGACGCGCGACTAGATTACATGCAAAGTCAATGCACAGACGCGATAGGTTGCAAAAAAGCGTTTTTTTCCGCCGGGCGGCGTGAATGAGGTGTTTGACGCGGGGCGAACAAAGCGTTTGAGGCGCCGCGAATTCGCGCAAGTTGAAATTTTCGGGCGAAAACTAATTGCGTGAAGCAAAGTTGCGTCAGCCAATCAGCGTTGAGAAGCTCCGCCCGTCATCACCGCCGTCTTGCCGTTGCTGAATCAAACTGCTGCTGAAGTAGCGCTGGTAGCGGCCGTCATTCAGACGCTGTTGTGGGACTACGGATAATATTACGAACCCAGACACCATGGAGTTTGACGTACCGCCGTTTGGTGTGAACGCAGACTAAGAAACTAAACATTAGAGTAATATACAAAATAAAATAGCAACAATAATTAGGTAAATATGGTCAAACTTTGAACACAAAAAAAGAAAACGTAAACAGCAACAAAAGATTAGTACAAGTGCCTATTACAAACTAAAATACAAAGGTAATATTGGCTATGATATTGAAAAGTAATAAGTTATATTGCACATGATTTGGATATTTTTGTTCTCAGTGTTGTTTTGCATTGTTCCTGTGCTGCGTATTCTTACACCTCACATCTCGAGTTTAGCCAAAACATCTTGTCACAATCATTTCTGATGGAGCAGATTTTGCAAAATAAGCAAAGCATACTTCCCTTTTGCAAAACATGTCTTTGTTTTTTTTCTATATTTACTATTTAGCCCGGAACATTAACAGGCTTCCTTTTTTTGTTGTTGCAAACCCACTGAAGTGAGAAGATATCTGTGGAAAGAACTTTCTGTAACTCACCAGCCACAAAAAGGCTTCACCAAGGTGGGCTTTAAGTTTTAAAAGTTAGTTTTTTTGCACATTCAATTCCAATCCCCGGACAAACACTCTCTTGATCGGTGGAAAGCCAATAGCCTGTGTGAAAATTGACAGACGATAACTGATCTTTTCAGACATGCATTGTGTGAGTCACCATAATTCCAAAATACACAAAGTAGAAAACATTCAAAACCATGATTGTAATCACTTAACTTTTTTTGTATGTTGCCCATTGGGCACTTTAGGACGAACTCTGCTCAGCCAGCAGAGGCTCTGATAGTAAAAGTTCAACAAAGGCATGTTTACTGCAGTTCACCATGAGAATAAAACTATTGCTTTTTTGGTACTTGAAGAATTCCTGTGGGTGCTTTTTGTTCAAGTGATACAGAGTGTTTTAATGGTGTTCGTCATTGGCAACTCTCTTTCTGGTCAACTTTAGGTCTTGTCAGGATATTTCCACTGTCTTCATGTAACCTCTGTGCATAATTCTGGTTCCTTAAAACGTCTTCTAAATAAGTGTCCATAACATTTTTGCTTCATTTATCCCCTGGGCTTGGAGCCCTAAAGCCACCCGTCGTCTTCAAAGTGGATCTCTAGAAACTAATCAAGGTTAGATTGAAATGTTTTATCGGAAATCAAATTAATTCAGCACTGGTCGTTTCCTTCATTTTTTTCACCAAGTGCCCATTGCTCGTCAAGACAATCAATCAATTAACCTGAGCACAGTGGGAAACCTGCAGATTGAAACGCTGTTAGCACTTACATTTTAGAGTAGAAACAAATGGATTCAAAATGAACTAAATTGTTCAATCAGCCACGGTTCCTTAATTTGTCTTTGCTGTAAATCAATCTGGGAACATATTTAAAGATCTGATTTTAAGACTGAAGAGCCTTAATTTACCCTCAGGTCTACTTCTGCTACGACTTCTTATTGTAATAGTATCAGAAAGAAAAGTTGGAAAGTAGTTTCTCCCCTAAAATGATGTGGTCAAAAGCCAACAATTCAAAGACCATACTTTTAGCAATAGCATGTGTGCCCGGGAGAAAGAGTTGCTATTGCCCGTGTCAGCTCCTCTTCCTGCGGTAGCCGTCTGGGTCTAATCCACTTCAAGGTTTAACATCGAATTCATCTCCCCACATTTGAAGTTTCACCAGAAGTAGATGACAAATGTGACCGTTGTGCACGATCCCCAGCTGACCTCAAGTGCATGTTCTGGTCATGCCGTAAATTGATACATTTCTGGTGCTCCTTTTGTGAAAAGGCTTCTGAAGTCATTGGGGTTGGAGGTCCTACCTGGTGTAGCAATTTTTTGAGTTAAACGAGTTAAATGAAGCCTCAACATCGAGGCAGCTAAGCATTATTGCTTTCGGTCCTCCTCCCCGTCGCATAAGTATATTACCTCTTTGGAAGTCCCCTGCATCCCCTTCATCAGCATTCCTTATGGAAGACATCTTGTTTTGTTTTTTCCAGTTCCTTAAACTGGAAAGAAAAAAAAATCTAATCTGCCCATAAACCCAGAAATGTTACTCTGCCTGGCAGCCCCTCATGTTATTATGACCAGTGCTTCGCTATGATTAAGACCGCTCGTATTATTTGTATCATATGTTCTAACTTTAATTGGATGCTGTGTATTGGGGTATGCTATTATACTTATGGCATAAGGGACTTCAGCTTTCCAACTGCTCAAATGTAAAGTATGATTTGTGCAAACAGAAATGACTACTTACAGATATTTTGTGAATGGTGCTTTGTACTTGATGTCCCGGAGGTTTGTTCTTATGAAATCACTGAGTGCATCGTGTTTGGAGCGTTGAGTATTTGATGTTTAGTTCCCAAACCTATTTTATCTGTAATTTATATTTTAGTTTTTCCTTTTAAATAATGGTTATTTCTGTCCATTATTGTTCATTTGCTTCATTTATTCATTCTTATATTAGTTTGTTTCTGTACGCCTAACGTTCCTTCCAATACAATATTATAGAAAGGAGGCCAACAAAACCAACAACTTTTCAATGAAAGATTAGTGATTCTTCAACCACCATCAGAGACTAGACTGCTCGGATTCATTTGATAATAGCAGACAGGAGAATTACTCCTTTACTCACATTTCAGGGTTTCTCCAGCGTAGGGGATGTGAAGTTTGAAGCGATCACAGCAGGGACCAGGGGTCAGAGATGTACAGCTGAACATGAGAGTTGATGCAAACAACAAAAAGCATAAACAATGTAAGTGAGCATCAGAAAGGATTTAAAGATCAGCGTATTTCTGACTGTGATGCTGCAAACTTAAAATCATGTTCTTAACAGTGACAAACCGACTTCTTTATTATGTCGAACTCTTTTCTATACACAAGTCACTTTTAGAACTCAAGCTGCCTGAACTGTCAGCTGCCTGTCATGGTCCTCCTATAGTGCCACGTTGACTTTATATGAGAATAACGTGGAGCTATGCGAGGGAAAAATGTATCGACTTGAACTCATTAATGCGTTCAACTTTACCAAATGAACTTCTCGACTGACGTTTTAAAAGGCTTTAGGTTAGGCCCATTTACTTTCTCCCACTCAACCTAGGCTGCAGCCTGTGGGGGGTTACATTAGTGTGATTTGTTTAAAAATATATATTATATGAAATTATGAATAATGAAAGGAAGGAGTACTGTTGAGAAGTTTGGTAGCGACAGTGAGAAGTATAGAGAAGATTTTTCCTTCCAATAAAATATTATTGTAAAAATAAAAGCCAACAATAACAACAACTCATCAAATCTGAGAAATCCAATTCTGGACAAAAAAAAATATGATTAGCCAACCATGTGGGTAAATTTAAAACAAAATACAATTCTACTTGGTATCAAAAATATATAAATAAGGCAAATAATGCACCATTTTCCAAGAATTGTTTAATTTCCTGTCAAACAACAGCATGTATAATGATATCAGAATTCTCTTTGTTTGTCATCAATAGCAACCGCCAATGTTAAAACCAAACTTGATCACCTGTAGTTCTGAAAGGCAAATCATTCATATAGCACATCTGACTACAAATATAAAATTCCATTGAAACACAGCAGCCACAACAGGAAGGGACTGTAGCTGAGCATTCTGTACATCTTCAACCACCATCCCTGGAAATGTGACAGGTCAAATAACAAAAAAGATTTGTGACATTGTTGTAGAAAACATGTAGAAGAAAATATCTTGTTCTTTCATTTATAAAAGGGAAAGGTACCAGGCTGGGTAGACAAAAACATTACAAACTCAAGGAGCATTCTGAGGACATTTTTGGAGCAAAGGAGGAACGTTTAAAAGTCAGTGCTCAGCTTCAATCTGCAATGTTTAAAAATCACAAACCAAGCCAGAGATCTAGGTGTAGTCATGGAATCAGACCTGAGTTTTGACAACCAGATGAAGACAATTACAAAGTCAACCTATTATCACCTCAAACATTAAAGGATGACTAAAGAAATCCATCGGACAGCTGCAGCTGATTCAGAACGCTGCTCACCACTAAGACCAAGGAAGTGGATTACGTCACTCCAGTTCTGACGTCTTTACACTGGCTTCCTGTCTGTCAAAGAATTGAATTGATTTCTACTGTTGGTTTTCAAGTACTGAATGGTTTCGGCAAAAATACATGTGTGATCTTCTGAGACAGGTTGTCTGGGACAGGTCTGCTTTCTGCTGTCCCCTGAGTCCAAAACTTCCCATGCAGAAGCAGCGTTTAGTTTTTAAGCACAGACTTATGGAACAAAGTCCCAGAAGAGTGCAGGTCCACTGCAACGCTCACTTCTTTTAAGTCGAGGCTGAAGACCTGTCTATTTGCCGCTGCCTTTTATTAAATCATTTCTGTAACTTTTATTTGGGCATTTCATAATCAACTTATTCTATTTTAGCTTGCTTATATTTTCTATGCTCTTGGACTTTAACGGATGTTTTTCAGTGTGTTGTCTTTTAATAATGTGGTTCATTTTTACGTCTTTTGATGTTTTATGTAAAACACTTTGAATTGCCTTGATGCTGAAACGTAACACATCAATAAACTTGCCTTCAGGTAAAATAAATAAATCCAATCCCAGGGTTTACAATTATGTTGCCTTCACAACTACTGGCAAGCCAAAACTACACTTTGATGTGTGAATCCTATAAATACATTATCAGTTTAAATATGTCACTTTGGGATATTGGGCCAACCTGACATGAAGCCAGCAATGAACCCAGTGTTTGCTAAAACTACACCAAACCCCAAAAGCTGAAGATGTAACCTATAACCAATAGCCATGATGTTAATCGAATATCATTTGAATGCAACAGTTAAGGGACACTGAATGGACGCCCCTGTGTTTGTTTCACATGTCACTCGTGCTCCAAAACTGCTCCTCACCCAGTTTTGAGGTCTGTGACACGGAGACAATTTGTCGAGTCGAGTCCCACGCGGCCATTCCGCACCACGCTGGACAGCAAGGGCCGCAACTCGGGTGAGATCCGGTGCAGTGTCACCTCGGGGGACGTGTTGTTCATGCTATCCACTGGTGAGGAGTCTGTGGAGACACAGCAACCGTTCAAGGAAATGCTTTACGGAGTATTTGTACTGACGGTTCAAAGGACACGAGCTCACATGCCATGTAGCGTTGACGTTAGGTGACACGCGGTCGTTTTAAGGTGTAATGTCAGAAGTTTAAGCGTTACTGTAAATGCTCGCGAGCTCGGTATCGTTAGCCGGTGTTAGCTTACCGCGGGATAGAGCGTCAAAATGACACAATTTGAACAAGTAGCTTAATAAAAAAATACATCTATTCATTATTGTCCATTTAGATACAACGTGCGGTGTGAGTTAGAGTACCTGAAATTGTTGGAAATCATACAATTTACGCATTAACTCCAATGTTTACTTCATGCTCTCAAAATTTCCGGTACATGTTGTTTGGGTCCTTTTGATATCCCCGCACTTAGCTGTCTGCAATAATGCCTGTTGACACAACGAGGGTTTTCACTCCCTGCGCAGCCTTCTCCCGTTATATAAAACTCATAAATTATGTTTATTTTGATATCATTATATATAAACAATGATAAGCAACAATAAATGCGTATTGCATTGATTTAGTGACAACAATAGATCTGGCAACAGCTGTAGCGGTAGGCAGCTGTCATATTGCACTTTGACCGTCACTTGTCTGCTGGGTGTTGAGGTATAACTGGTTATAACTCTGCAAGAATACATTTGAATGCAAGGTAATTATTGTGTCGCATTTCTCAACAACAGTTTGTCTCAACACACTTGATTTTACTTTAGCTTTCGTTTTAGGCGGGGTCCCTTTCTGGCGATCTATTCCAATGTTCCTTCATCTCAACAGTTGCAAATAATGTTTCACACGTAACGTTACCTAAATGAGTTGCTTAAAGTTAGTTTGATATTTCCTTTTTTTGTGGTATTGTTGTTTATCTGACAGCTACACGTAGTCTCTTGCGAAATAAAGATTTGTGCGCAAAGCACACTGTGCAACAATAATACTACAAATGTGATCTCCACTTTATTAGTACTACTTAAGGTATGTGTATGCTTATATACACATTTACAAATATTTATTCACATATGAGTACACGTTTGTATTACATATGTAAACTGTAATGCATGACTCTTCCCCTTAAATCCTGTGTTTCTATTGTTGTATTTCCCTTCCTTGTAATTATACAGAAGGGTTAATTAAATTGAACCCAAATAAATCACTTAGAACCCAAATCCTTCCAAATGCCCAACTATACTACAGACATGAGGGGTGGGTGGCTGTTTGGTATTTATGTCCATGTATGTGTCGGTGTGATGTGAAATGATACCTTGGATGAGTTTGTCTTGTACAAAAAGAACAAGTCGTACCTGGAAAAAATTCTAAATGCGAGTACAAAGGCATGGAATTATATTATTGTTCAATACATGCAGCAAGACCAGTGGATAATAGGGCGGGTTCACAACTGGGAAATTCATGGGGGTGATTCGGAATAAATAAGAATACCCGCAGAGATGATGCAGCATCCATTGGAAACGCATCCGTAAACTATGTAAAGCTGGTTGTCATTCAACCATACCGGTGTACAGTAATCTATTCAGTGACCCAAGGGGTCGTCTTATTAGTTCAACGTTCTGCTACAGTTGTCTTTTGAGTATTTTGAAATGGTTAGGAGAATATGACAATGTGAATAAAAGAGCCTTTTACAAACTAAGTGTGTATATTTGGGTGGACTGAGTGTATAAGGAGTATATTTCTGTGATTATAGCCATTATCTTTTTTTAACCATATCATTTTAATAACAATCATTATCCAGCCTAACTAAACATAGGCAACATGTAATCGTCCGTGTTTTTTTAAATTTTTTTTAAATGGGTCCAACGACATTTTTCTTGCGGATTTCTCTCATGGCTCATTCTAAATTGTTTAATCCACTTTGTTCAGTGTTCAATTCTGCATTCAGACTGCAGGGTTCTTACAGTCATGGAAAACCTGGAAAAGTCATGGAATTTTAAAATGGTTATTTCCAGGCCTGGAAAAGTCCTTGAAAAAAATAAAATCCCCAAAGTTTTGTAAAAGTCTTGTAAATGTGTTATATTCATGTGTTCATGACGTTCCTTTGACGTTTTGCTGAGTTTGAAATAATTAATATGCTTTTAAAAGAAAGACGCTCAAAATATAAGCAGGCATCTATATACATGTTTATTCTTTTAATCAAACTATTGTCTCTCATTCATTTGTGTCATTTAAGGTTTACTGTATGCTTTGGAATTCTCATTGTTAGTTTAAGTACTACATTTTCTCACTTTTTCATGTATACACTGAGATTTAACTAAATATTTGATCATGGAAATTTGGTTTAAAGTTATGGAAAAATCATGGAAATCCATTGGTCAAAATGTGTGAACCCTGAGACTAAATCATTTCAAACACATGACCTTTTGAGAGCACACTTCTTTCATTCCCTAAAACAAATGTGTGCGTCAACTCTTTAATCATCTCCTAATTTGTGCACTCGTCATCATTAAGATCTGTTTTCTACAAACATTAGTATTCAGGTCTGCTTTATCGTGAATCCGCCCTCAAATTCACCAAGAGAGGGAGAATTTTAAAAGGGCCCCTTGCTGATGATTTCGAGTGGTTGGACAATGCAGATCCATAATATTCTCCTGCAGTGGAGACGCCGAGGGTTTTCTGGGCGAGCTTTTCATGCCTGTGGAGGGGAAGACAATATGCTGCGAGATGTGGGAAGAGAGAATTGAGCCGTCCTGCAGCCAGCGGCTAGGCTTTCCAAGTCCTCCACTGCCTCAGCAGAGATTTGAGGAGATTAACACGCTAGCATTAGCTGCGATACAAGCCGAGGATTGAATTAATTATAGACTTTTGCAGGGCCGCGGTGCATTCACGTGGTGTAGCATTGAAATGCCCCCCCTCCCACACCTCCACCCCCAATAAGATTGGAACCCGTCCAACTAAGCCATCGATGAATGCTCTATTTTTACCTTCTTCCTTGTTTCAGTCAAGCTCATGCTAATGTGGGAGATAAATAATATCAAGTGATTATTTTTTCTTTGAAGGCTGTTGGGAAAAGTAGTTTGCATATTTTGCCTGATATGCCCCCGAGGAGGCCGCTAGATTTTGTCCTTGTTTATGAACGGGCTTTACTCAACAACAAAAAAAGGTTGAGAAATTCTAGAATCTCCCAAATCGTCAGAGCGTAATTTGCAAGAAGAATCTTCTAAGATATTTCATGTCAAGGAATGAGTGTTGTTGCCGTTGAAATAACACAGATGTGTGTCTCAATCAGATCATGACGGAAGAGGCGTTTGATGTGATGGTGGTTGGCTCCTGTATGACTGACTTGGTGAGGTGAGTGACTTCTGTCCGTTAACACATGAGTAGTTGGTGAAACAAGTTGTGTCAGGACTCAAATGACTGTAAATCAGACCCAATGTTTCATGAGAAGGCCGAGCACAGAATCGCCAGCTAAATCCGGGTTCAGGAAACTCCTCTGCTTCCTCAGGTGGGCCCAACAGGAAGCAGGACATTGGGCATATGTTCATGATCATATGAGGACATGTATTTAAAAAGAAATGGCTCTCTACCTTTGGATCAGGACCCAGGTGGCTTTGCTTCATTTATACAACATTGATTTGCTTGAGATGTCTTTTTAAATGTATTAGTTTATAATATTGAAAGAAATAATGTATTACATGCCTAATCATCTGCTTATATATCACTTATTTTATAGAATTTATAGAATAGTATTTCAAAAACAGTTAGAGGGCTTCCCATCTGCATTTGAACCCAGTGGTTCCCACCCTGGGGTTCAGGACCCCCCAAAATGTCCCGAGATAAATATGTGTGTTTTACACACAGTTGTATTTACTTCTTCTGACTGTCCGACTCCAATTTATGTTTTTCTTGTGGACACTTTCACCTCTGAGCCACAAAAAATCCAACAAATGAAACAGTCCAAGTGGGAAATCTAACTC
Source organism: Myoxocephalus aenaeus (assembly GCA_038501785.1). Taxonomy (NCBI): domain Eukaryota; kingdom Metazoa; phylum Chordata; class Actinopteri; order Perciformes; family Cottidae; genus Myoxocephalus; species Myoxocephalus aenaeus. The sequence continues at coordinate 1,575,911 of JBAMJR010000042.1, forward strand.
TTTAGTGAGGCTAAATCACTAATCATGTCCACACAAAGACTATAATCTGTGATGAGATTACACATTGCTTGATTTTAAAGGGTTTTACCAAGCACATTTCCACATGCCGAAGTGGTGTACATGTAGCTGCAGTGAGAGTGATACTCTGAAAAAAAAAAAATCACGCCGACCAGTCTGCCCTTACAGCCTCGTTGTGTGTGTATACTCGCGCTCATGCGACCCCGGTGTAGTGTTTTTTTAATAGTCTTTTACTTCTGCAGATTGCATTCACACTTCAAAAATCAAAGAAGTGGTTTCATAAATCAAAGTGCCACAGAGCTTATTTTCTTGAATAATCCAAAATCCAGTGGGAAAATTCAATAGTTTTTTTGTTGGGGGAACTAGTGCAGAGCTAACTTCCATGTTGGCCTTCAAATAAATTATCTTAGGCATAGTGACAATAAACAACGGGGTGTAGCTGAGCCATTGTCTTTTGCTTAAAACATGTTTCCCTTTTTTACTATTATTTACACCATTTTCCATCAGGTATTTTATTTTAAAATGCAAAGCTTGTGGAAAATAGGGCTGAACGGTATTTTCCATTCTGGCTTGAAATGGACAGCACAGTCCTGTCCATTAATAGAGGAAGTGGTCTAAACTTAGATAATGCCACTGGCCGCCTTTTCAAAACTTGTCCTAAACGTCCAAAATGTTGGAGGAAACATCCCTCGTCTAAAAGTGTGTGTGGTCCAACAGCTTTCAGGCCATTAGGTAATAATAGTGAGCAAACTTCTGGTGTAAATATGGAGGCATCTGTCCATCAGAAGAATAGATGCACTGTTCCAGCAGGTCATCGTGACCGTAGCAAAACTAAACACTAGAATTATTGATCATGTCATTGACAGATGACGTAGGTGTGAACCATCCCATAGCAAATCTGACTCCGGTTTTAAAAGCCTCAAATTGTGCGGACAATCCGGTATAACTGCTGCTTACGAAAATGTCAGCGTTGCATCACCCTCATACGTGGTGAGATTAGTCGAGCCAAGTAGGATCCATTCCCACAAATGATTAGTCATCAGCTGCAGCACAATGGGTTCGCTGAAAAACAATTTGTCACCCTCATTTACCATAACCTTTGTGAGGAATGACACAATCTCGATGGATGCGCTGAGCAAAATACGCTGCAATGTCACGTCTTCGCGGGGTCCCGCTCCACCGACACTTCTTCCTGTCAGAGCCCCTGAAGCGTGCCGCTTGAGCTCGTGCGACAGTTGTGTCATACATCTTGTATTATATGTATATTTTTGTGTGAAACATAACTGTCAACCGGCTGCCAGCAAACGGAGATCTGAATGAACAACCGCACAATGTGTGCCGACGGGAGAACAGATTTGTGCGCGCGCTCTAACTCCAGTTGTCACATCTTCGTTGTCACTCACAAGTTCTTAACTTATCAAAAACATATGATTTGTTGCTCATTAGCAATCCAACCAGTGAATTTCTGCTTTGAAGGGCAGGCGTTGCCAATGAAGATCCTAATGAGCTAACGGGAAATGGCCTGCTTGTGTGCTTGTGTGTGTGTGTGTGTGTGTGTGTGTGTGTGTGTGTGTGTGTGTGTGTGTGTGTGTGTGTGTGTGTGTGTGTGAATGGGGGTCAGAATGCGGGTAGTTGCAATACTTTCGCAGCCCCTCAAAGTGACATGCATGGCTTTGAAGTTAGAAATCCAGTTGTCCAGCTGTTGTTGTTGTTTTTCAGCACACAAACACAAAAAACACACATCTCCCACTCTCGTCTCTCTCTTCCGCTTCCGCCTCGCCCGACGCAAACACACAAGTGTAAATCAGATCCTCATGGCGTTTTTTTGCGATACATGTATTAGTCCGGCTGTAGAGCAAACTCTGCTGCAGTAAAAAGGTTGCGTCTACCTCCTGTCTGCGGTGCACAAAGAGCAGGAGCGGCCTGAGCCTCTCAGACCTTTAACCCATTGTCAAAGCCATACAGTGCCCCCTGCTGCCTCAGTTCACTGAGTGGAGACACTCATCACTTGCTCAGTAAAGTTGCCCTGCAGACCCACAATGCACTACAAGATCATTTAGCGCATTCAACCTAAATCTCAAGCCCGGACTCACAGATGCGGGTCCCAACTATAGGTGGGGGTCAGTTGTCAATTGGTTGAATTCATTAATTTGTCCGCTGACAGAAAATGAATCTCCAACCATTTTAATAGTCAACGAATTTTTAAGGGAAAATGGATCGCCTCCAGCTTTTCAAAGCACCCTCCGAGGGCATTTAAACTCTTTGATGTGCGGTGGGACAATGTTTCTGCAGGAGAGTTGCTCCATGCCATTAGGCGTGTCGGAGATCTGTGTCAACCTTTTCATGTAAGCTGGGAAAGTCTCCACGACCGCCGACTAATTCATACACAGAAGAAACAGGTTGAGTGGCTTGTTATATCCACTGATAGCCGTTCCTGACCGCAGAGTGCATAATACCTCACGTGTTCACGTGTCTCCAAACAAACGGTCGGACCACGCAAAAAAAAAAACGCCCACGTCGTGCTTCGACACGCCGCCTCTTGTTAGAAAAAGTGTCTTACCGCGACCATGTAAGGTGTGCTGTCTTTGCTCGACCTGTTCTTTGTTAAGTCCCTTTTACCTTGTCCTGATTTGCTCGAGCCTCTGCCAGAGGGGACCTTCACGCACAAGGAAAATTAGTATGAGTGATACATATGAGTTTGAAAAGCTTCTCGTCTGAGGCACAATCCGAGCTGAAGGTTACCACGCTTGGATTAAAATGGCTTCTGTGTTTATAACGGCCGTTTAGTACCTGTGCTTATCATTCAGTCCATATATGCAAGAAGCTGGAGCTTGTGTGTTTGGCACTGGAAAGACGAGCTCTTGTTCAAACCTTGCAAAAAACACAGCATTTCAACTTTTGTTTTTGTCCACTTCCCTCCCTGTTGCTCGCCAACGGCTGAGGAATGGCTCTCACAAAGACGGAGGAGAGGGAAATGAGAGCCGGCCTCAGAGCAAACACTCCACGTCATCGAAACACCTGCTTCGCTGCCTTTTGGGTTCCATGGGAGAAAACACAACGAGGTTACACTTTAGCACATAACTGCCCCGTTTGTTTGGCGCACTCACCACAGACAACAATAGCCGAGTGTCTCTCCGGGCATGAGGAGGCGTGGGTGGGTTTATTTAAGAATTTGGAAATCTGTTTATTTTACCTGTCAGTTATCCGGCTTTAGGTGGCTGTCGGCCAAATGTGATGTTGACAGTGTTTTGTTTTTTTGGTATGTTTTGTATGATCTACAAAGGTTGTGCTCTTTGTTTGCCACAATTGTAGGAATATCTCGATAATAGTCATAAACAAATAACAAATCAGTTTCCTGCATGGGCACTTTTATAAAAAAAGAAAGGGTAGAACACTGATAAGTGACCTTTGTGTGACGGACACAGATAAAGACTAATGTCTATGCTCATTAAAACATGCTTATGATGCATTATAATCGGCTTAAGTTATAAGCACTAATGACTATAAAATGATGCTTTAAATATTAATAAATGCTTCATAACAATAATCTTAACACATTATAAAGTATTTTACAAAGTCAACAATGTCATACCATAATGATCACTGCAGTGATCAGTGTATTATAATTCCAATAGTTGCAATGCGTCATAATATTTGTATAATACATTATAATATTTTTTACAATGCATTATGATATAAGTTACTCTAAGTGATCATTGTTTGCTTTAAGTAAAGTACAAATTTAACATGTTGTATGTTGTTGCATGATATTTTTGTTTTTTTCTCTTTACTTAAAGTAAACAGTGACTAACTTTGAGTAACTTATAATCACATTATAATGTGATAAGAATGCCTTTTTTATTTTTTTAACTATTTATAATACACAATGATGCTTGCGAAACAAAATGTCAGTGAGTTATGAAGTATTATGATACCTCTAAGTCATTAATTGTTGATAATTGTTTGAAATAATTACTAATAGTAACGAATGATAAAAAGTTAGAAAGTCGAAACAATGCCTCCTCTTACATGAAAATGCTATCCTCTCTGTCTGTTTACCAGCATTATGCACTTCACTGAAGAAAGAGGGAAAGACAAGCAGAGGAACTGGAATATCTTCTGGATTAAGTAGCACAAGATTCCACCATGCACGGTTGTCATTGTCCTCTGAAGCTAGACTGACACAAGGGAAGGCGGCGAGCTAGGCTCAGTCCAAAAGTAACACAATCAGCATCTCACTAAACATGGTACCTCTCTTTAATCTGGACGAAAAGCCTAGTTGTGTATAGATTACGTGTTGTGGTTTTACGGGCGGTTATTTGTCAAACTATTTCTTGTCCAGGCGTCCTGGAGTTTGGATTAAACTAACCAGATACAATCTATTATTCAGTGACCTTTCAAGGGGCTGAAAGTTGTGTTTTATTACTGTTGGACAGAGCCAGGCGAGCTGCTTTCCAGTCTTCTTGCTAAACTAAGCTAAGCTAGCCGGCGAGTGGCGGCAGTCATATTTACCAAACAGATAAAACAGGGGTATCAAACTCGCTTTTTCCGTGAGTCACCCAGGACTGGTTGCTAGTCTTAGATGTTTTATGAAGGATGTATTCATTTTGTATTATTTTTGTGTGTATTGTTTTGGGTTCTTATTACACATCGTATTTTTTTGTGATGTGTGTTTGTGTTTAGTTAACCTGGTACCAATGACCTAACTATTATAAAAGAGTTTCCCCTAACGAAACATAGCCTCTTAATATTTTAAAACAAATGTATAGATGGGGGAAAAATCTGAAAGCGGCTGCACAAGTACCCCATTATTACCTCTTCTACATATTCAAGTAGATTTGGTAAAGTGTGTGTGTGGAAGAGGTGCGTACCCGTGCATATTTACATGTGTTCGACCTTTGTTTCGTTTGCTTCTCACCACATTTCAGTCTCCCTGACCCCACATCCTGTTGTAGCCTTGGGCATTTTAGTGTTTTCACACGCCGGTGCAAAAACAGCAGCATTTATAACAACCTCCAGTGTTCGCCGCCAGCGTCTCAGTTACTGGAAATCCTGGGATTGAGGGGGTTTACTGTAATAGCACACCTGCCACAAACACACACACACACACAGACAGACACACACACACACACAGTGAAAAAAAGAGCAACAACAGGGTGAAAAACAAGTTTATGACAACATTTTGCCGTCCGCAAACCCTTGCAGTGCTGGCCCTGGGCCAGACCACAGCATCCTGACGTACAGTATGAAGCCGTCTGTTGTCTCTCACCCATGTTACTCACCGCCCACTCCAGCTCCATGATTGGAAGGAATCGGGCGAACAGGCAGCTCCTCCTGAGGGCACCCACCTGTGGCGCATCAATCTTGAGGCGAAGGGGCGGGGCTTTAACCCAACCCCGATGAGTCAGGCATTAGTGGTGCGGCCAATGTCAAGCTGAGACATCTATGGGTTTTGGCTGCTTGCATCATTTGCAAATTTGGAGACACTTCAAATCTGACTGAATGTCTACTGTAGGTAGAATATCGAGAGTGCTTTTTGGAGGGATGAGGCAATTGCAAACTCTATGTTCAGTCTGGGAGGGGTCCTATGCTCCATTCATTCCCGCAATGATTGCATTTGGTTGACCTTCACAAGAGCAAAATATATAATCCTCAGCAGACACCACCGAAACCTCTTTGTTTTTTTGCACATTTTCCAGTGATAAATAAATAGCTTAACCAGGAAGGGGTTTGGCCCTGAAGGGTTATCTTCACATTTTGGCACCTCCCTTTACTCCTCGGTTTCCAGTGTAGAACACTCTTTGGAGAGGAATCCAATGTACTTTTGAATATGATTGTGTACTTGTGCCTGTTTTATTTCACCCCTCAGCCAGGCACCAAGGCTACCCAAAGCTGGAGAAACCATCCATGGTCACAAGTTTTTCATTGGCTTCGGAGGGAAAGGGGCCAACCAGTGCATTCAGGCAGCAAGACTTGGGGCCAAAACCGCCATGGTCTGCAAGGTAGGGCACTGGATCCAAGTTGGAAGCTGCTGTGCTGTAGAGTCAGTGTTACAGTGCGTGTTGGTTTGGATCTGAGCATGAGTGTATGCATTTCAGTGAAAAAAAGAAGCACTTTTGTTTGCCCAACCTTTGGCACACCTACGTCTTACTCAGTAAAAATAATCAGCCATCAGCTACCACAATCCACCACCTAGTTAACGACTCCCAAAAACCTTGTAGTTTCGTTCACACTTCAGTCATTTCACCACATCAACTCTCCATGCCTCATTTTCTCTTGATCAATACTATACCGAATGCATACGCCCACCCACGCTTGCACGCCTTCAAACAGGCCTATTCCCATACCATACAACCCTGAGTCTCCAATCAGTAGGCTCAGCATGGCCTTTCAACCTGAGCACTAAAGCACTGAAGCCCCACCTCTGTCAGAACAAAGAGGCCCGATCGATAACAACCCAGTGCGGGAGGAGCTCTCCGGGCATGGGGAGAACCCAAAAATAGACACCCGGGCTTGTCAAAAAACATCCAAGACGGAAGGCCACTCTTCAAAGAGAATGGGGCCAAGCAGCCAATACTAGCCCAACCCATTATCACAGGCAGCTAGAAGTGCCCGCGTTTTGGCACGTTTTTTGGAGAGCGTGGGTTCGAAGTAGACGCCTCGGGGCAAGGTGGGGACCCCTTCCACAACCCAACGTAGCTACAGATGTGGACATCCCTATGCGGATCAGGGGAAGAGGGGAAGGAGGGAAAGGAAAGGAAAGCGAGGTGGGCTTGAAGAGGCGTGAAGGCGGGGTTATCGTGTCTTCAAGGCTTGGCGCAGCTGGTCGTGTGTGTTTGCGCGTGTGTGCGTTTGTTGACTTTGTGTGTTGATGTTTGCACATTTTCGGCGGCGGCACCATGCCAGTATGCTGGCAGGGCACACGAAGATCCAACCCAACTGAGGTTTGACTATACCACTTTTCAAAAAGTTGCCGCTAACCAAGTCTGACCCCGCTTGACACTCCCTTTGTTGTAATCGTTTTGCCTTCAATGTTTCCTAGGTTGGTAAAGACTTCTTCGGAGACAATTACATTCAGAATTTCAAAGGCAATGGCGTACACACAGGTACAGTTGTGGTTGTTTTTGGTTGCCAATTCCATGCTGAATGGTAAAAAGTTCACATACAGAGCAATGATTTTATTTTTTCCGTCTATATTTTGTCAGTTCTTTTAGTTACTCGAGGCTCAAGGCTGGAAAGTTTGTCTATTGTTATGGCCAATGGCAAAACATGGATTTGTTAAAAAGTTGTTTTTCCAAAATTTGTGCTCAGTGCACGAATCAGACTCCAAACGTCTGCGGCCTGTCCCTTCATAGCCGAGAAACCACGGCGTGAGCCAAATGCACACCAAGCAATTAGTACTTAGTTAGTTACTATGAGAGGCGACATTTTGTTTTTCAGAGGTGTGTTCAATGAAAGACAATTAACGGGTGCTTTTCGTCTTCTCTCTCCGTCTCAGACTTTGTAGGCCAGACCTCTGACGCAGCCACAGGAGCTGCCTCCATCATTGTCAACGATGCAGGTAAATGCTTTTGCCGCGAGTCCCCGCTCAGATCCTAAACGTTCTTCTGAGTTGTAGAAATGGCCATCACACATGAACAACCAAGGGTGCATGTGTGGAAGCTACTGCACACACACATGTACACCCATACACACGGCCGTTGACTCACCGCTGTTCAAGTGACTATAATCACCGGATACACACACACACACACACACACACACACACGCACAAATACTTAAGTACACCAAACAACGCTGAGTATCCACAGGTTCCAATGTGTACCAATCCAAGGCTTTCCATGTTGGAGAGCAATTTCTGTCATGTAGCAAACACAGTCAGGTGATGTAAAACTCCCACGACGTGTGGACCCACTTTTGCATCTGGATCCCTTTTTCTACCATTTAACATCCTCCCACGTCATTATGCAAGTGTTTGAATTCAGTGTTTTGAAAGAGGACAGAGGTCTAACTGGAAGTGGTTAATTGAGAGATTGCAATTAGGAAATAATCAGCCATAAAAGAATGTGCACATGCCATTTTGGATTAGTGTGAAAAGGTCAGTTAATTAAAACACGTTAAGCTATTTCCTGAGGTTACCAAAGAAAACCAAACCGATGGTTTACAACAGGGTTTATTTCAGTTTTGAGTACATGCTTCGTTTGGCATTACAGCTTTGATGGAAGCTTGACTTTTGACGTCCTGTTTGACACCGTGGGCAGGCGAGAACGCCATCGTGATCGTGGCCGGTGCCAACATGCTGCTGGGCGGCGAGGTGCTGAGGGGGGTTCTTCCGGCCATCAGTCGGGCAAAAGTTCTGGTGTGCCAGCTGGAGATCAACCCGCAGACGTCCCTGCAAGCACTACGCATGGCGCAGGAGAACAAAGGTCAGTGACTGTCGCCGTAGTGTACGCCATGGTGTGGTGTCCGCAGCACACATGCGCCCGTTCTTCTGAGGTTGGCGAGAGAAAATGTGTAGAAGAAAAGAAGTTTGAACAAGTATTCTAATGCCACGCTTAAGTGAGACAGACCAAGAGGTTCCATTTGCGTTCCATTAACCATCTTTTCATTTGTTTCGTTTCGGTTACTGTGTTCTTCCAAGGCTGCTTTGTTTGACCAAAAAAGTTAAGCTCCTTTTTTTTTTTTTTTTTACATTTGGATCACCCAAAGTGATACGAAAACCAATGTCTTTCTTTTGAAACCCTCACCCCATGTTTGCGTGACCGGGACTATCACATGTCTGCTCCTAAGTCGTTGCAATGGATCCAACAGCGCCGGAGAACGAAAATGTGTCCAAAAAAAGGTGCCAAAGTGTCCATAGAAACTTCTCTAACCACTTCCGCATTTTTCATCCACTTCTCTGTCAGCCATCTGTGTGCTCAGTATGTCCCAAACATGAATATGTTTTGCCAAAATATGACTACATAAATATGACTTCCCTCTTAATCTTCATGCATAGCCCTGTTGAGCCTGCTCCACTCTGGCCAAGCGTACTCGTCGGCTAGCTTGACGCTACACATTCTATGAACACAATAGGCTCACTGGGTCCAGTGGGACTGGTAGCTGATGTTGGTTGATGTTGGTCAGATGCAAAGAACATTTTCAAAACTGTTCAATCAGGAAAGTGTTTTCCCAAAAAGAGGAAAAAACTCAAAATAACCATGAGACATGTTTGCTACTTCCTGCTCATGGTCCCATTCTTATCGCTGGATTGTCGAACACGCTCTCGACCGCCCATACTCAAGGTTTTTCTTTCTGAAGCCGAGCAATCAACAAGCATGGACACTTCTCGCAGCAGCTGTTTTTGTGAAGGTGAGACTGTAACTTAGGGCTGCAACTAACGATTATTTTAAGAATCGATTAATCTGTTGATTATTTTTTCGATTAATCGATGAATCGGATAAAAAAAAAAAACTGTGATGCAGTCCGTCATGCTGTTGATGTCCTCCCCATGTGGTCCACACAGCACATCCCAGTCCGTTGACTCAAAGCAGTCCTGCAGGGCGTCATTAACCTCCTGAGACCTGAGACCTGAGACCACCTCCTCACAGTCCTGGTCCTGAGACCTCCTCCTCACAGTCCTGGTGGTCCCAGGCAGCCTCTGCACCAGAGGAACATACCTGGGTGTCAGTAGGACCAGGTCGTGATCAGACCTGTATGCATCCTTAGAATTTGCATACAGAAGGTTCAGAGTTTTATTGTTCCTTGTGGGGCAGTTGACATATTGTTGAAAGGTTGGCAGAGCTTTATCCAGTGTGGTTAAAGTCACCAGTGATAGTCAGAACAGCAGCAGGCTGTTGACTCACAGTCCAGACTCAGTGGAGAGGATGGTGTCCACTGCTTCCTCAGCGTTGTAATGTAATGGTACTATTTTATTGACATACAGAGCGGAGTGATCAGGTGTATGTGATGTCAGAGGGGGGCGTGTTCAGTCCGCACTTGGAGTTGTACGAACCTGTCAGTCACAGTCTCGGTGTTATGCTAATGTTGATAATATGGACGCTAACTGTTCAATGTTAACAGTTCAATGTTTGGGCTACAGAAACGCTCCTTCACACACATACACTCCTCTCGTTTACATACACTGCAGTCTCGCCACCTCTCTTCTCGCCGCTCAGTATCACGTCTCTGTCCGCCTGAACAAACCTGAAGCCGGGCAGTGGCTCAGAAGACCCTCTCAGTCTTTACCAGCGCGTCTTTGCCAAAGACCTCACGTTCCCTGTTATGATCGGCGGTACCGGTAGCCGTGTGCTTTCCTCGCTCAAACATCTCCGCGATTTATTGAGTGGCGTAGTAATCGTGCGACACGACGAATCGATAATGAAATTCGTTGTCAACTCTTTTCATAATCGAATTTTATCGATTCGTTGTTGCAGCCCTACTGTAATTCTTTTTTTTTTTACTTCACAAACCTACGTTCGACACGGCCAAGCAGCAGAGCATAATCACCTTGAAAGATACAGTAGAGGACCAGCAGATCTCTCTCAATCAGTCATGTGATCTTTCTGTTTGTATGCCACATTTACACTTTCCTCCAGAGACAGGCCTCCCACTGACTCGAATCACTTTACCAAGTAAAGTGCGAGTTTGTTGGGTCCCTGTTTCCTCACATTTTCCATCAACCACCACGTCTGCACACACATTACGAAAAGCTAACAGGATACAAGGCCTGTTTTAGACAGCCACCCTCGCTCGGCATCTTCCACTTGCCACCTTTTTGGTGATAACCAGGTTATTGAGCTCATCATCCCCAGCAGCATCCTATTATTAGCGGGCGTACGCGTCATTCGAGACGTCTAGGGAGCCTCTCGCCCCTTGTCGTCAGGGCCTGTCGCCCGGTAATCGCTCGCCGTAGGCTGCCAGAACAGAAAGAGTCGCAGCCATAACCGTGTTGCAGATGGGACGCCCAGATGGCCACGCCGAGTCCCCCCCCCCCCCCATAGATCCCACCCATCCGTCACCGCATCGACCGCACCATGGGATCAGGCTCTGCATGTGGTACCAAGAGAGAGAGAGAGGCAAGGCGGGCGAAGACGCCTTGGCAGAGTTAATGCTGGCACACCAGATTATTGCGTAAATGGAGTCCTCTGGAGAGAACTGGGTGTTAATGGGTACGGCGGCGATACAATTTTAACGGCGCGGGGGTGAAGCGCCGCTCGAATTACGCAAATGTCACCATCGAGGCACACGCACCACGGATGCCAGCTATCAGGAAAAACTCACAGGATGAGTTTATTCTCCCTTACGTGTAATTCTTTGAGAGGAAAACATATGCATATACGGCTTTTATTGCCAGCTACTGTTTAATATTGAGGAGTTAATGCAATTCAATTAATACTAATAACTGAGGAAATGGTAGGAGCAGATCCACTCTTTCTTTCTTCTTCCGCCTTCAACCCGTCTTCCTCCCCCTCCCTCTTCCTTGTCTGAGAAGCCGCTTTTATATTTCTCACCAGATGCAATTAGAGCCTCTTAAAGCCCTTTCACATACTCACTGATGACTCATTTATTTTGTGTGTGTGTCTGTGTGTGTGCGAGCATGCAAGAGTGTATGCGATCTCCTTGTTTTTCCCCCCTCTGCCCTTTCCATCCACCTTTCCTCCTAAATCGACCAAAGCAAACAAAAACTGCAGTGATTTTTTTACTTTTCTGAACTATTCTGGCTGCTTCTTCTTGCACATACGCGACCAGACTTTGAACCTCTGTGCAAATAATATTTTTTTTAAAAGCCCAGTCATGACACACACACACACACACACACACACACACACACACACACACACACACACACACACACACACACTCTCCTGCCAGACGTGACTCAGTGTGCACACATCCCAGTATTACCACATCTGTCCCAACAGCTGTGTGTGTGTGTGTGTGTGTGTGTGTGTGTGTGTGTGTGTGTGTGTGTGTGTGTGTGTGTGTGTGTGTGTGTGTGTGTGTGTGTGTGTGGTTTACCTAACACCTGGAGAGCAAAAACACCCAAAGGAACCGGTTTCCGTGACATCGACAGTAGCAGCTCCTTTGCATCGGGGAGGCGGGTTCCTTCTTGCATCAGTGTATTAGGATCTCACACAAGCTGCTCTGGCGTGCATATTGATAGGCCTCCGTCCTCGGCAGTCTCATTGCGTGCATACTTAATGAGCACCGCGGCCTATGCATTTGACATCAGCGCCGGGATCACGCCGCAGACGAGCGAGCAGGCTCTGTGCTTCCTACCGGTTCTGTCCACGACTTCAAATAATAATACGACCGCTGAGGATAGACCGAGTAAAGCATGAGTTAGCCTTTCAGATGATTTAGTGATACTTTATTCATCCTGTTCACACAGTATACAGTGTATGGTTAGTGCTTTGCTAACTGATCGGTGTCTGTTAATGCCACCGGAGTACTCCACATATATGCTGTGGAAGTGTTCCCAGTTAACAGCACTAATCAGTGTTGATTCCCCTCCTGAGTGGGAGAGGGGGAGGGATTTGTAAGATGGGGGAGGGATATTTGTTAATAAACAGGCTGTTATGTTGATGCATTCATCGAGATACAAGGTTGTTGGTTTGTCGGGATGCAGTACAGTTGTGCGAAAGAGAACAAAATGAAAGCGGAAGAGAAATGGTCCTCAGGCAAGGAGAAAATAAACTAAATGGGAGCTTGTTCAAACACACGTTTCAAATCAATGTCAACGAATTTCTCCGACTGACAAGTGGCATAGAGCGCCATTGTTGTCCACAAACAAAGCAGCCAAATGTGTATTAGTACACAGCTGAAACTAGTCCCCAACAAAAGCACTTTTTCTAAAGTGCCTAGCTGTTCAAGGAAATAACCGGGCCCTCTTAAAAAAAATGAAACGGGCAATAGAAGGTTGCGTGTATCAGTCGTCATCGGCAGACTGAGGTTCCGAGTTCATGAAAGGATTGGGCGCTTTTGGAGCCTGTTAAAGCTGCAGAAATGTACAGATGGAAAGTATTGAGATTTGGTTTTGGTGTTTTCATGGTCTTTTGTTTGCAATAAATGAAATAAAATGGCCAGCTGTATTCGGATTAAGAAACCCTGGACAGCATTTGTGGTGAAAGAGGAGGAGATGAGGAGCTGATACAGGGGGACAGAGATCCCTCCTTTTATGCAAAAGAAATGGAGGCATCACATTTCAGAGATCTCGCACTTGTCTTGGAAAGCAAAGTGATGGAAACTGAGGTGCAATTTGGTCGAGAGAGAGAGAGAGAGAGAGAGAGAAGAGAGAGAAGAGAGAGAAGAGAGAGAGTTTTGTGACACGGTCTTGGCTCATGTAGGGTACAGATACAGTATATATATGTGTGTGTGTTGAAAACGAGAGAGAGAGACGTTATATCCACTTTTACTAGCGAGCACCCCAGCATCCACCTCAAAGCGCCAGGTGGCCAAAGCCCTGCACAAACCCACGCAGCTGCTCTCTCATGTGCCCACGCAAACACACACACACACACACACACACAGCAACTAGGCACACACTTTTGCACAACAGACTTTGATGTCACCAACGCTGAACATATATTTCCCTCACACACACAAACACACACACACACACACACACCCGCACGCACACACTTGCATGAGGCTTTATTTTGTACACAGAGATATGAGAATTAATCGCTTCGTCAAGCTGGGCTTATCCTCACACATACACAGAAATCATGGTATTAGATGCATTAATGCTCTCTGCTCATGAATATGCATGAGACAGTGATGTGCAACATGTACGGAGGATTACTTCTGACAAACACCCTTTCGCTCTCTCTCGCTCTCACCCTCTCTGGCGCGCCTCAGCGCACAGAGAAAGGGTCACAAGTCGGCTCACCCACACACTGACATGCACATGTGTGGGGTTATGCGCCTCATATTGACACACGCCGCCCCATAACTGCAGGATGTGAGGCCGTTTCCACCAGGGTTTTATGTTGTTGTTTTTTTCTCTCCGGTCTTCTTTTCTAGGGAATGCTAATTTAATCGTTTAAAAGGTGTCCTTTTATAGAAGCTCATCCACTTGAGCTTTTGCCTGCGAGGACAATTCCCAGTGGTAGCCCACTAGCCTTTGTTCACATTGAAAGTTTAATTAAGGTAATGTCAGAGCTTGACAGTGAAGCTTAGCAAATGGAAGCGAAACATCAGACAATTATAAAAATGTGTCACTGAGGGACATTGTCACAATTGTATCCCATTAAATGTGAGCTGGCAACTGTAACTGAGAACAATTGTATTTTTTTTAAACGCCTGCTAATGATCGCATGTCATCCTGAGCGACCTGTATGCTATAATGTTTCACATTCCAGCCAATGAAATGAATTGCTTCCTGGTTTCTTGTTGCAGTGAAGACAATATTCAACCCAGCACCGGCTATTGCGGACTTGGATGCGGATTTCTACCGAGCCTCTGATGTGTTTTGCTGTAATGAGTCTGAGGTGATGAAACACACACACACACACACACACACACACACACACACACACACACACACACACACACACACACACACACACACACACACTATTGATTGATTTCACACACGTATACACTCACAACAACAACAAGGTAGCAAAAGGAAACTGAAACCCCTCCTACACAGCAAGATTGTTGGTGCTGAATTGAGCTTTCTGTTCTAGCAGCGCACACATGCAGTTTACGGTGATCTATGTGGCATATCTACCGTCAAAACTCGTAGGGTTCTCAATTTCACGTAGAGGTAAAACAAGAGCGGGCTCAGTGGTTTTAGCGAGCAGCCGTCGATTCTTTCTGAAATGACACCAGCTGATTTAATCAGCTGTAGCTAGCTAGGTAATTAAGCTAACGTTAGCGCCATAAGTTGCTTTTTAATGTTTCCATTTTAAATCTTGAATATTCACTTGATGGCTACGTACATTATATTGCGCTAAAAGACGGAAGCTAGTGTTGAATGCCTCAGGCAAAAAGTATGCCGTCAGATTTATATAAAAAACCTAGAAATGAACGAACAGCGTTGGTTTTGCAATGCAGTTTAAAGGTAGTTAGAACGAGTATCATGGCCAGGTGGCAACCTCCGGTTCTATAAAGTAAAGCCGATGCGGAAGTGCTTTAAACTTGAATTATTTCTGATGGCCATCAGGGGGCGACTCCTTTTGGTTGCAAAGAGAAGTCAGATTGTATAGAAGTCTATGAGAAAATGACTCACCTGATATATCACCTCACTAAACATTGTAAACATGAGTTTATAGTCTCATTCGCTAGTTCTACTGTAAACTTTCCCAAATCGATCAAAAGCAGGACAGGGCAGCTAATTTTATCTTGATCGTATTCAGGAGCAGCTTCCACACAATGGGGTAATACTTACACAGTGGATGTATTGGTCGTGGACATGGCTTTTATTTACCCTGTAACCCCACAACCTAACGTAGTTCTGTGCTCCTTGACCTTGAAAGCAAATCGTGGTTACTACTGTAGGTACTACTGTAGTAAGCTAGTTAACCGGGCATGCTAACTTTTGCAGCCTACTCCTTTTACTCCACCACTTACACTTTTTGCTCGTCTTTTTGTAAGGCCTGAAAAAAAAGAGCGAATGGTCAACTTCAGTCATGATAGTTAAAATCAACACAAGCTGCTATTTGAATGTTTTCAACACCTGTCGAACAGTAACATTGGACGACCTGTCGTGAAGCGCCGAGTCGGGCAGCTAGCTTCATCTTATCTAAGAAGCTGTGAGATGTTAATGCACGCCCACACGTACACACACGTTTTCACAGCGATTCAACTCTGTCCCCTGGGTCATGACCCCTGCCAGCACATCAATACCCCCCACTGTAGCCTTTAGCCATACATGTAAACCCTCTGGTATGACTAGGAAACTAAGCATCTCTCCACCTCTTTACTGTAAAAACTTGGTGTCATGGCACCTTATGTCTTGACTGTCAGGTGATGACAGATGAGCGGGGGGTGTGGGGGTGGGTTAGATGGGAATCGTAGTAAAAAAACAACAAGGCAGATGTGTTCTTTGGCTGAGTCATCCTCGGGGATAAAGTGGAGTTGAGTTTGCCCGGCAGTCTGTATTTGATGTGGTGATGCAGAGCGGAGAGAAGCCGTAGCCAGGTGTGGGGACATGAAAGGGAGAGTTGACGGAAAGCGCAAGAGTGTCAGGTCATGGAGGTACCGTCAAGTTATGTGGGAGGCCATTTGCAGCGGTGGAAAGGGCACTAAAAGATCCTGTTCAGGGATGAGGTAAATTCTGATTCGTATATATATATATGGATACATATAGAAAATTACTGTAATGATAGCACATTCTTTCCACCTATGCCTACACCCACCATGTCGACAGCTTTCTACTGCATATGCTTTGTGCACTAAATGTGTGAGCGCACACACACACACACACACACACACACACACACACACACACACACACACACACACACACACACACACACGCACACACACACAGCGAGAGAGACATAACTCAACTTTCTCATATTCTTGTACACAGAGGGAGGTAGATTGATTCCCTGCCCTGGTGTGAAGCTGATGACTAACAAAACGGCTCTTTTTTTTGTGTGTGTTTTTTCTCTCTCTTGGCATCCGACAACACCGGGGTGTGCTCCGGGCTCTATATACACTCTCCGGTTTATTTTTGAACTGTCCAAGGTCATTGTTCGCTTTGACAGATGACAAAAGCGAAGGGGGAGGTGGGAAGGTGTGAAGATCGGATCCTCAGACCCCCCTATTCAACGCGAGTGTTAGCCGGGCTTTGACCTTCCCGTGCGGGGGGGTTATAGCTGGCAAACCTTCTGTACAGGTGTGTGTGTGTGTGTGGTCTCACTGTACCATGCTAAAGCTGAGGGGGTTAGGATGACAAAGTTCAGGCACTCTTTGATCCTCAGCCCACATTCTACGCTGAAGTGCTTCATAGCGAGGGGAATTATCTTTGATGTCCACACTGAAGGACCTCACGTGCCGAAATGGATCCATGTCGCTATCATCCACGTATCTGAAATTGATCTCACCCTTTCTAATAGAAGCATAATAGCGAGCATTAAGAAACAAGCTTGTATGTTTTCTATACTGCCAGTATTCATAAAGCATGGCGATTTTAGACTTATAGTTGCTGCAGCAAATTAAAGGGGGATGTCCACCCTAAAATGTATTTCACATTGTTTATTTACTTTTTTTTTGTTCAGAAGGAACACTAATAAAATTTTTTATCACCCAACATATTTCAAAATATTTATTTTCTCTTGCCCCAAATATTTGTATTATTAGTATTTGATTCCTCACGTTCTAATGTGTGAGTGTAATCTCTTTTTTTTTTATTAGTTTATTACAGTTACAATGAGTTTTGCAAAGAAATAAAACACGGGACAGACAGTATCACCTCTTTAGATATGTCAGATTTAAATTGTTTTAAACTTGTACCCTTCAAACCTAAAACTAAGAAAAAGGAATACAGACACGTGTATCCTGAGAACCAAACGACGTATTGCTCTTTATTGGGAAAAATACAAATAGACAAAGTATTAAAGCACGAGTTAACCAGTTTAGCGAAGATAATGTATATACTGAGAAGCTGGCGAAAGAGATCTTTGAAAGGTTTTATTACATTCCTTAGAAACGCAAGCGTTAGAGATACCCCAACATATAGTGACAACGTTTCTTCAAATAATATAAATACGCATCACCTTTGAGACAGAAACGGCATTGAAAGTATAATGTTTTATGTATTTTCTTTTATTTATTTTCTCTTTTTTGTTTAAATATTTATTTTGATTGACTATGTTGTTGTGTGTGTGGCTTTATGTCATTCATGTTTTGTCAGTAGTACATTATTGATAATGTTTTGTGTTATTGTAAGGAGACGTGGGGTGTGGGGAGGTTGAACATTGTTTGTCCTTGTGCTTATTAATGAAAACCCTTACAGGAGTAAAAATATACATTCTATCATGTGTTGTGTGTGTGGAGGGTTATGTCCATCCACACACACACACACACACATGTAGAGGTGTGTGAGGGATGAAAGTAAGAGAGACAAGAAATACTCAAATAGGAAACACAATACACCTTACATATTACCATTTCTTTGGCTCAATTCTCACAACAGTTGCAATTTGCAGGACCCTTAATGCTAAATGGTAAACTCCCAATTATGCTCTCAATATGTCGAGATAGCGCACAAAATAATATATCAGAATCAGTTTGAGCAAAATCTCACACAGGGAGTTTATCACTTTATTTCAGTCATTGTGACAGTTTAAAATAACATTTTCATTATCATATAATTTTGTCAAACAGTGGTCATTTTCTCAAACTATACGAATTGTAATAAGAAAAATAATGTCAGTACTTTAAATAATTTAGTAAGAATTACATTTTGTATTCTTTAAATTGAATAAACTATTACTGTAAATATAAATTATGGCGTCTGGTGACTGACTTTACACTACAGTTAATCATACATTCAAACAAGAACAAATTATGTTTACTTTTAATATAAATAAAATAATACATATTTGTATAACTTGTCATTTCAATGTAATCTTCTAAAATGCATTAAAGCTGAAAAGCATACACCATTAAACTACATTTGCACTACTCTAACATACACATAGTGATTGTAGCATTTAGTAATAAAAGGAAATAAAGAGACAAGCTGACGCGTGTTACACTGAAACTTATATAAGGTGTCTGCATTTTGATTTGCAGTAACAGCATGTTGTGTTCTCAGGAGAATTGTGAAAACTGAGCCAGAGCAAATAAATACAGTTGCAAGTATTTTTTTTAAAGGCTTACAAATGGAAACAATATTCAAAATGAATAAATACAAATAATAAATAAACATTGATCATTTATGTGATAGTATGTCATCTCACAGGGTTTTACGTTGAATGAATTGTACATCACATAACTTTCTCTCAGTCACGCTTGCAAGTAAACCTGCCATGCACTCGCCTTTAATCACCAGGAGAAGAAAATAAGAAGAACATAGCGTGGCTCATCTCTCTATCGAGGGTGCCACTTACTCTGGAGAGAACTGCTGCGGTTCTCGGGTTTGCCTTGAAGTTCCCTCAAACATCAGCTGTGGAGTCCTGCTTTGTCACTGTTTAGTCATCTTGAAGCCAGATGCAGCCGCGTAGTCAGAGAATCTACTCTCTGAAAATGTTTGGCCCGC
This sequence comes from Myoxocephalus aenaeus, assembly GCA_038501785.1. Lineage (NCBI taxonomy): Eukaryota > Metazoa > Chordata > Actinopteri > Perciformes > Cottidae > Myoxocephalus > Myoxocephalus aenaeus. The sequence goes on from JBAMJR010000042.1 coordinate 1,595,130, forward strand.
AGACTGCTGACAGATCCAGCAAGTCTTCAGCGAACGAATGTGTTGGGAGTCCGTCTGACCACAGCCGGCGTGTAATTAAGAGCTGACTCATCGCAGAACTGTTAATACAAAACTGGGAACACACGCAAATAGGCAAAAGACTCGTAATGGACTACTGATTAGGGATCCTTGGACGTAGTGAATGCTTGTGATGTATTTCACTGTTAGAGGCAGGTTTTAAGTAAATTATTTTAGAGGCAAAGATTCAAGGCCTTGCTCTGACTTCTTGCGTGTTATGCTGGTTTGGCCCTTTGTATCAATTAAACTCCTAACCTTTGATTAACTTCGCTCATTGACCCATTTTTTTTTATTTCTTTTTTTTGCACAACATACATTTTTTTTATCTTAACAATCAGCTAAATAAGAGGGCATCCTGAATGTGGTTGCACGGTATTGCATGTCCTCTGTGACTTACCTCTGCTTCCTGCGGTCTCCACACAGGCTGAGCTGCTGACTGGTTCCTCCGTAGCTAATGTGGAGGAAGCGCATCGGGCCGGCCGGGAGCTGCTGGAGCGCGGCTCTGGGTCAGTCATCATCACTCTGGGACCCCAAGGCTGTGTGGTTGTCGAGGCACAGGGGTCTACCTCCAAACATGTTCAAACTACTGCAGCCGCAACTGTGGATACTACGGTGAGCGTGACACGATACATACATATATATATGGTAAACATTTTTTGTTCCAAAAATGCCAGAAGGCAATGAAAATTAGCTCATCATCCAATTTCAGAGGCTTGAACCGGATCCAAGTTTAGCGTTTTTAGCCACGCTCGCGGCATGGCCTTAATCGGTCTCACCGACACTGTGGTCCAGGGCCGGCGATTGCTATAGGCGAACTAGGCGACTGCCTAGGGCGACAAATGGGTTGGGGGCGCCTTCACAGCGCACATTTCAGCACTGTGAGCAATTCGCGACCACGCGACCGGGGGGCGCTGGCTCCCGCGAGCAGGGACGATTCAGCTGTGAGTTTTCTCATCAAGTACAGAGAGACACGCATATTGAGAAACGGGCGCTGTAAACATCTTAACGCTGATTGGCCAAGACACGTCACATCAAAGATGTTCTATTACGGAGTTGACAACAACTCGGCCAAAAATCTGAATTTTTTGTCGAGAAAACGGGACGCTGATTGGCCAAGACTCGACACGTCACATCAAAGATCTTCTATTGCAAAGATGGCTCACTCCAAAAAAAAAAATCGTCTGTGCGGTCTGAAAAATGTGCGCGATCTGAAAAATCTATTGCAAAAATGATCTTAACTATCTGGAGCACAGGGACGAAAAAAGGAAGAAGAGGAAAAGAAAGTCAAGGATTTTTTGAAAAAAAAAGAGTGTTTTGCACAGTTTATGGAGTTAATTTAATCCTAACTTTGAGTGTGTAATAAATTATTTAAAATAATAAAAAAGAAAATGTTCTGAAACTATTCTGGTGTTTGTTGTCCATGCACCATTTATTGTTGAACTGCAATGTAGAATAGTAGAATTATAAGTGGGTGAAAAACTGCTATGCAAAGTAAAGCAGTTAAGTTAATATATGTCTCTTCAGTGATGTAAAGTATTGTGTGTCTGTGTGGTGGGGGGCAAAACTCAATCTCGCCTAGGGCAACCAAAGGGCTAGAGCCGGCCCTGCTGTGGTCCACTCTGTAATATCTAATAATAACTCTGTAATAATGTCATTTTTGTGTCCAATACTGTGTTGTAGAGCTGAAACTGTGAAGCGATTAGTCGATTAACGGAAAATTAATCAACAACAATTTTTAAAAACGTTTTCAAGCAGAGCCTGAGAAAATCAGGCATTTTTTAAAACCCTTTTCTGCCTTTCTTTTAGACCCAACAGTGTTAGAATCAGCATGTTTAGCATTGTCATTGTGAGCATGTTAGCATGTTGGCGTTAGCACTTAGATTCAGATACATAGATACAGATACTACTTTTTAAAAGATTTCCTTCATTGTTTAGTCTGTGCAAAGTCCGAAGATTGTGAGCATGCCCATCACAATAAGCCCAAAGATATTTCATTTGCAGTGAAATGAGCCCGAGAAATTTTTAGATAATTTTTATCTTGAACCATTGGCCCTAGATGCAAATATATAGAATATTACAAAAATATTACAAACATATATAAATAAAATGAAAAAAGAGTGTAATGTAATCTTTTTGTAATATTTTACATATCATTATTAATGATAATTATTTAAATAATAACCTTCAAATAATAATAATTTAAAGAAGATCATAAAAAACAATGTCCATATGTATTTTTATTTGTAGGTTATGACTGAGAGGAAGGTGATGGCTCTAATGGTATTCGTGAAAAGGAAAATGTTTTAAATGGAAAGTAATGTCACCCAGCCCACTTCTCACTGGAAGGAATATCTTTAAAGGTTTTCAGCAATAACAAAGAACAACACTTTGTCATAAAGAGCTTTTATCTGCCCATTTATCTGGTGCCCCTGGTACTGCGAGCTCTAGTGGAGCAACAGATCTGTGTGTTGCTTAGCGGAACGCTTTGAGATCACCGTGGATGTGGTGACCACCGGCTGTTTCCCGTCCTGAAAGGAGGATTCTAATCTCTTAAAAGAGGCCGGCGCCTCTTGACTCATTTCATACCGGCCTCTGTGGCTTGTTTTTGTCACAGAAAGCCTCGGCTGGATGTTTGCGTTTCCTGTCTCTGAGGGGTTTTTTGTGGGACCAAATACGTCATCGCACCGAGGTGTTAAACACCACTTTGTGCAAACCAGGTTTGATTAAAGACCGTTTTAAATGTTTGTGTAATGGCTTATTTTACTGAATGGTTCCCCAGGGGGCTTTTTATAGCGCTATAGTTTCCGAAGGCTGTTCCTCATGCACCATTGTAAAAGAAACTGGAGTAAAACAATTACAAGCGTGCGCTCTTAGTTTTTACACGAAAGCCACATGAGATATTGCGAAAGTCGGGGGAAAAAGCGGAGAAGGAAAAAAAAGTGAGTGTCGGATGTGTGTGTGTGTGTGTGTGTGTTTTCAGACACACTCCAAAGGAACTGCAGTTGAACCAAACAGCAACGTCTCACTTTGGCGCTTCAAAAAACAAAAAGGCCTCGCTTCGTTGAACGGTGTGCGACCTTCCTTCGCGCCCCCATCGAAGCGGACCCACATCGCCACCGTCATTCACCTTCCCAGCAGCCCCCCAGGAGCGCCCCCCCTTCTCCCCTCCCCTTCTCCCCTCTCCCGTGACTCAACTCCTGGGCTTGCATCAGTCAGCAGAAAGCTGTGGTCGCGCCTGCTGCGTGCAAAACCCCCACCCCTTCTGTTCTTTGATGGGCCCATAAATTCTAGAGTGTTTAACTCTTTTGGACATCATAATCCCCTCTTCCAGTAAGGCCCTTTTTTTCTTTTACTTTTTTACTGGAGCGAGAGAGAAAAAATAAAAATAAAACAGGTTGTTATCAAGATCTTTATTCACTTCTGTGAGCTCGTTCTGGCAACACATGATCTCTTTAGTTATGATTACCTCTTCTGTTACTCACCGTTATGATTGTGTGTTCTCCAGCGGGAACGGAAGAAATGTTTTTGAGACCTATGGCGAGACTTGTCGTCACCAGGATTGTGCCTTCGCTCCCCAGTTCTACTGGTCGATACCAGTAGGCTGTGATTTGAGGCTCCGATTCCCCTCGATATCAACACAGTGAGTCACTTGCGGGCCCTCGCTCTATTCGGCTGAGGCCAACCCAAACCCACCTTCCGATTCTGAATGCGCTTCGTCACTTTGTTCCGACCCAGACGAAGCACGCTTCTCTTTGTTTGATCCAGCTCGGCTTAGTGGTGTGCCCGCTGCGACTGTTTCGTCATCCGCTCCTCCCGCAGCTGTCTGAAAAAAGACATCTTACATGGCACAAGCAATCGTGGGCTGGGTCAGGGTCGTGGATCCGGATGAACAACAAAGTAAATCATCTACCGTGGGTCTTCAGCATTCCGCCGCCCTTCATCCATTTGTCTTAAATTGAGTGCAGGCTTCCCTAGCTGAGATCAGAGCCTTGGCTTTTTTGTGTGTGTGTGTGTGTGCTGTGGCCTCATCTAACTGTCCACACACACACACACACACACACACACACACACACACACACACACACACACATGCAGCCAGCGCCTGTTAGCCCCAGCAGGACTTGGGTGGCCTTGGTTTCCACTGCTCCGGGAGGTCCACAGTGTAGGGAGAAAAGAGGTAGACAGTGCTGTCCAAACCAGACATTACATCTGGGTCTGGACAGTCAAATTATTCCCAGGCTTCTCCTCTGACTGGAGACGTGGTTCCTTCCCAGAAGGCCAAAGGTAAGGGAATACCTCCTGAGCGTTGCATTCCCCAAAACTCTGCAAACTGCAGGTCAGCATGACCCAGTGAGAAAAAACTGCCACATCACCATGTTTTAATGGACTGCACATGCCACAGCAGCTGCTGTTAAGCAACCCAGATGTGAGGACCTAGACAAAGACGCGAGAGAACCTGAATGGTCCAATTAAATGCGTTTCTGATCTCTGAATTGTCTCCCCGTTGTTTCTTCAGACAATTCGTAAAAGTCTCGCTCTAAGCTTCCGGACGCGGAAGCCACTGTGAGTCACATGCTGCCCGTCAGTTGGTCTTTGCTCTCCCCTGGGAGGCCTTTCATTGACAAAGGCTGCCGGCTCCGGGTGTTAACGGCACATGGGAGTCAGGATCGCTGGAGGCCTCTGGGGGAGAAATCACGGCCTCGAGAGGTTCAGTGGGCCGCGGCAGACTCATACCATTAACCTTTTGAGCCCCGATTCCCCTCCTAGGGGGGGAGAAGCCCTTCTAGAGGCCTTAGTGAGGTCTGTTCAAGTAGTCGTATGAACACCAAATTAGTTCTAATACTTGTGTTATTTTATATCATTTTTTTCAGAATTTATTTCTGAAAGAAATGTATATTTTCAAAAAAAAATCACTTTTATAACATATTTTGATCATAACTATGAACATCCACCATGATATGAGCAAGATTTCCCAAAAAGGCCTTCTCGAGCCGCCCCCGGGTTTTTCCAGATGCTTCAAAGCCTAAACAACAACCTACAGAGTTGTAAGACCCCTCTTTGTAAAAGTAATGACTTAAAGAATTAGAGTATGCAAGAATCACAATAAAACAAAGCATTGGGGAGTTACCAAGGAGTTTTAGTCAAAAAACAGTGTTGTTTGGTTCAAACATGTAAAAGTTATAACCTTTATGCCTAAACACCATTGGTTTGTGGCATGCTGGGTATTAAAATTTGCATAGATTTCTGCTTAAGACATGTGACGCGTTCTAAGAAACCTTGCACGACCACGACTCATTTTTCAGGTACTAATCTACTACACACAAGGATCTATCATACTTTATTAGACTCCTACAAGCTCGTAGTGTTACGAAGAGGTGTCTTTTATTGAAATCTTTGTAAAGTGTACTTATTAACGATCTAGTGAAACGTTACGGCCGCCACCCGGAAATGACGGGGTTTATGTTATTACATAAACTTAACGGAAAGTTTAATTTTTTCTGTTCGGATAGAACTCTTCCCACAAGGCTTTACTGTATTTCAGCAATTTGAATGAAGTTAATCAACGTTTTCTATGGGTTCTGTTTTTTGTTGTTTTTGTTTTTTGTCTGTCTGTTAGCGCTCACTGCTGTGGTGTTTCAGCGCTGCACTTTCCAAAGATCACTTGTCAATCAAAGCTTGTGGGCGCCGCTGTCGTCTTTTGTCCTTGGGTTCTTTCCCCGTTGACGGACTTCGGAGTTTCTGTGTGCGCTTTTTTTGTTTTTCTGCACAGCCGGGAAGGTTATTGCTGCTTGCTAGAAGAAATAGAAGAATAACTGGAGAGTCATTATCCAGTTATTCTTCTATTTCTTCTAAACACACGTCACTAAAGCTGTTGTCAGAAGCATTTTAAAAAATGTAAAAAAAGGTCACTTCCCTGGTGCCTGTTTTGTCAGTGAAAGCCTACCAGACACAAAAGGGTTCCCAACAGCCAAAGGAAAGCTTTCAACGTCTATAGGGTCTTCACTGTTGTGTTAAATGGACCTAAGCTCATTCATATTTTTAACATTTGTCATAAACCATAAATCGATTGATCGATGGAATCAAACTGAACCCAAGCTATCAAAGTTCCAGGGGAAGTTCATGAACATTTCAGCGTCTCTCTGATGGCTTGCTACTGCAGAGAACTTCCTAAATCAATCTTGGTTAATTTGGTAAGCTCCTCATCTGCCATCCCAATGTCTAACTCCAGCCTGAGTACCGGAGGGGAAGAGGCGGAGGAGCGGCACGGAGGTCAAGACGCGGCGGACGGAGCCGATCCGGCGAGAGCATCACAGCTCATCCGCGGCAAGCGCTTGTGTCACTTGATTGACAGGCCCCCAGATCTAACCTTCACCAAACTGTGTCGAGGGCAGCGGTGGCGGGGGCTGAAGGGGGTAGCGCTTGTCAGCCTCGTTGAGCTTCATCCACTAGATCCAGTAGCGTCACATGCCAGTCTCAGCGGAGGAGACGTTAGTAAGACGGAGAGAGAGGTTGGAGGGTGACCCGCGCAGTCAAGTGGCCGAAAGTTTAGATCGGAACAGTGAGGACTGGTTTCGTCAGTACTTATTTGACTGTGGATTGGCTCGCTAAGAAATGACATATGAAGTCATATTCTTTATTTTTTCCCCTGCGTAAATTTGTAATATGTATTTAGGCAACCTTGCTAACACGTTCACCGTATCAACATTGAAGATGATAACATATCCGTGTTGCATTTGCCCTCCAAGGAACTGAAATGTGTACTAAAACAAAGCTGATGCCGTATTTGTTAAGTATAAATTGTGTCGATAGTAAACACTAATTCATATGCACAACATACATTTTTTGTCTTTACCTGTATTATCTGCCAGGCTTTTGGCTGAGGACCATCTAGACAAGGGAATTTGAGGACACTTTTCAGCACATTTTTGACTGAACCAGACCACACATTGTACCTCACAAAGCTGCACACAGGAATGAACCCAGAATAATTACACCATATATACTTACAATCATTTGAAAGTGGCGGTACTTGGTAATAAGCAATACTCAGCTGGACTGAAATTAGAAGCCAAGCAGGGCTGTAATTTTATAGTTAGGTATAATGACTACCTAAATATAAATAAATAAATTAAAAAATATATTATTTTTTCCCCCTCATCTATATATATTCCATCTCCCCCCCCTAACCTCCCTTTGCACAACTTTAACATCTTTAATTAGGTTCACAAATTAATATTGAAGGGCCTATTACCTTGGATCACACGTCTGACAAAGGTCTGATCAACTCCATTCAGGCTAAATTACTTATCCTTGAAAAAATTATTATAAAAAAGATTGTAATAAGTTTCACCAAAAAATGTCCAATTAAATTCAATGTGAATGTTTTATTTATAAATAATATACTTGGAAATTTACAAGCTTTTGCAATTTCACAACTTAAATTGAACTATTACCAAGTTTAGCCCTTAATGCTCGTATTAGAAAGCTGTTTCGACCCAACCCTGTCGTAGTCCGACGAGACAAAGGTGGTTGTTTTGGCAGCGATTGGGTTGAGGATTAGTGGCGTGTCAACAAGTGATTCAAAACCTAAAAGAAAAATGAGAAGAGGAATGTGGAAAACAAATAATGTATCGCCTTGACTATGAAGACAGAAACGTTCCATTTTCTATGAACTAATACGGCCGTTGAGACGGTGCCCCCTCACTGTACTGCACTGGTTACCAGTTCTCAAGCGTCAACGCTTCAACCGCAACGTGTGAACTGGGAGACGGGCCAGAGGCCAAACCGGTGGGACGGCCTCACCAAAGCCTTATTTCCGAACGCCGGCCTTGTGTTGTGGCCCGGCCCGGCTACCAGACAGGAGACATAAACACACCATGGCTTTAAAACATGGGAATCCAGCAGGCCTGTGAAATGTTTCAGCTCTGATCTCACTCTTTCCAGCATCTCTCCGGGAATCACACCAGTGGCGTGCAGCGGGGGTGGGGGTGCAATAATGGCCTTTGAAATGTCAAATCGGAACACTTTTCTTTTTTCTCTCCTCCCTACATTGCTTCCATCTATCACCTGGTTCATAGAATGCTTTGGATGATACTAGTTTCGCTACGTGTGAAGTAAAACGCGCCGCCTGGGCCCGCGCCCTCCAGCGGCCCCGGCTATCTTGTTTGGCCCCCTCTGAGTTGGGGTCAGTGTCGGGGTTTTTCTTTTTCTGTCGTTGCCCCGTGTCACTGAATCATCCCTGCTCAACAGACAACCCTACCCCTGACTTCAAGGGTTACTTTGAGGTTGGAGGGTGAGGAAGGGAGAGAGTGCAATGAACTCTTTTGAGAGCCACGCTGATGAGTAATGGAGCGGGCTTGTGAGAACCAGCGTCAGGGGTGGTGGTGGGGTTTGTGGTTAAACATGAGCGTGTCGCCACATACCATTATGCCTTTTCCCATCAGCGAGCCCCCCCTCCGACCAGGGCGTTGACTGCACATTCCTTCTCTATCAATAGACGAGGGAAAAATGGATGGTTCATCTATTTAAACAGAGTAATGACTGACAAGTGATTAAAGCGGCAATGCGCTGTTCAGCCAACCCAGTGTTGTTGTTTTTTTTAGGTTTGTTTGTTTCTGATTAGAAAGGTATTTCTGTAAAAAAAGAATACAAATGGTTAATTTTTTCTTCTCCCATAGTCATTTGAACAAACAATGTACTGAAGAGTGTTTCCTTGTCATTCCGTGAACTCTGCTTTTCTAAATATTAAAGGACGCACTGTAAATAAATCTGCATTTAAGATGCTTCTTCCATCTAATTCGTCATTCTACAGGAAGGTTTATGTAGTGACCGGAGTACAGATGCTGCTCTGAAAGAGCTGATGGAGACATCCTTTTGAATGTTACTGAAATGAGTGGAAAGGGTTCCACTCATTTCAGTAACATTCAAAAGGTAGTTGAGACTTCAGGAAGCAACACAAGACTTGAGAAAAGCTAACAAATGCCATAGCACCCCCTACTGTTGACTGGTTATTGACTTATTTACATACCTGCTCATCCCTATATGTTTACCGTGTCCTTAAATGCTTCAAAACACAGTATGAAACATTTGAAAACGGTAAAGTTTTAGATGAATTATATAATCTTTACATGGATTCAGGGCTGGTCTAATTATGTCCTCACAAACCAGCGCTGCAGCCTACTCAAAGTTTTATGATTCTGCCGAGTCGGGCACAGTTGCAGCATTACACAGTGGAACGGCTTGAACCACAGGTGGAATTTAATAAAGCATTCTTGTAATATTGTTTCTTCTCAGGGCGCTGGAGACAGCTTTATTGGAGCGCTGGCATTTTACATGGCTCATTATCCCACAATGCCTCTGGAGGAGATGGCCCGCAGAGCCAATCAGGTGGCGGGAGTGAGTGTGCAGGCTGTTGGCACGCAGACGTCTTACCCCTTCAAAAAGGACCTACCAGCTGAACTGTTCTGAGCAGCTAATCAACGAGAAGACCAAAGATTAATGGCTCTCGTTGACCCTGTGAACTCAACGGTCATGAAATGAGCTGCTTTTGAGCAATCCGAGAGTGCACAATACTATGAACGTGCTGAGGATTGTTTATGATGTAATCAATGCTATTTTAATATAAAGCTGACTTCACTTTGACTGTTAACATAACACACATTAATGTGCTGACAAGCCTGCTTACAACAGACACTCAATAGTTTTTAACTGTTTAATAATTGACAAACATTCTTACAATTAACCCAATCACATTTCACAAACGGTTTCAGTTGAAATATAAAGCTGCAAAACACTTGACTGAGTCGTAATCAATGACATGTTCAGCTCCAATGAGTAACATTACTTTTATAAAGGTTTTCTTGAAGCTCAGCCGGGTTTCGCGTCATGCTGATCCGGTGCAGTGGGTGGACTTTTTTTGCAGATCGCCGGCAGAAATCTTCTGACAACGCGTCGACCAGTCAAACCGAAATGTTCAACGCTTGTATAATCCATGACAATAAAAAACAAAAAGTCTGTTCAAACCGAGCAGGTTTATGTTGTCCATATATTTTGGTGCATTTTCAAATGGATTTGATCTTCCTCTTCTCAAAAAACAGGACGTGCTTGTTCACTGCAAAGACAGAGAGTCAACTTTAAATGAACGGAATTAATACAATGAGAAGCTTGACCTTGCAGCTGATCTGATTTAGAAAGGGAAAGATTTAGCTTAGAAAGAAACATTTAGAAAGATTCATGGTATTGATTTATGACATTTGGTTATGGAATATACACAGCAATATTATTACATTAAGTGATTACCAAACTTTTACAACTCCATACTTGTTGTAAAAGTGTGGTGGGGGGGAAACCATGAAAGTAGTTCACTCGATGTGATCATGTTGCTGTATATACTCAGCTTACAACAGCACAACATTTTCAACGACCCAACAGTCTGAATACAGACATTTCCAATGTCAACTTGTATATTACAATTAAATTGTACATTTAGTTGTGCCACAGAAGTAGAAATCAGTTTCTCAACGTGATCAGGGAGGTTTTTGTCCCAGTGGTTCATTGTAAATGACCTGGACTGAGACGCTCTCCTGCTTCCAGTGCAGATACACACAGGTGCTTCTGTTTCCATGCTGAGAAACCAAGTGGCTGTTTGGAATGGCTTGAGCAAGGCTTGGTCCTGTTGTTGGTTTTCAGCACAGACTGGGTCATAGCATGCATGCTCCATCTGCTTGTTCATATCTTACCAAATGGATCGTGTTTGCGCAGCACCATTTTCTCTCTGAGACGGTTCCTCTTCGTGTTGAAGAAGTAGCCCGTCCCTGCGGCGCTCATCATCTGCACCAGGAGGGTCCTGGGAGAAAATAACAACACTGGTCAACGTTTTCAGTAAAGTAGTAAAGGGCGTTTGGTATTTTCTAGCTCATGCTTGGAGCTTTTCTAGGAGACTATAGCAATGACACAGATGCGTTAACGTTACTGTATGGATGTGTTCCTGTGGCTTCCACTTACTTTGATTTCGCCTTGGCCACTGAAACAAGGAGCAGAGGATGGGTATTACAAATCAGATAGTTTAATGCGATTAATGATAAGCAAACTAGACACGTACTATATATAAATGTAACGTCTTTCATGGCAAAGTATTCCGGTTTACAGATAAATTAGCCAACGACTAGCTTAACAATTAACCGATGGGTAACATTACACAACAGTGATAAATAAAGTGACAACTTAACGTTGAAGGCGCTACAAAACACGAAAACGCAAGTAACGCTAAGTATGGACAATGTTAGGTATTGTTGACTGACACCAAGAGTAGACAGCTAGCGGTAAGTTAGCTCACGTTAGCTAAGTTAAGGTTAGAAAACAGGTCACGTTGACAGCATGCAAGCGACTCTTTCATCAACTACATTCGTTGAAATACCCACAATTTGCGGTGGTGAGAAACATGTTGAAGACTTTGAGCCGTTAGACGAAGACAGCATTAAAACATAACGATGTTTGCCAAGGTAAGTCACATTGGGAAGCCCGTACATCCGGTTTGTCAAGCACTTCCGGGTCCCCTTAAAGGAGACGTTCAGCTGAGCGCCTGACAACAAAATGAAAACCCACTATATTGATCGATAACCCTTCCAGCCTTTTATAACATCGTTTTTGTACTTTTATGTGTTCTTTGCATGTTTTATAACTTCCAACCCACTGACCAAAACAAGTCTTTTTTTCTGCAGAAGGCATTTGTCAAGTGAAAGTAGAAGTAGGCAGACTATACAGTATCTGCTTGCTTATTGCTCCTGGTCCTTGTTGTCGGTTTGGGAGACTGCAGACTGTGTGTGTTTCAACATTAAAACTACTTAAGGTCTGAGCTGAGAGCATTAAGAAGACTACGATGATGACTGAGAGTGGAGGAGGAAGTTGTTTGTTTGTTTTTTGTCTCGTACAGCCAGTTGAAGAGTCTCCGTTTTTATCCTTCCGGTGTCTAAACAGGCAATCGGTCTCATAGGGCGCTGAGTTCTTCCCGTCCATGTTCGTTGTTCTTTTGCAGTACAAGAGGTTGCCATGAGAGCAAATGAGCATCTGTTATGAATGTACGACCAAGGTGGGATTGTCAAATAAAGCTGTGGTGGATGTGGCCTTCATAATTTTTTTCTTTTGCTATCTACTTTGCTATGTACTGAAGTTTTTTTTTTTTTCATGCAGTTTTACAGTTGACTCATCTTCAACTCATTTCACTTCAACTTGATTGATTTAGATTTAATCCCATGAATAACCCAAATAATGAAAGCCACAATGGACAAAGATTACAATGTCACTTGATGTTGCTGGTCATCACATATCATGGCCTCGGGGAAGCAACTCAGATCTCATGAAAATATCTCACTTTTCCCCCTTTTAAAATACCTAGGCAGATGAATGGAACCAATGTCATGTTGGAAGTCCCCTCAGGCCCTCAAAGAATAGTAACTTAATATCCTTTTGTCTGGTGGCAATGAAAAATACAGGTGCAACAAAATGTTAGCCTGCCCTAAATCAAAAGGTATTCCATATATATATATATATATATATATATATATATATATATATATATATATATATATATATATATATATATATTACAGCTGTTTACCTGATAGAACAGTCGAAAATGTGTAATATGCAGTCAAATAATGCAGAATATAAACTAATCACTCTCATTAAACCCACCCAATAAGTATTTAACTTTGTCTGCAGTGATACTGCTGTTATCATTTGATCTGTATTAAGTCTGTATTTGAATTTGAACTACACTTGGACCTGTAATATTCTTTGGTTAGTTATATTTCTTTAAGGCCCAATTTCACATCACATTTTACAGACTGTCATTGTCATTTTCCACTAATCTTTTAACAATTCACCTTTAATGTATTTAGATGTTTTATTGAGGGATTCCTGGAAAGATAATTATGCCATTACTGTATTGCTTGCTACAGTACTTAAACGTTAAGAGAACCAACATAAAAACACTAAAGGCCATTCAGCTATCTCGGAAGAATCCAGTGTATTTTGGTGTATTCCGTCTGTGTGTCGTAACTCGGGAAGGACAATGCCGGAGACAAGTGGATTAAGAATAACGGTTTATTTTCCTTCACAGCTTCTCTTCATCAAAAGAAAGCGGATCCGGTGTGTATGCGACACCGTGGTCCCACTAGTGCATGGATTAGACAAAAAAAAGAAAGGTAAGTGACTATGTACTAATGAGCCTAAATGGAGCTGTATTGGTAAACCCAGTGGGGGAAAGTCATGCATTAAAGCGGAAATGAATGTTATTGGACAGGCCCAGGAGCGCTGTAACCAGGCAGGGAGCAGCTGTCAGGATGTGAGTGGAGGAGCTTGCGTCACTAAGGGATAATTCTGAGAAGGAGGCTGAGACCACCATCTCCAGCTTCAGCTTTCCTCCTCCTCCTCCTCCTCCTCCTCCACCACCCCACCCACTCAGCACTCTCCACAGCCACTCCGGACGTTAGCTACTCTTTCCTTCTCCCATTTTAACACACTTATATTTTCCCTCTACATGCTTTTTCTTTTCATTTGCAACCTATTATGTCCCAGCTTCTGTAACACTTACGTGCTTGATTCTATTTCAGATGTTTAAGCTCAGGTTGTAATCCCCAGCAGTTTACAATAAGGGTATATGGTTCGGTGTCTTGCCAGGGTTGATATTTGGCAGTTTATAATAAGAAAACAATTGAGGGAGCACAGATCAAATTTGAGCAGTAATTAATTTACAAGTTAAGATCAAAGAGAGTTCATGGACAGATTTGTAAGTGCAGAACAAGTTTTTAGAGTTTTAAAGTATAATCCTGTAAAACTCCACTTTCAAAATAAACTTCCCAGCACTGTCTACCGTCTTATGAAATTATCTTCTTTTAATTAATTGATATGAAAAAAAGAAAGAAGCTATGCAGCTGCAGTGATATGGACACTGGTCACTAGTTAATTAAATGTTGCCCTAAGGTCACGATCTAAAGACCTCACAATCTGCTATACACAACTGGAGGGAACAGGGCAAACTCAAAACTTGTTTTACACTTACCAGTCTGTCTGACCTTTAAATGTCGAATTAGTAGAGTCCCTGCTCTCACTCCCAGTACTTTCTACCTAATACATTTCCATTTTAACCCTCAAACACTTACTCCCACACGTTTACTTGGTCAATCGTATAAGTTGGTACTTTGTAAATAGGGTACTATGACGTTGTACATTCTGTCTGGAAGTCAGATAAAGCCACAGTAAACAACCTATTGGAAAAATATAAAGTTGAGTTAGAGTAAACTCCAACTTTTTGTGAATGACCATCTTCAGGCAAAAACTAGTATTATTAGCATTGTAAAAATGTCTATATGTATTAGAGCAGTGTGACAGTAGGTCACTTTGAGGTATACTGTTGACATTACATTTGATTCTTCTTTCAAATAAAAATATAGAGATAAAGATAAATATAACTAATATTTAGCTCAAGGGGTGTTGCGCCATGCAACTGTGTAAGAAAATGGCAAAATCTAAATGTTCACTTCATATCCAAAGCCCTGGCTGATTATTATTAGTATTATTAAGCACCATGGGCAGCTTCACAGCTTCACAGCACAGAACACCCCTTCCAAACAACAATGGTTGCTGTTCATTTGACCTAACAACCCGATCGCAGTAGGTGACACGATGACTCACAGACACAGAGTCAGAGGCATCAAACACCAACCACTGGTTCACAACTCCCCAGCTTGCGTCAGTTCAATGCTGATTAACTGTTATATAAAAGGAGGGAATACATAAAAAAAGGTGATTACATCACGTTTTTATCCCTCCACCTCACCGCGTCCGTATCTTTACCTCTTTATCTCTGCAACGCATAATCTGGTTTGACTTTTAAAACATGGAAGGTATACCCCGCCTACAAACAACAGAGGATTTGTCCCTATAGAAGGCAGGCTACAGGGATGTTCAGATGTTATTATTAATGTATAGTGTGGGTGCACATAATGGAAAAAATCTGATTTAATATATATGACGCTATGAAACAAACAAATTGAAGCCCCCAAAAATGTAAAGGAAACTAAAAGACTAAATAATATAAATTAACATTGCAACCTTCATATATCCTCGGCTTAAATTGAAAGCCTGCGTCATGCATTCTTTTCTTCATCTTAGCGGAAGAAAATGATATAACTCCTCCGAACACTATGAGGTTAACTGTGAAGTACCACAAGGATACATTTTAGGACCGTTGCTTTAGTATTAGTTTGCTACCCTTGGGCAGTGTCATCAGCACACTACGCTGATGACACTCAGCTTTTTGTGGACGTGTGTCCTGTTGACACCAGGCCAATCGCCTCACTTTTTAACTGTAGATATAAAGGCTCGGATGACACAAACATGTCTACAGCTCAACCAGGAAAAACAAATTCAATTGGTTCAAAGTCTTAGAGAGAGAAACTGGCTGCGAACACAGTAGTATTCAGATCACAAAAACAGCATTTTCTCATTTGAAGCCATTTCTTTCACTGAGCAACACACACACACACACACACACACACACACACACACACACACACACACACACACACACACACACACACACACACACACACACACACACACACACACACACACAGAGAGAGAGAGAGAGAGAGAGAGAGAGATGCATGCTGTTATAACTAGCAGGCGGACAATTGCAACGCTCTCCTTCCTGGTCTAAGAATAAGCAAGCTATTAATAAGCAAGTATTAACGAAACTAAAGATCCATCTATTCATTCTGGCATTCATGTGCTGTTTTCTAATTTCATGGTTTTAAATTTTATGGCTTATTATTTCCATTTTTTATGAATATTTTATTTGTTATTTCATTTCACTCTAATTACCATTTTAACATTTTAATATTCGCAATTCATTCAGTGCAGTTTAAAAAAATATTCTGAACTCAATTGGGCGTGCAAATATCGCTTCATCTTCTCTCAATTTCGGTTGTTTTTCTTTCTTTTTTTTACCTTTTGAGCCCCAAGTGGGGGGAGAAGCTCTTCTTAGTGAGGTCTGTTTAAGTAGTCGTATGAAACCACAATGAGTTATAATACTTGTGGTATTTTATATGAATTTATATTAAAAATTTTTTTTTAATTTTCTTGGGAATAAAAAGTATATATATATAAAACTTGATACCATATTTTGATCATAACTATTGACATCTAGCATGATCTGAGCATGATTTAGGCAAGATTCCCCAAAAATGCCTCCTCGAGCGGCCGGCGAGTTTTTCCAAATGCATGCTTCAAGGCCTAAACAACAACCTACAGAGCTGTAAGACACCTCTTTGAAAAGATAATGACCTAAAGAATCGGAATCTCCAAGAATGGAGGGGCCATTCTCAGTTGGCCCCAAGGTGCGCGCTCACGGCTAGTCTCTCGTTCTTCATTCAGTTTATTTTATATAGCCCAACATCACAAATACAAGTTTGCCTCGGAGGGCTTTACAATCTGTACACATAACATCCCTGTCCCGGGACCTCACATCGGATCAGGAAAAACTCCCCTAAAAAGATAGTAAAAACCCTTTCACAGGGAAAAAAGGGAAGAAACCTGAGGGAGAGCAACAGAGGAGGATCCCTCTCCCCGGATGGACAGAAGCAATAGATGTCATGTGGCCAGAATGAATAGCGTAGTTACAGCACATTCAATGAATATGACAGAAATTATTCATATAATGAGTATTAGGCATGGTCCATGATCCAGATAACCACGATCCATGAAGCAGAAGGAGGTAGAGAGGAGGGGGGCATCAGAAGGGCCATGGCAGCAGGTAGGACCGGTTCCAGGCCGGTTCCATCAGCAGGGCCATGGTAGCAGGCAGGACCAGTTCCAGGCAGCCATGGATCCATGGCAGGGGGGGGTGGGGGCGGCAGGACCCGGGGCAGGACCGGTTCCAGGCAGCCATGAATCCATGGAAAAAGAAAGTAGAGTTAGTAATGTGCATTGAAGAGACAATAGTTTATCCAGATGGAGAGAAAGAAGAGGAGAGGAGGAGTGAAAGAGGAAGAGAAGAGGAGCGAAAGAGGAAGAGAAGAGGAGCTCAGTGTATCCTAAGATGTCCCCCAGCAGTCTAGGCCTATAGCAGCATATCTAGGGGCTGGACCAGGGCAAACCTGAGCCAGCCCTAACTATAAGCCTGAAACAGCCCTAAGTATAAGCGCTATCAAAGAGGAAAGTCTTAAGTCTACTCTTGAATGAGGTGACTGTGTCTGCCCCCCGGACTGAAAGTGGAAGCTGATTCCACAGAAGAGGAGCCCGATAACTGAAAGCTCTAGCCCCCAACCTACTTTTTAAGACTCTGGGAACCACAAGTAACCCTGCATTCAGTGAGCGTAACGCTCTAGTGGGGTAATATGGCACTATGAGCTCTTTAAGATATGATGGTGCATCACCAGCTAAGGCTTTATAGGTGAGGAGGAGGATTTTAAATATGATTCTCGATCTTACAGGAAGCCAGTGGAGAGCAGCTAATACAGGAGTAATGTGATCTCTCTTCCGCGTCCTCGTTAGTACACGAGCTGCAGCATTCTGGATCAGCTGGAGAGACCCAAGGGATTTTCCGGAGCAGCCTGATAATACGGAGTTACAGTAATCCAGTCTTGAAGTAACAAATGCGTGGATCAATGTTTCTGCATCACTTTGAGACAGGATGTGCCGGATCTTTGAGATGTTCCGTAGGTGAAAAAAGGCAGTCCTTGAGATCTGTTTCACGTGGGAGCCAAAGGATAGGTCCTGGTCAAAAATAACTCCGAGATTCCTTACGGTGGTGGTGGATGCCAGAGCGATGCCATCCAGGGAAACCATATCGTCAGATAGTTGATTTCTGAGGTGTTCTGGGCCGAGTAGAATAACTTCAGTCTTGTCAGAGTTTAGCAGCAGGAAGTTGCAGGTCATCCAGGTCTTGATGTCTTTAAGACACGCTTGAAGTTTAGCGACCTGGTGGATTTCATCTGGCTTGATTGACAGATATAGTTGAGTATCATCGGCATAACAGTGAAAGTTTATGGAGTGTTTTCTGATAATATTGCCTAAAGGAAGCATATATAAGGTGAATAAAATTGGTCCAAGCACAGAACCTTGTGGAACTCCATGACGAACGGCGGTGGTCATCGAGGCTTCATCGTTTACAAATACAAACTGAGATCGTTCTCATCTTGTGTGTTCTCGTCTGCCCGTCTCTCACTTTGGCTGAGAAACTCCTGGTGAAACAACTGGGCCCAGATCAACCTCCTGAACTCAGCATAAGACAACAGACCGGCGCAGCACATGCGGACATGTTGGACTGCATGCTGCCGGTTATAAGGGATTACATTCTGGAGGAAGTAAAGAACGCTGATTTTATCGCCATTCACGTGGACGAGACAACAGACATTTCCACCCACTGCCAGGTGGTGCTCATGCTACGCTAAATCGGCGCTAACGGTAACCTACAAGAGCGTTTTTTTTCGAGTACATCACTATCCAGAACGCGACTGTGGAAACCATCGCTACTACGCTTATGACAGGGCTGCTGTAATGAGGGGAGCCACCAGCAGAGTGCAGCGTTTTTCCTGGCACTGCCCTCCAGAAGCAAGCAGCGGCGAGGGGTTAGCTAGCGGGCTAACGTTAACCCGCTACCACTGTTACACAAAGAGAAAACGGTTGTTTAGTTACAGACGGGGCAAGATCATGCCAAATGTGGACATGCTATTCAACCATCTGCAGAAGAGGAACATTGACCCTGTCTTCATTAAAGGACGTGTCCAGAGGTTCACAGACAGCATTCAAAAATCAGGTAAATTCAAGATTCAAGATATTTTTATGGTCATATGCACAGATAACAGGCAGTTATTCTGTACAATAAAAAGCTTATTTTGCTGGGTCCTCCTAACACAGAATTACAACAAACTTTAAGGAAAAAAATAATAAAAGTGTATAAAGTGCACTATGCATTGCTACAATACAATATCCAAAGTAACAATAACTATATTGTAACGGACTGAGTGACATGTCATGTTAACCTGTTATGTTTAAAGTGTTATTGTATTTACAGGAAGAAGTTGTTCTAGATAAGAAGACTGGTTATTGTAATTGCTGGGTTCAGGAGGTCAGTGAATGTCTCATGAGCTGTGTAGCTTGTCAGTCATCGTAGCTCCCCATGAGCGTGCCTGTGCTCGGCAGAGCGAGTGAGGTGGGATGTTGTTGTTGTGTTACGAGCCTGTGGAGAGGAGGCTATGACCGGGAGCAGAGTGTGGCGTAGACTACGGCCCACAGTCGCCTGTTCTGTTGTTACCGAATAAACACACAATAAGCAAGCTAACGTCTCGTAGCTTTCCTGACCCAGGGTCTCTACAATATTTACTACTAGTTGATAAAGCTTTTGTTGTTAGAAAGATGAGTTGCTCACGCCCAACAGTCTGTAAAAGCCTAAATGGGCCTAGTCATCAAAGTGAATGATTATGATAGAAAAGATCACAAAGATATTTGTTTAAATATTTTAAAAGGAAAAAGATCAGATTTCTATAAAAATGCGGGTAGTTAATAACATGCGTATTCAGGTGTCCACCAAGTCAATGTCTAGAAGAGGCCTAGTTGTTTTTGAAGATGGCAAGTTGGCAACTATTCAATAACATAGTGGACTGTTTTCTGAAAGGGAGGACATGCTGGTAACTGACCGTCTGATACAATTTGATGATGTAGTTATAATTTCCCAACATCTAAAGTTATTTGTAAGATTTGACATACATTGTATTTTTGAAATACTTGACTTGGACATAAGCATGTGTTCAATCAGAATCACTTTCATCAAAATAGCTTAATTGCAAATTTAAATGATTTATCTTTTACAGGTATGTGATACCATCCTGATGAAGCCAAGGAGCGGTTCTCCTTCACCCAGCACCTCGTCATGAGAACAGTGAGTTCAAGGCTTGCAGTGGTGCAGAGCCTATGCACCAGTTTTTAATGGAGAACAACCTTCAGAGCACCTTCACAGAGACTGTCAGTCTTCTCAGCATCCTCATCACCACACCCATGACAACACCCAGGTGTTTCTGTACTTTGAAGAGGAACCTTCCTGAGAAACACCATGACACAGGATGGCCTTAATGCTCTGGCTATGCTCTCCATGGAGAATAAACTTGTCAGGAACATGCCTGACTCCAATCAGAAGGTCATTGAGAGGTTTGCCACTCAGAAGGACAGAAGAGCAAAGTTCCTTTACAAATGATCCGTCATAAAAACATGCATGGTTCCTCACCACACTGATTGGTGTTTCCCCAACAAACAAGGTTCATATGGGAATCTTACCAAATCAACTTGTTCTATTAGGCTATATATAGGTTATTTATATATTGTTATAATATATTCATGATTTATATTGTAAATTTATGATTATATTATATGGTATTTATATATTATACTGAATATTATTATATGATATGCATATTAATATACTGAATTGTATGAATAATATGTCCTTATTATGTCAGTGTTGGAATTAATGTTAAATATTTAACTGCAAAGTAGTAATGTGTGTTTGATACCCTTTTTTTGCATTGAATCATACTACGATGTTTGCTGAAATTGATTGGATGGCCATACCCAAAAAAAAACACCAGCCGCCATTGGTTGGAAGAGGATATCTTAAAAATATATTTCTGACTAGGACAGAGCTAAAAGTTGTACAAAGACATACTGCAAAGCTGGACTGTTGGCCTTTCTGGAGGAGAATTAGTGTAAATGATAGACAGCTGGCTCCACATGTGAGATTCAGTGGAATTAACATGTGATATACAGTACATGTGAGTGGAATGAACATAATTTGCAAAAACATTGCCAACACCATTTTTCATATGATCTGCCAGAAGCTTGCAACCACAAAGGGACTTGAACCCTCAATCTTCTGATTCAAAGTCAGACACCTTAGCCATTAGGCCACGTGGTCTCAAAACATGCACTGTTCACATTTCAGAAGTGCCATGGTTCATTTGCAAAGTAGGACGTAGCTAAAAGTTGTACAAAGACACACTGCAAAGCTGGCCTGTTGGCTTTTCTGGAAGAGAATTTGTGTAAATGATAGACAGCTGGCTTCACATGTGAGATTCAGTGGAAATATACTTGATGATATCTATTTTTTCAGAGAATAATTCCTTGGATCTTATCAAATGTTGCACTGGATCATACATTGAAACAGCCTCTGCAGCTTTAAACACATTCATATTGTTGAATGACTATTGCTGGCCAGTATGGGAATTGAACCCATGACCTTGGTGTTATTTGCACCACGCTCTGACGTTCTCAGCAAACCGGCCCTGTTTTATTCACCTCAATTAGTTCTAGAATTAAACCAGGACCGAACATCCAAAATGTAAGGAGTTTTGAATGATCAATTGGGTGAGAGCTGCTTGGCTTTGTCGGCGTTTTTAGAGGGATAGTTTAAATAGATTGCCGACTTCACATGGGAAGGTCATTGCGATTAAATCCCACTTCATCCAACCAAATCATTCCACAGTGTAAAACACTGTATATCCCAAATTTAGTAGAAGTAAAGAGTATTATTATATTTATTATTATTATTGCATTGTCCTCAATTTGGGCAAGAAACAGGCTTCCACAAAGTTCCTTTGAATTAGACTTGAGCTTTTGACCTGGAAGGTCTTCAAGAGCACCTCACTTTCTTCATGATTGCTATTTGTATCAATACTGTTTTATAATCTGAAAGAGAGCAATTTTAGACATGTTTTGAAATACCCATTGATGGGCTGTATGGGGATTGAACCAATGACCTTGGCATTAGTAGCACCGCACTCTGACCATTTTGTTTCGACTACTTTTTTTTTGTGGAATTAAACTGATCCTTGATGCTGAAATCAAGCTAAACTGTAGATCTTCACCAGTTGTAGGTGGTTGATTTAATTACATTTAAAATGGTTCATTATGCTTTCACTCCCACTTCTTCACTCACATTGCAGTGCTGATAAAACCATTATGGGTACTGTCGCTGTGTTCTCAAATTCTGTCTGTAATTCATTATCAGTGAGGCTGTTCCAGAAAATGCTGCTTGATCACATCACACACTTTGCTTTCTCTGGAGCTTTTAAATGGACTTGTCTTCATCTATATATCTCACTGTAAATCCAGCTTTCCAAGATCTTTTGGAATTCTCTCCCAAGGTGGATTTTTGCTTTCAGCTTGACCCAGATTTGACTGTTCATGTTCGGCTTGCAATGAAGATCTAATCTCTTGTTTACACGGTGCCACAAATCTAATTTTGTGTTTGTTCTTGTGTAAATCCAGTGAACAGCATTTGCATTTGAACGTTGTTTGATACTAGTATTCTCTGTGCCTTTTATAACATGTGTTTATTATCATTGGCAACCAGAATCTTAAGCAATGCTTGTTTGAAGTCATAGGTAGGAGATGGAGCAGACAAAAACAATAATAGCAGAACGGTCTGAATTTGAATCGTCTCTCCTCTTGCGTAAATGGGAACGATTGTGTCAGTTATGATGTCACCCACTGATGTACATCAGGTCGCTATGGTTACACCAGTGTTGTGATAGTGAAGCCCTCAGATTGGATTTCCACAGGTCTGTGGGGGTGAGCTTGTGCTCTGAGAAGCTGCAGTCAATAAGACATACTTAACTTAATTAACATGTTGAAGTATTTTCATAAAGTATTGTTGAGTATTGCATAAATTGTTCTTAAAGTGTGGGACCAATTTTTGTGTTCACACCAAAACAGTCAGCTCCTACTCCTCTATATTGAGCTCAGTCCTATAAATAGGTCTGCTTGATGAGTCTACAATAGCCTGCTTCTTTACATAGTCATACTGATGACCACAGCGTTGTTCGGAGTAATGTTATAAAACAGGCAGCCAGTCGGTCCTCCTCCCATCTGTTCTCTCTCCTCTATCTCTATTTCTCTGTGTTCCATGACGCAAAGCCTGAGTGGGAGTGGACAAACCTTCTGCTCCCTGAGAGGACTGAGTGGGCCGCCGCCATCCGCTCGGTACGCATCAGAGATGGAGGCAGAGATGGATAGGGAGGGGAGACATTGGAACAACACTGTTTGGAATCCTGAGAGAAGGTGATAATGATAAAGTAAATAATGGGGATGAATGGGGAACAGGAAAGGAGAGCGTGAGTGGTAGTAGCAATTGTAGGATGCGTTTATTGGAGGAAATGCAGAGAGAAAGAGAAGGGGAAGGTTGGGGAGGAGGGGATAAGAGGCTAATAATGGGGAGATAAGGATAGAAGAGCGGAAGCGGGCGGATGACAGAAAGGAAAGGACTGGTCGAAAAGAAAAGAATATCAGGAACCAGAAGGATGATTCTGAGAACAAATTCATTTCAAATTGGTGCCGAGGCTGGGGTGTCCAGTCAATGGTATCAATAAATTGCACATCATAACACAATGCAAATGTTGCCACTATTCAAAACAGTGTACACCAGTTAATTACATCATTAGTGAAATTAAAACCTTTTTTCTCTCAGCCAGTCCTCATTTCAAGCAATTTCACGAGAGTTACAACATTTAGTATCTGTATTATGTTATATTATATTATATTATGTACTCAATGTGAATACTATCTTGTACTGTAATTGTACTTCTGTCTAATCCCTCTTTCTGGCCATAAAAATAAAGATTACTTGATTTAAGGTAATTCTCTGGTTTATATGTGAACCGTGGTTATCGACAATATTATTTTCCTGAAGTAACCACAGTAAAATAGATTAGCCATGGTCTGCTACAGTTTTCATTTGATTAATTAATTACTGAACCCCAGGAGCAGTGAGTTTATAGGTTAACACAGCTCAGCTCTAGATAGCATATTAGCTTTGGTCAAATGTAGCAGAAAAATACCATCTCCAAAATGGAGAGTTTCATCATTTCTGCTTCCTAGCCAAACTTTAACAATTGTTCATAAAGTGTTACCCAGTTCAAGCAAAAAAAGTATCAAAAACATTGTAATTTGGACCGACTGTTTACCTTGAAAGATAGGATTATCTGCTAAAATGTAAAACAGGTGAGTACAGAAATGAATCCACCTAAACTATCCTTTTAAGTAATCAAAGCTGAATCATTATTATTATTTGTATGCCCACATGGCAGCACAGTTATCAGGAAACACAACAATCCTTCACTGTGCCTTTAAAAAGTTACGGTGGATATAGCGAACATATTAGCAAACAGTTCCATATTCAAGCTTGCTACCGAATCAGAGCACCAGGATCACCATTTGGAGTTGTGTTTCTGGCCACCTGATTAAGGGAAGTCATTATTCACTCTTCTCTCAACTCTTTTTTGGTGTCCATGCCCAAAGAGAAGACATCAGCTCTTTAGTTAGATGCTGGTTCATCAGTGTCTAGGGCCACATACCGGTGGTTTGTTCACAAACAGTCTTGAAAGATGAGAAAGGTCATATGCTATGTAAGCCATGCACTGTTTTATTCATGAAATTCATTAAGGGGTTTTCTTAATCGGAATATTTTCCAATCTACATTTGCCTTTTTCATGCTCATGTCCAGTAAAACAATATGTAATCATAAATGAATGGCCCTCATAGTGACCTCCGTCTATTTCCAGATCCCTCCCTCTTCTCCCGCCTTCTGCTGCTTATCTTTAGTAACTCGATCCCTCTCGTGGTCCATCGGTGGCTATTTTACAATTTGACTAAATCCAGCTCTGAGGTAACAAGTGACACCTTCTGTTTCCATGCTTCCGGTCGCTAGGCAACCTCAGCAATTATGCCACTGCCAAGAGGGAGGGAATAGAGGAAGTTGCACCCTGAGGCCCCCTGCCTCTGTTAATCTTGGCCGCGGTCGCCGAGGCTTCATCCCTCATCTATAAGTGCAGCGCTTCCATACCAAGCCGGTGACGAGGGCATTCTGTAGCACGCTGCGTTTCCTACTGCTCTCATTAAATCAGCTCTCTCTCCGGTGTTTTAGAGATGCGTTTGTCTGGTGAGGACGTTATAGCACCAAAACACTCTGCTGCCCTCTGTTGTTCGTCACGGTTCAATCATGAATAACTGAGGTGTTGAACAGAAAAGTAAATTGTTTTTTTAAATGATTTATTATGAATAATAATCTTTATTTTTAGAGCACTTTTACATGGTGCTTCACACAAGGCAGCACATTGATTAAATGAAAATCTGAAAATCAAATGGAGAAATGAATGGTGGCCAAAGACATTAACTGGACCACAGTCAAATAGGGCCTATACATTTCAGTCATTTAACATAAATCAATATGCAACAGAATGGCTCCTGCCAGTGTTATGCTATAATGTTATTGGAAAATTGTTATTGAGGCATTCAATTATCAGCAGCATTGTAATAGTGTAGGTCAAGAGGGAGACACACACACACACACACACACACACACACACACACACACACACACACACACACACACACACACACACACACACACAATGACCCACTGTCAATTTCTAATTAATTTGACTGCAAACAGAGTGCAGGATACTGTAATTTCTATTCAGTGTTCCCACACTTTGTTCCACAAGAATGAACAAGAACAAGAATAATACTCAAATAGAGACATGCTGCGGAGGAAAATGTGCTTTCAAAGGCCAGCATGGTGTGGCTAACATCTTATGGAAAAGGTTGCACATGTATATTTAAAATATCACCCCTGGAGCAAGATTTCTAGCGAGGTGTCACAGTAGGTAAACATGAACTTCTTGAGTTAGAACAGAGTCAAATACACTGACATAACGGATTGTGGATTGTAAAATGTTACTGTTCAGATAGGTTTGGAAAAAATTACAATATTCTGTTCCTCATGTGTGGTTTAAGGCACAAGATCAAGAAGCTATCTTTAGCACCAGTGTCTGTATCAGCTGTTTAACCTGCTGCAACTTAGATCATTTCTCCTTTTTCCCCTTCTGTAGTCTTAAAAAAACTTTAGGCATTCAGTGCCTAAAAGTATGACTTCTTATCTTCATATCTACATGGATGCATCTTGTCATCCCTGCAACCCACTGAGTTACAGCATAAAGGGATATTTCCCTCAGAAAAAGCAAACGTCTCCTTTTTTTTATACCGCTGCTATAATGACATCTGTGAGTCTGTTTTAGTGTTGCGTCTTGATATGACATATGTTCTGTTTTAATGTATTATCAGTATAGTCATTATCATATGTTGTTGTTTAAAATATATGAATTTTGAGTTATCCCAAAACAGAAATGCAGAATTATTTGACGGAGTGGCTCGACATATTTGGAAAATATGCTTATTTTGGTTTCTTGCGGAGAGTTGGATGAGCAGATACATACAACTATCATAGAGGCAAATTTGTATTTGTGATTTTGGGCTATATAAAATAAACTGAATTGAATTGAATAGACTGGAAGCAGTCTCCATCCATGTGTGTGCTTTAGTCTGTAAAGCGACCGACCCTTTAACAGCTTCATTTTACAGAGCAGTATTTCTCATACACTTACAGAGTGGCTAAATCCATATATTAACCTTTTCACAGTACACTAGACACTTGTTGTTTGAAATGTCATAGTGTGTCTTTCAAATATCTTGAGGGCATGTCTGTTTACTGGCCATGCAAGCAGCATTTCTCTTGGGATAACCTGGCTGTTGGACTGTCACTTTAATCCAGTCTGAAACATTTTAGCATCTGGGAGATGGATCGCTATGCAATTTAGAAAAGACATGTTAGGCCCCCAGAAGATAAATCTCACTAGTGTTGGTGATCCCTTGACTAGTGCCACCATAAGGTTGTTCTTGTTTTTTAGTGAAACGTTTCAAACTATTATTTATTGGATTGCTATAAAGTCGGTACAGATATCCATGGTTCCTTTTCATCTGCACTGTTCATCTTTAGCGCTGTTATCAAACATATTTAAATGTAATTTGCAGAAGACGCTTGTACTTTGCCTGTGCTGATTGGTGAATGTTAGCATTCTAACTTGTTAAGATAAGATGGTGAACATGCTAAACATTACACATGCTAAATATCATCTTGCACAACATCAACGGACAAATCATCAGCTTCGAGGGCCAGTGTGTGAGATTTGGCGGCATCGAGTGGTGTTGTTGCTGATTGTTGTTCCTTAACCCTAGAACACTAACGTCGGGTGATTTTCACCCGAGCGATTGTGGTTACGTTATTTTCATTGTGTTGCTTTTGTCTGAGTTGTGTGGGTCCTTCTGTAGCTTCATGCTGCTCACAGACGTTAGTGAAGGTGGGCGTGTCTTAATGAAGGTGGGCGTGTCTTAATGATGGTGGGCGTGTCTTCCTGCTCCGATCACTGTTTTGTTCTACAGGCACCTGTTCGGGTGATTTTCACCCAACGTTAGTGATAGTGTGACTATTTTTCCCGGATGGGTTTTAACATTGACTTTTAACATTAATTAACTTTTCCTTCACAGAACAAGACTCACATGTCCCAGGAACATGTGGACCAAATAACAAGTTCATAGCTCCTTTATTTAATCATGTTTTATTGACGAGTCCCACATTTTTCACCGGATTTTGAGCCTTTTTTCAGGCTCTCCCCATGATACCTGTTTATCGTTTTATGAGAAGTTCTATAGGGTAAAATAAAAGAAGAGTACTTCAACTTGCCTTGTATTGTTGTATTTTAATATATTTTATCAGGTACATTATATCGGGTGAAATTCACCCGACGTTAGTGATAGTGTGACTATTTTTAACGTTAGTGTTCTAGGGTTAAGTTCATTGTCTTCGTCTCTATCGCCAGATGATGTGGTGGGTCACTTTGCTGTATCTTTATCTTTTCCACCTGTTTTTGCTGCTGAATCAGGTTGACATCCTGGATATATTCTTCAAACACATATTGTAGACCCTTCTATTTTATTTTCGCCAAAATTGCTTTTTCGTTTCCCCAAAATGTTTTTCATATTTCTTCAGGAAGTGCACTTAGTGACACTGTGGGCTCCACGGTAGAGAAGTAGCAGCGGGTCGATCCTCGCTAAGACTGAATTTCTACACTGATCTAAATATCATGTGCTCAAAGTTGACATTCACCAGTTTTGTATTGTTGCACATACAATGTACAATATTGCAGCGCAATATGTAGTGAACATCTATGCTATAACTGAGAAACATACTATTTTACATGTGGCTCGTATGAACTGGAGTAGAAAACGGATAAAATGTACTAATTCGATTGATTTTCCTTCTCGACATGAGCAACTATACCCCAAATATGAATATGAATACACATCCGCAGTGGAGAGACTGCAATAAAAAAAAAAAAAACATTTATAGCTTCCTTCAGCTGGGGAAATAAAATCATCCCATGTCCAAACATTGACAATCGCCACTCTTTCCTGTCAGGGTGTGTTGCAACGGGCCAAGTGTGCTATTGTGTAAACAAGACCGGTGAAGCAATGAAACAGAGAACCAGAGAGAGAGACAAGCATTGCGTAAGCAAGCCTGTGCTTTGTGTTAAAAAAGTAATACAAAATCAGTGAGGAGAAAATAGCAGCTTGGGAGA
This sequence comes from Myoxocephalus aenaeus, assembly GCA_038501785.1. Classification (NCBI taxonomy): domain Eukaryota; kingdom Metazoa; phylum Chordata; class Actinopteri; order Perciformes; family Cottidae; genus Myoxocephalus; species Myoxocephalus aenaeus. Next base: position 1,623,713 of record JBAMJR010000042.1, read on the forward strand.
CTAAAAGTAACCTCTCCACCACAGATGGCCCCCACGCTTTCCGCCAGTGGGTCAGTGGGTGAGGGAAGAGTGGAGGGGAGAGGAGGCGAGAGGAGAGGCAATGTGGCCGTGCGCCGCTATCCAGGGGAGAGTGTGGGCGACGCGGGCAGCAGGAAAGAGAAAGACAAGGACTTCCAAGGCCAAGTGGGCCGCGGTTTTGCGGCGCACGCTGCTAAAAACAGACGCGATGACGCTCAGAGGTCAGCCGGCTGATTTGTCATCAGCTATTTCGGCATTGTTAACAAAGACTGACGAGGGAGAGGGAGAAGTGTTGACATCACTGGTGCATGCTCACATCACTTTCTTGCCCCCGCATTCTTCCGATTGCGCAATCATCAAGGCAGGAGGAATCCAACGCCGTTTCCTGGCTTTAGGTTGGCCCATATATGGCAACCAGGACAATATACTGGGTCTAGTGGCTGGATGCTTGCGTCATAGCGTCACCTTTAGGTGGTCTCTGGTCCCTGCTGCTCATCAGAGGGTGTCACCCGAGTACTCCTCTCCTCTCCTCTGCTCTCCTCTGTTCTTTCCGACCTATGAATGTGGAACTGTTCCCCTCTGAGTCATGACACGCTGTCCATTCAAACCTTGTAAATAAATGATGAATAACCCTGATGAGCCAATGATGAACTTTTTTAATGAACTCTTACTATAAAACCTCTTACACACAATGGAATAACTTGGTATAACATTGACACGAAGGTAAATGACTGTCCCTCGACCGGGAAAGAGAGGAACATTTCTGACCTTTGACCTTTGACAGGAAAAGAGTTTACCACGCTGTAATACAGTGAGCAAACACCTCTCAGGCCCCTCCTCTCTACAAACGCTTCTCAACGCGTAGGACCTGCTCACACCTACACGCCACATGGTGCAGTATCGGGGAGTTGCCACCAGAGAGCAAACCTGATTGCACCGTAGCTGTGTTTGCTGTGGCAGGCACTGGGAAACATGATGCAATGTCCAGAGGAAAAACCGACGGAACAATCGCTGTTTGAAAACGGACTGGTTACATTTACGACCAATACATTGTTGCTATTTGCAGCGATGTGTTGTGTGTGGCCGTGCTAACCATCAAAGCCCGATATACGTAGAATTAAAAGGGCTCCTGTATGTGTAAATGTGAGGCTCGATCTCAAGAGCAAGTGTTACTGCCTGAAATGTATCCGGAGATATTACACAACATATTTCGAAATTAATTTGTTGTTAGGCAAATAATTGTGTGAATGTGAAATTAATTAAACAGCATGTAGTTGTTGAGACTACGGCAAGCGTAAGAAAAGTTACGTATCAATGAAAAGTTAATTTGATATTTTTTTCGAATTATGGAGAATATTCAAAAGAATAAACCATGAAGCTGAACAGTGTTTACTTCAGGGTGAGCATCACTCAAAGTCCATATGGTCATATTAGTAACAGGAACTCCAACTATGCCAACCACCTCCACCATACCAGCACAATGCTGTTCATTTGTGACTCAATTGAGGATCTTTTCATCTGATGTATTCCATGTATTCCTCCCCTCACAAGAATAGAAAAATGCTGCCCTCCTGTGGCCAAACATATCAATACAAGAACCCACAGAATGAGTCAAGGAGCCTTTTGGCCTCTTTTATAATTTGTCAAGGACCACACATGATAACCATGATGTACTTTTTCTTTTATTGTTATTATTTTGGACGGTATATTCAGCGGCAATTTCAATTTGCATTGAAGCTCAAACCTGGAGCCAAGCCACAGGTTCCCTGGAAAGTGAACCAGGTGTTAAGTGAGAAAGCCTCTCACACACAAACTATAGTGAGCCAGAAGCTTATTAAATGCATAGCATTCCGGCTTGAGACAACAAACACAGCTACAGTGCAGGATATGCAACATCTTCGAGTAGACAGACAGTGTTTGCAAAGAATGACATCATTGAAACTGGATGCCCCACTTACACCAATTATACCTGACATGTCTCTGTCTGTCTCCCTCTGTCTGTCTGTCTGTCTGTCTCTCTCTTTTTCTCTCTCTCTCTCTCTCTCTCTCTCTCTCTGTACTTCACTTGAGTATTTTTTAATTACATGCAAATTGATATTTGTACTACAATTTAGTAGGGACTCTTTTACTTTTGACTCCACAGTTTAATTGACAGCTACAGTTAAGAATTACTGTCAGAGTTAACAAAATGTGAGTTAACAAAATCTGACCCATTAATGAAAGTGGCCACCTCAACCTAATCTAAAAGTAAAATGCTTATTCCACACATACACTTGTATGTGCAAGGCAAGCACTTTTTTTTGCATTTCTCAAGAATACATGCTGTTATATTTTCAATGCAGGAATGTTCTGCTTGTGATCGGATATGTTCTGTTGTGCGGATCTGAAAACTTTTTCACTTTTTCAATTATAGTTTGATATCTATATCCCAGGAGAAAGTAAACAGATTGAATAACATGACCTCCTTTCACCTTTCAGAAGTCTGGTCTGACATGTATTTACTTTTAAAGAAAGTCAGTACTAATAGACTCAGTGCTTTTATTGCACATGGTCTAATAGTTCATGCTGTGGAATGTCTTTTGACTTTTAGAAAAGGCACAGGTGTATTGTTAAAATAATTAACAATGGCTCTATTTCATCAAAGTGTAAGGAATTATGGAAAGCATTGGAAAGCATTGCACCTATGGCAACACAACCATAATCTTTCTAAAGTTATTCATATCGCCTATAAAATGGCATTAATTACACCTCTGCTTTTCATTCCATGACAATTCTATATATATCTGTTGTGAAGAGAAACAGAAGTCAGTTGATTGACCATTTAAATGGATTAAAATTGACCTCAATACAAACATGGATAAGGCAACAAGGCAACTTCTACCACTTTGACAGATGATATAGTTAAAGCAAAGTTATAATGGCTGCCATTTCACTTGATCAAAAGCATGGGCTGGTTTATCAAATCACGCACATTCTTGTCCGCTGAAGACGGACATGCTTTTATTGCATTCGGAGTGATTAGTAAGCAAACGTTCAAGACAATGTGGCTTTAACTCTCAGCCCTCCTCCTCCGGGCACAAACGTGACGTCACTGGGAAGCTCGGCCAATCAGCGGGCGTCTCCGCTCGAGCTGGAGGAGCAACTCTGCGTTGTTCTCGCAGGTGGCGTGCAATTGGTCGCGTGTACGTGTGTGAAAGTGTGCGTGCGTGCGTGTCTGAATGCCAACAAGTTGATATTTATTTTTTATTTTATTATAATTTTTTCCCCAAAAACAGCTTTGAATTAAGCTCCGGAAGTAAGCCGGGGCTCCGGCGAGTGAGGCATCTTTCAGAGCCGCCCGAGGAACCGGGGAGAGAGAGAGAGAGAGAGAGAGAGAGAGAGAGAGAGAGAGAACAGACTTTCCACAACAACGGCGACTCTAATGAACTCGAAAATAACAAGTTTGCTACGCGCAGTCGTTGAAAACAAGCCTAATTCACGCAGTTTAACGAATTTCGGTGTGTCATTCTTTCGACACTAGCTAACTCAACTACTTGGAGCGAAGAGTGTTGCAGCTGCTCGCGCCGTTGTTGCTTTATTTAGTATTTTGAGTATTTTATTTATTTATTTTGTATGTGTGGTTGTCGGTGTGGCAGTCAAGTAATAGTCTCGTGTGCCTTCTTTTTAAACGCGTTACGCCGCTCACGTTAGCTAATGAAGTCGTAGTAGCCGTCACGGTAACAGTACTACAACGTAATTGCAAGGGATAAAGCCATAAACTACTCAGAGGGAGGGAGGGAGGGGGGGGAAGAAGAAGAAGAAGAAGAAGAAAAATGCTAAAGACGCTGACGAAGAAGCTAAGAAGACACTCGCTCAACGAGATACATCCTTTCCAGCTGAAGGTAAGTTTTGACGCGAGAGCCGTCTGCTCGTAGTGCAACGTCCTCTCCACGCGCAGGCTGTAGCTGTCACACCGCGGGGCCTACACACACACACACACACACACACACACACACACACACACACACACACACAGCACACGCACACGCACACACACACCAGCTTGTTTGTGGACAGCGTGGCTTTTTTAACTCTTTTTTGTTTTATCTTGTGACTCCATGTGGGCCAGTTTCACTAGCTTGAATGAGCTCACAGCCTGCGTGACCCTTTCCCTTTCACACACACACACACACACACACACACACACACACACACACACACACACACACACACACACACACACACACACGCACGCACGCACGCGCACACACACGCACGCACACCATGTGAGGCCAGCCTGTGTGCCCTTTATATTTAAAGCATGTGTTGTTTAGAGGTTGTTGTTGTTTGTTGTTGTTGTTTGTTTTGTTTGTCCTGTTGTTCTGCTTCCCAGCACCTCTACCCATTCTTTACCACGTTAGAATGCATGTCTTACAGGACAAAAAAAACCTCCCCCTTGGAGATCCACAGTGCTACCAAACAGGCCAGCAGACATGTGGCGTGTCAACAAACTCTCCCACTCACAGAACATTCACCCATTGACATTGATATTGACACTGCAGAGTGTAAATCAATCCACGCTAATTTTACAGACTTCCCTTGTGTGTGTGCTTGTGTGTGTGTGTGTGTGTGTGTGTGTGTGTGTGTGTGTGTGTGTGTGTGTGTGTGTGTGTGAGAGGGGATACCTGCAAAACTGGTCCAGGTTCTTCATCTACAAGAAGAAAGCTTGAAATAGTTATCTGAGTGTGTGGTAGGCAAGCAAGCAGGTAGCGAGGTAAGCTTATTTAGGCGTATCGGCCTACAAAGACTAGAATAACTTAATTGTCGTGAGCTACAATTGTCCCGACATCTACGTTTTTGCCCTTACAATTTCCCCACAACAGTAAGTGCACCGCAATTGTTGTTCCCTCGATTTGCATAATGCCTCTCTTTTGGTGAGTGGAGGGGTTGAATTGTATCCTGCATGGGTCACCAACTTGCTCCATCTGCAACAATGTCGTGTGTGTGTGTGTGTGTGTGTGTGTGTGTGTGTGTGTGTCAACCGACTGTATAGTTGCATGGCAGCCATTTTGTGCAAAAGTGCATCGGTTCAAAGGCCTCGGCTGGAAGATGCAGAGAAAAGCGTGCCATCCCCGTTGTCTGCTTTTGTTTGTGTGTGTGTGTGTGTGTGTGTGTGTGTGTGTGTGTGTGTGTGTGTGTGTGTTGCTCGGCTCAGTGAAAAGGTTCCGTCTGCTGAAAGTGGTTTGTGTGACGGGAGGAGAGTGAACTGAGTGGTGACTAGGCCTGACTAGACTGTTGCTTCCAGTCTGATGCTTGAAGATTTCATCAAGCTGATCATCGTTACTCTGAAACTTACACTCAAACCTTTTACAAGGAATTCCCTTTAAAAACAGCAATGATTTTTTTTTTTATTGACAGTTGACTTTCTTTGTAAGTTGCCACTGTGCCCGCTTTGAAACAAACCTGGTTTGGAAGGCTCCTGAACCTGCATTCACACAGTATAATGGATTGAGTCAGCCAGCAGCAAATCACCTTTGAGCGAAGGAAACTTAAAGGATCAACGTTGTCATGATAGAAACTTGAATACACCCAGTTGTACGAATGGGATGTTTTCACTGTGTGGAAATGCTCAAAAATCCTGGTGCAAAATCCTGATGCAGGAAAATAAGGTCCTGGGTCCAAGAAAGTTGTAATAAAAGAATATTTAATAAAAAGTGATAGACAGACAGCTTATGCTTTCGATCGAGCTCCTCTTTCTCCACCAGCGAACACCACGGGCACGCAGGTCCGAGTCGCTCGCTCGTAGCCGGAAGAAGAGAACGCTCCTCCTTCATACAGTTAATTTATATCATTCATGGAGCCTACAGCCCTCCCTCTCATTAACAGTCCGGCGTACACACCTCTGTTTGCCGCTTAACTCGCTATTTGCCCGCAACTAAAGTGACAGAGCCCCGTCCACTTCTTCTTCTTCTTCTTCTGAAAGTCTCAAACGTCAATCTTCAGCTCCGCCACCTCAGGCGAACAAGAGAACTACAAGTCCTTCTAGCGGCAGTACATGCAGCATGCAGCATCTAACATCCATTCACACATTAATCATTTCACAGTAAATAAAAGTGACCTTCATATGCATACAATTACAAATCCTTCATAATAATATCCCTTATTAATTATTCCATGCATTGTAATGTACACAATAAACCTTACACTGTACAAGTCCAATTGTGACAAACTAAGCTTAAAAAACCCTACAACTGCGATATAGAAAAGAGTAGAGAGGAAAATATGACCTGTTTAACTTCAACTTTAACTTCAACACTAGCTCTGAGAAGTTTATAATACACACACCTGAAACTACTAATGCCAAGATACCCCCCCCCCCCCCCCAAAATATATTTTATTTCCAAAATCATTTGAATTGTGTGTTTATTATTAATGTGTTTATTAAAAATAATTGTCTGGAGCCCTGTGTCCTATAGCTGCTATAAAAAAAAACGATCGGCAATCTGTATCGGCGGCAAAATTCAGTGATTGCGGCATCTCTAAAAGTGTTCTGTTGATCAGTTCCATGACGTGACACCGCGAGACGATCCCAACAGTGAGTTTAGGGATCCGTTGCGCTAGCCCTAGTCATTTTGCAACTGTATTTAGCACAGTACTCTAAGTGTACGCCCTCAGGAAACATTGGTGGTCCTGGTGTGAACCCTGTTTTCCCGTCCAAAGTAGAATTCTGGCTCTGGGGGATGTCGTTTTTGAGGATTTGTTGAAGTAACTGTAATCTTTTTTTACGGAGAAAACACTTTCCTTACAGGCAAAAGGTCCCGATACGCTTTAAAAGCGGAAAAGGCATCTGGGTGATGTGTTAGCATGTTCGATGTCTTTCCATTCACATGCCCTGCATTGATGGAGCAACGGCAACACACCACGTACCTGTCTTCACACAGCTCTCTCTCTTTCTCCATCGCTAAAAGTTTCCTTCGCAGAACTTTGGTTCCGTATGTATGTGCGTTGGTCTACATAGCCGCGTATTCTGCATGCACATGATTTTTAATTACTTTTCCTTTTGGTTCAGTTTTGGTATGTTTTCAGGAAAGTTAAATTTCCTGAGCTACGGTGCTCACCGTCTGATTGATGGCTTAATGACCATTTTGAGGTCATTAAGGTGAAAAGAGTCTCAAGGTCTCACAGGCCCTGTTACAGAACCTATCCTAGGAGCTTACGCTAATCAAGACTACTTGTACTGGACTATGAGGACGATCCCCTGGGCTGTGAGGGAAAGAGCAAATGAACCACGTCGAACCCTGTGTGGTGTGTTTTCATGAGACGGAGGGGGTTAGACCGTGTCCATGTCAGTGAGGGAGGACAGTGCAAAGCTGATATGTGTGCGTACGCTGTGACATTGCCATTGATCCAGCTTAGCAAGCTGCTCAGCGATGCAAGCGACTGACAAGGATTTCATTCAGATGTTCTTGACACAAATTCTTTGTCTTTGCCTTTGCGTGCATGCAAACACAGTCTCACTTCGCTCATGTGCCTCAGCTCTGTGAATGATAGCAGTCTGTTATTACCGCTTAAATAGACGTTGGTATAAGACTCTAGTATGGGTGATTTTGATGATTTTATTATTTGGCTGTGCATTTTCTGCATTATTTACGTATCAATGCAGTCTGGACGTTGCACATTGGAGAAAATATAAAATGTCAATTTATCTCGCTCTCACTAATAGGCTATATATTTATACATTTTCCCTGCAAAGTTATGCGCAGCAAATTGTATCGCAGTCGATTTGATCTAATGCATGCACCCAGTTTGCAATTATATTTAGGATTGGACTGCATTGGATTGCATTGCATCATAGATAAGCATATACATTTCAAAGATTATAAACCCTTTGGTCAGGTCTCAGACCTCGAAATGGAATTCTTCAGTTCTGCAAAACATTGTGGACAAAGTGGGAGGAAAAATATGGAAAGAGCTTCCAAGCTCGTTTGGTGCAGTTTTTAGTTTTTCTTGGTCCCGCAGGCCAATGTTGCTCTCATGGCTGGTAGTGGTCCAAATCCTCACCTCGTACACTATTTGAATATTTGTCATGCAACGTTTTTTAGTACGCTAATGTGGCAGCAGCAGAGAGATGCATTTAGCTTTTCAAATGCCATATTCACACTTGTGTTCAGCTCCGGCTCCCCAGTTTGTTTACATTGTGAATGTGAGGCTAATGACTAATAAGTGCGTGGGGAAGGGTGCGACTGTGGGTGGTCCCGATTGAACATTCGATCGGGACGTGTTTGTGCGCCTCGTGTTTACGTCGTGTGCTCCAGACCCTTTGCACGCGGCTCCTCATCTCTCAGAGTACGTGTGGGCCTGTTGCATTATAGTGTGCTTTTTGCAGAACTGCCGTCAGTCTGGTGAGGAGCCAGCTTACAACAGTGAGCGCTGTGGGAAAACCTCTGTAAAGGCGGTATCGATGCTTAGCAGCGGGGATTATAGTGTGAGGCGGCCCATCCAGGTCGGAGTGGTGCAATCCAGAATTAACCACAGTGTTAATTGCAACACAGGAGCTGAACATAAACAACAGGAAGTGACAAGAAACATAATTAACAAATCTTTGTCCTATCAAGAAGTTACATATACATTGTCATCAAATACATAACGGTGTTTTACATTCAGCTGCTCAACTTGTTCAACTTGTGATTGGTTGCAGTGCAGCTTCTAGTCCAGCTTCAATAGTGTATTTTATGTATTACAAAACATCCATTTAACACCATATTTTGGTGCTAGAATGATGGCGATACAGTAGCTACTGTAATGGTGAAATTCCTGTTCTTTTGGGAGCGCACTGTCCAACCATAAACTAAAGTGTAGTGTTGGTTGTAGTTAGCTATGCCAAAGCAACAACCATATCAGACGTCTGTGTGAAACACATGCAACGTTTTTCACATTGCATGACAGTAAAGATGCTATTCATAAGAACAATTCCTCACATTCGGAAAACAGATGATGAGAAATCCAATGTTATGAGCTTTCCCAAGTCCCCCCCCCAAAGAAAACTTGACTGAGGGTCTTAAAGAGTATTGGGGGCGACAAAATAAGTTTGATTGAAGTCTATGAGAAAACTTCTCTTGATTTATCCCCTTAGTAAACATTGTATACATGTGTTTATGGTGTTTATGTGTATATCAATCTCTAGTTTCAAGTCTTCATTTAGTAGCTTATGGTCCATTTAGAGCATAAGCAAAGTATGTTTTAGGGCAGGGCTACCTTGTGATTGGCAGGTCGCTACCATTACCAGAGCCAGTGTTTCCCCCACCGTTATAATAGCGGGGCGGGGCGCCACCCTTAAGAAACCCCCCGCCCCCCTGTAATTTTCTCGATAGCACCAGATCACAAGTCGTCATTTAAGTTTCTCTTTCCTATAGAACCGGTCTACACCTTGTTCTGTTATTAAACAAACTAAACGGCCGTATTTTATTGATCTTATCCACACACAGCTTGTCATTTCGGTCTCTACATGGTCGCGTTAACACTTCTCCTCTGCATCGCGCACAGCGGAGTTCCGCCCGATGCGCACAGACACACAGGTGAGCGCTGAGCACACAGCAGCCGACAGAGAGCGTTGAAAAATATGTCGCGTGAAAAGCAGACCTATATCTGAGTTTTAAACGCTCCCAGGGTGAAGATGGCAACAGCAGCTCTCATGTGAGGAACAACCGGAGTTCTCCTCGCACCGCAGCAGCTCTCTTAGCTCTCTTTAGGGCGGCTGTAGCTCAGGGGGATGAGTGGTCGTCCCGCAACCACAAGGTAGCCGGTTCGATCCCCAGTCCCCCCATAGCTCACATGTCAAAGTGTCCCTGAGCAAGACACTGAACCCTTCACTGCTCCCCGGGTGCCTCACAGGGCTGCCCACTGCTCCCTATCCAGGGATGGGTCAAATGCAGAGAAGAATTTCCCCAAGGGGATTAATAAAGTGCATGTTTCTTTTTTCTTTTCTTTCTGAACCCGGAGCAGCTCTCCTGCTCAGGTGAAAGAGACAAAGTGCTCATGTCTTCTACCAACAATGAGCTGCTGGCTTCACATATTACAAAAGTACAAAGTACACGGATATAAAACTAAGTCGAATGTTACTAAGTAAATGGAGAAAAGCCTGTACTTTCGGGTAAATGTTTACGTTACAGCATTAACAGGTTACGCTTGCGCATGCGCGACTCGCCAATTTTTGTCTCTTTGCCAGAAGTCTCCGTGACGTCCTTTCTGCTGCTGCGTCTCTCAAAACAGAAAACAGATCTCAGATCAACGTTGAACATGAATTGTATCAAATCTACAACCCCGTTTATGAAAGATGTGTAGAGGCTCACTGCTCCACTAATACTGATGCAACCTGATGGCTGACATATCTGCACTCATTCTGTTTTGTTTGGCAAAAAAAAAAATAGCTTATTGTTTTAGTAGTAACTAAATATTAGTTATTTTTTGCACAGATATAACTTTATTTTCATTGTTCTAAGTGATTGCAATTTAAAAATAAAAAAATGTCTGATGGAGCAATCTGATTTACTTGAAAGTGATTGCAATTTTCTTTATTCAGTCACAAAATGTCACAAAATGAAGTTATTTACAAAAAAGTTTGAGAACCACTGCTTTAAGTGTTTGTGTCGCCGCCGCCCCCGTCGTATGTTCCGTTACTTGACACCAACCTGCTTTGCATAAGCGTCAATTTCTCAGATTGTGCACTAGACACAGTGATAATGGTGTATCTGTGCGCTGGTGCGGTTCAATGTGCAGGCCTATAACTGAGACACACGGTGATGACATCATATTGCGACGGGGCCGGAAACTCATTAAAGGTCTCGCGCGAGTGAGCGACACGCATGCTATATTTTTGTTCTCTGATCCATCAACAACCACTAAGGGGCGAGGAATGCCACATCGTTACTGTCAGCTTAATGCTGCGTTCACACCAAACGCGACACAATTTTTCGCGCCGTGTTTGCCGCTTCAGTTTACTCGCGCGAGTGAAACGAGGGTGTTCACACCAAATGCGAAATCGCGCCGCGACAAAGGGGGTGTGGCTTATCGCCGTCGCTTCTCTCCGTGAAAAAGAGTTATCTTTTCCGGTATTGACCACGGTATTTATCTGTTTGTCTGAGCACTTTATCGTATACTTGATTTAAATATCATTGCACTGTTGTTGTCGTTGACTATTGATTGTTGTTTGTCTCGTCTAACGTTTCGTGTCCAATGTCTGCACCTTCTGCCGAGCAAAATTCCTCGTTTGTGAAAACATTCCTGGCAATAAACGGTTTCTGATTCTGATTCTGAATAAATAACCACTAGTTCTGCTTTATACTTGTTGTGGAAGTCGGAACATGAAACGCCCTCGTGTCTGGGTTCATAACACCATTTGTAGCCGCACACAGCTCCTCCAGGAACTGCGTCTGACTTATCTCCGTAAAACCGATACCGTTTCCTTCATCCACCATGGAAATAACCACTAGTTCTGCTTTATACTTGTTGTGTAAACTCCACATACGTGGGAACATCAAACTCCATGGTGTCTGGGTTCATAATATTATCCGTAGTCCCACAACAGCGTCTGAATGAAGCCGCTACCAGCGCTACTTCAGCAGCAGTTTGATTCAGCAACGGCAGGACGGCGGTGGTGACGGGCGGAGCTTCTCAACGCTGATTCTCAACGCTGATTGGCTGACGCAACTATGACTCACACGATTTTGTCGCCAGAGTTGGGATATTTCAACTCGCGCAAATTCGCACCGTGTCCTTCGCTCTGTTCGCTCCGCGTCAAACGCAACCTGTCGCGTCTGTGCATTGACTTGTATCTGGTCGCGCGAATAATTCGTGTCGCGTTTGGTGTGAACACAGCATGAGTCTGCAAAGCTGCTTATTCTAGCGTTTCAAAGGTACAACATGGCGGGAAATTGAGTATTGATCTTGATTAATTAAATATCTCAGACTAAACTCGTGAACGGGACATGAGGTTTATGAACCTTCATCACTTCATTCTTAGCGTCCCGCAGCAGTAACTTCCAACAGGATTTCAGCCGTTTCGTGGATGCTGCCCAACAGTGATTCACTGGAGTGCACGGTGTAGCTGAAGCCCCGAGACAGCCGCTTGCCAAAATACATTTCCTTCCCACAGTTATTCCTCGGTGTAATTTTCCGACGGATTTCATGAAGTGACGCTAGCTCGAGACTCCTCGTGAGCCAACGCTTGCTATTTTTTGTCTTGAACGCTGGCTCTGGAACTGTTCATTGAGAATCTGTCCCACAGCTCTTGTTCCCTCAAAAGGCATGAAGGCTGCACTAAGGCCTTATCCAAAATATCTTTAATATCTTAGACTACGTGGATATACTTAATGTGCTATTTGATAACTTAAACATGTACTGGACCACAAGACTGTATGGGAACTGTCTTGACATGTCAGGACATGTCTATTTACATCTCATGAATCCTACATTCTATGCTAACTATCTACATCAAACTACATATTCGTGATGGGGGGTATATTATATAATTATATATATATATATATATATATATATATATATATATTAATTTTAGGGAACTACATATCTGAGCTGCAGTGGAGTTGTTTTTTTTACATTTGTAATACACAGTAATGTATTTTATGCGACGTAGCCTTTTGATCTGTGAAATCATACGCTGGAATTCACACTTACCATGAATACAGTCTTCCCTTATTAGGCTCTAAGGCCCTGGCTCCTTTCTCCCTTTTCCCTCTTTCAGGAAGAAAAGAAGTGAGCGTGTGTGTGTGTGTGTGTGTGTGTGTGTGTGTGTGTGTTTGTTCGTCCGAAAGTAGAAGGGATGACACAATGTTTGTGTAGATGCATGTGTGTAAGCACGCGCGCGCACACAAGCACAGATGGCAGCTGCTCAGCGCGGCCTCAGAGTGGTAATTACTTAACTCTTAGCACCTCGGTCTGCAGGGTTTCTGTATTGTTGCTTCTGGAGGAGAATTTGATTTCAAAGAGACACGCTGGTTTAGGTTGTGGGGGGGAGAGAAAGTAGCCTGTACTTAGACACAACTCATCCAGCCTTTTTGTCACTCAAAGCATCTATACAGTATGTAGTGCAGCTGCAGAACAACAACTGTTTAACAAATAAATAATCTGACGACAATGTATCATGGGTTATGTCTTTGTTGCTGGTTAGTGGGGAATGATACAGAACTCTGAATTAGGATTTGATTTGCCTTATTTTTTTCTTTGACTATTTTGACGTTGTTTGTTAGATACTGAATACTTAAAATTAGGGCTGCAACTAACGATTATTTTAATAATCGATAATCGGTTGATCATTTTTTCGATTAATCGATGAATCCGATAAAAAAACAAAAAAGGCATTAATTTACAACCCTTTATTCAAAAACAGAACTGACAGTGCAAACATCTTCCGAAAGTGCACCTTGAACATCCCTGAGCTGTTAATTAAAACAATTAAATAAAAATGGACTAACACTAAAAACATACACATGTACGCTTTACATCTGCCAAATGTGAGCCCTTTTTACTGTAATTAATCTCCTTGGAGCAGAGGCTGCTTTTACATGCCCTGCTTTATCAATATGTATGAAACACTGGACAGTGGGAAGCTGTACTGCTCCTCTCACGTCTGTTTTGACCTCCACCTTCCTTAAACTCTTTCATTCACATCATCTGATCAATATCTGGGCCTCTTATGACCACAACGTCATGTTGTTGGCTAAGCACAACTACGTGATTTGAGTCATTCGACTTTGAGTAAAAAAAAATAATAAAAAAATAAAAACCTGCAGCCAGATCCTCCGCTGTGCCGGTTTAACGTTAACGAGTGACTGGTGAACTGAACCAGACCGGGGGTTACGGCATGTTTCATCACGTTACGGTTTTTACAAACATGACTGAACTGTAACGGAACATAAAGTAACTTTAACGACAATACACAACCCAAACACGTTAGCTAACGTGATAGCAAGCTGACTAGCTTCCATTAAAAACAAGTTGGAGGGAAATGAAGACGCTGTCGACATCTTAACGCTGATTGGCCAAGACTCGACACGTCATATCAAAGATCTTCTATTGCTAAGAGCACGACCTCAGCTTTTTTCTCGTGTCTCACTCCAATCTCAGAAACGCTGGCGGCCAGTTGCTCTGCTCCGCTCTTTTTTTTCTTCTGTGCGATTTATTGACTGGCGTAATAATCGCGCGACACAACGAATCGATGATGAAATTCGTTGCCAACTCTTTTGATAATAATTTTTTATCGATTCGTTGTTGCAGCCCTACTTAAAATCCTTCACAGTTGATCGGCGCAAATTTGAAGAGAACTGAATGAACTTATACCACAAGGGTTCAGTCTTTGAGGCATTACCATGTGGCATATTTTACCTACAGTATGAGCTCAATCCTTTTTTCTTTTTTTCTCCCAGATTTCTTACCATGGCAGTGGAGAGGGAGGGGAGAGTGACGACTCAGAGGGGGAGAACCAGGAGCTTGCACAGATTGACAGAGGTAGGCGCCCTCTGTCAAACCGAAACATTTTCGCTGTAAAGAAACGATGATCCTCCCCGTCGCTTATTGATTATTGCACATTATAATTAGACGTTTTTCAAGTCAACGGATTAAAAATGGCATCTGCGTTCTTTTGCAACCACGTCTCCACTTTCCCCTTTGACATTTCCCTGTTCGTCGACCCCTCCAGAGAGACGGAGGAACTGTGCCCTCACGCCCTTGGCCACCAGCCAGCAGCACAACCAGGGCCCCCTCTCGCCAGCCCGGTTACGACGCCTTCGCCTCCTCTTAGACGCCAATCTGGATCGCCACTCCTCCGAGGAGGAGCTGGAGCGGATCAGCCGCGGCGACAACCGGAAGTGGGTGTCGGCGCTCCCCCAGTGCCACGGGGACCACCACAGCAGCGCCTCCAGCGACGAGGAGGTGCGGGACCTCTGTGGCTGCGGGTCGCCAGCCGCCTCCGCCAGGCCGCCGGTTGAGCCGGGCGCCTGCCGGGCCGCCTCCCCGAGCCCCGTGCTCTTCAGCTCCAGTCCACCGCGCAGCCTCAAGCCACCCCCGATGCGCTTCCAGCTTCAGGTGGTGCAGCCGGTGGCACGGCCCATCATTTTGACCCACTTTGACCAGTCAGCACCTTATAGGAAGTATCGGCACAGTTACGGCGGTGAGATGGGGAGGCCGAGTCTGGATCTGGAGAAAATGCAACAGGTTAGTAGTCCAAGCTGTGGTTAGATACCTCGAACTTCTTTTTTGCTTTTTTACTTTGCCATAATATCAGCGTTGCAAGGTATTTTACAATGTCATTTGCTGATTACATGACCTTTGCTGAGCGCTTTTAGACTATTATTCTTTGCCCCATTGTTTTAAATTATTGTCCAATCAAATAATCACTCAGCTGTTTGTTCCATCTAACTCTTTAGACCAGGGCTATAATGAACATTGCAGTGTGTCAGGGCTGCTAGCTTAGTTTAAGACAGAATCTGCAGTCAAATTATTACATAACATTATTAACCTAATAAAAGTAATTTAAACTTACTTACTTAGGGGTATTTGTCTCTCCCTCAGAGGAAAGTGAGTGAGAGAGTTTGCTGGGAGATCACCTTAATTCTCCATAACCAGGGTTAACTTTTAGTTAAAGTATATCATTCGTAGCAATATGAATCCAATTGTTACATGTGATTTAATATTTGACTGTCTACCCCCCTCCTCCCCGCCACTAACAGCTAATGTCGAGGCGAGGATTGGGCCCCAACAATACAATGATGCACTATTAATACTACTACTAACCGGCTACCCTACACACACACACACACACACACACACACACACACACACACACACACACACACACACACGGCCACACAAACGTGCACGGCAAGAACAAAGTCTTCCCTTTCGATAGCCGGACGCACGCCGCCACGGTGGTCTGGCTGGAGAGGGGTGAAGGAGAGGGAGGCACGGACAGCAGATGTCCGCCCTCGTTTTCTCACAAAGGCTGGCAAGCGAGGGGAAACGATGAAGGGGTGGAGGCAGAAGGAGAGGATTAAATACACAACAGAAAAACGACGGCCACTAATGAGTCATGGAGAAGCTGGTCCACTAATCATTAAAATCCAATAGACTTGTTGGCCCACACCAATGGATGGGAAAGGGTGTGTGTGTGTGTGTGCGTGTGTGTGTGTGTGCGTGTGTGTGTGTGCGTGTGCGTGTGTGTGCGTGTGTGTGTGTGCGTGTGCGTGTGTGTGCGTGTGTGTGTGTGTTTGCAGAGATAGAAATTGCAGGTTTCAGGGGTCCATATGTCCACAGGGTTTTTAGAGGGTAAGAACAGATGATGAGAGACAGCGGGCAGCAATGAGAGGAGTGCAGAGAAACAAAAAAGAGGAAGTGTGTGTGTGTGTGTGTGTGTGAATCCTCCTGTCTGAAAGTTTGATGCTGTATCTGTGTGTGTGTGTGTGTGTGTGTGTGTGTGTGTGTGTGTGTGTGTGTGTGTGTGTGTGTGTGTGTGTTTCCACAGTGCAAGTGTGTCTGTATGTGTGAGAGTGTGCACACTCAGTCAAGTGGAATGGGAGGTGCTGCAGGGAATACAATAGGGGGCCTACAGCTAGCAGACTCAGCTCAGTCTCCCGTTAACCCTTTAGCTGGACAACTTCCAGCCACAAAGTCTGCCTCAACGTCTACACGATGGCCATGTCATCTGTTCTGGAGTTTCAAACCTGAGAATCAAAGCTGACTGAGCTGCTTCCTGAGGGGAAAAAACAAATTTAAAGGTGTCAAAACAGGGGAATTCTGTGTTATATGGAACGTAGAGGAGTCGAGCAAGACAGCTCTCTCGGATTTAAACAAATCTCTTTGGAACCTCATATGAGAATTGTTTTGTACAAGGAGAGAAATATTTTTTTAGATTAAACTCTTCCCCATATTGTTGCGACGAATGCTCAACGTCCGTTCTACTCGGGGCCGTTATATTTCTTTTCCCAAATTCTGTTTCTTCCCGATACATTTTTCCGAATTCTGCATTTTACAATTGCAGCATTCCGTCATCAGAAGTGCCGAATCGTGTGGTTGATGAATGAAATTATAAAAATGTATGAGGAAAACTTCTAAACTGAATGAATATTAATAACTTAACTGACACAACATTGCAATATATTTCTTCCATGATATTCCGCGCTTTACTCGCGATTACCATTTTTATGGTCAAATTCCGTGATTTTTGCCCGTCGGTACTGATCCAGGATTATCTGTCCGTTAGTAGCAACACAGTGGCATAGAAACCCAGCGTTTTGGAGGTGTAATCGCCAGCGCACATGAATAAATAAATGCGGCACAGCCTACTAACAACTATAAATCAGCCTTGAGTCATACATTTACGACTATCTATCTAATCATTCTCCTAAAAGCAGGGTTAAAAGGTCAGCTGCTGGTTTCCTCTTGATACTCTGATAATCCCTCACGCATGCTAATCCACGCCCAACTGCTCAGATGTGGCAGTGCCATTGTTTGTTAGCCTCTGCACACAAAGGGGCAACTCTACAAAATAGAATAACAATACACACCTGTTGCTCATAGCGGACAGTTTACACCCGGTGGCCACTTTGCTAGTTTACCTTACTTCCAGCCAGTTCCCAATCATAACGTACATTATTTAAAAATACCGACTAAACGGCCATTTGTTTCTGTTCATTTTGTTGCAGTGCGAAAATTAACTGACTGACACTTCAAAATTTCTTGCAATGGGTAATGTCTCATATTGCTGAGTTTTTTTAAACTAAGATTACAGTTGTGTAGTAATGCATTTAGAAGCGCTAAGTTTCAAACACATGAGACAAACAGTGGTTATGCTATATAGCTCTCACCGGGGATTAGCCCAGATAAAGTAAGACAGAGCTTTATTTGTGAAGCGGGATACATACACAATAAGGCAATTTAAATTCTTTAAATAAATCCTTGAAACAACAACAGAAGTACGTAGTCAACCGTCACTGTGTGTGTGTGTGTGTGTGTGTGTGTGTGTGTGTGTGTGTGTGTGTGTGTGTGTGTGTGTGTGTGCAGTTTAAGAGGGGGTGGTTTGAATGATGGTGCTGCCGTCAGAGTGGTGCACATGTGGGATGAAAAGCAAGGACAACATTATAACCCAATCATTTAGATATTGGGTGAGATGATGTCGACTTGTTGTCAGCAGTAAATCAGCTTAAAACACTTAAATACAGATGCACAACCATAGACTGCGTGAGGTATGGACGTTGTCTCTGTGACGTCACCCCGTAGCTTATAGCTGCCGTAACGGCCCGAATGGGCAAAGAGGTGGAGCTGAGGCCCTGGCGCAACACTCAAGTGGTCATTCGAGGAACTGCAGTTTTTGGAACTTAATCACATACAGTAATATCATTTTTTTAATCTCAAACTACTTTTTTCGAGATGGTACAAAGTAAACAGTTATTTTTTGTAATCCTTGTTTAAGCAGCTTGCGCCCTAATTGACTGTTGTCTCATTGAAAAAAAGAAGAAGATAAGAGCTGACAGGAGGTGCACACCAGCTCACTCCCACATCACAACAGCAGGAGTCTTGTGTTTCCATTATTTCCCGTGCTCCCTTCCCCCTTTAGAAGCTACCTCCCCAACTCCAGACAATTCAAATGATTGTGTGGTCCCTCCTCCCCCACTGTTTTTTGTTTTTTTTTGAGAATAGTGGAGCTGCGTGGACACGGAGGGGAGTGGGAGACAGGATATTGCATAAGCGCCATGGACTGACTGTTTAGTTTAGTGAGACAGCTGGATTTGCCTCACATCCTCCATCATCCCGATTTAATGTTAGTTGACTGCCGATGCACATGATGTTTGTTAGTTTTTAGTTTTTAGTGATGGTCGTGAAATGGTTGATTTCAGTAATAGACTTGGTTAGAATCAGCACTCCCATGCACATAGACACAGCATGACTTTATCCAGACGGTTGTGCTTAAGTGGCGCTTTTCGGGTTCACACGTGTTCTGATTCTACACAGTTTTTGGATTGTCATGAATGTACATACAAAATTGTATGCTTCTCTTCTTCCATGACCGTCATTGTGCATTCTTGTCCTCCACAGAAAATGCTGCTGAAAAATAACTGCGGAGGGAAAACGCGGACTATAAAGATTCGGGTGAGTTTCCCACAGTAAAAAAACAACAACCCAGAAACTCTTCAATTCAGTGTATGTTGTTTGTTGCTGGCTGTCATGAAGATGAGTTATTCAAACAAGTGGTGTAAATATGACTGTACACACACACACACACACACACACACACACACACACACACACACACACACACACACACACACACACACACACACACACTTTTCCCTTTTATGCAGACCCATAATAGGCGGTCCAGATCAGGGTGTCCATTACAGCAGTGATAAGGTTGCCCGGGCCCCGTGAACAGCCCGGCCTGTCTCGTCACCGGCACCTTGATGTCCGTCCAACTGCACACTGGGACGGCATCTGGCGACAGCGTTTGTTCCCATGCCCCGCTAGCGACAGAGCCTGAGACGCCTGGGGGAAACAAAACCCGATCGCACCGTCAGATTACTTGTGTTTTTTTTGCAAACAGCGCCGGGCTAAACCCTGTTTACCGCAGTAATACCTAGGGTATGTGCATTTTTTGTTTGTCAGGTTTGTTTGATCTCTTGATCTCAACGGCCCTTTACATAGCAGATCTTTCCACTTCTCCCATTAGTGGTCTGAGAAGTGCACATTTAACCCGCCTAAATAGCTTTGTAAACACAAAGATATTTCCCCAAGATTGTGTCCCGACTGATCTTCCCATAAAGTCCCCAAAAACACAAGCTCCACTGCAACCGAGAATGCGTTGGTTTTTGTTTGTAGTGGGAGGCGTGTTGGAGGAGCCTGGGCTTCTTGGCACGGAGCTGGGTACTCCAGAAGGATGCGCAGTGTGGTGAGAAAAGTGACGTTATTGTCACGTTGTGTGGGTTAGTGTCAGTGGAGCCTTGTCACACACTTGTTTATGTACACACACACCAACGTGTAACAAGCATCTAGGTTGCTCTAATCCTCCATATCGAAGTATGGATGAGCGGTTACAAATATTGTAAAAACTGATCTTTTGCGAGAGTGTTTGAGGAGGAACGAGCGAGTGTCGTTGAGAGATGGAGCTGAGGAGGAGGAGGAGGAGGAGGAGGAGTGTTGTCAGTTCCCTGTGTGGTGTATTTCCAGGGATGATGTCATTTTACATTCGTAGCCTGGCCGGCTGCTATCTGTTCAGCTCCACTGATACACGGAGATATTGCTCATTATCCTCCGTTCTCGCCCGGTGTAGTCGGTAGTGTTGTTTTCCCCGTCAGTGACGTCTGTGGCGCTGGGTCGGTTCCAGTTCCTAGATTTTTTTTTTCTTGAAGTGAGTACACAGCGAGTTCTTTGGATTGATGAGCCATTTGGAGGCTCGTGTTGACTCTCTCTACTCTTGGTGCCACGGAGCACAGTGATTCCACCCCATCCCTCACTCTCTCTCTCCCCCCCCCCCCATACCTCCTTCTCTCTTCCACTCTCTTTATCTGTCCGCTCCGGGTTTCCTGGCCACGATCCAGCAGAGACACTGGATCTGGACGGGGCCCCGGCTTTGAGGCTGGATTCAAGCGCTCAAGCATGGGAGTTGTTACAGGCGCTGAGGAGGTCGATGGTCGTGGGTGTGTGTGTGTGTGTGTGTGTGTGTGTGTGTTTTAAGAGGGGGGGGGTTCATGTGGAAGCAGTAGGAAAACAGCGCTTTGGCCGCTGCTGCTGCTGCTGCCCCGCCTCCCCCTCAGGGGTTGGAGGTGAATGGCGGAGTGGGGTGATGAGCTTCCCATGCTGCAACAGGCAAGAGTGATGGCGTCTGATTTCAGCCACCGTAAAGACTGGGCGGGGAGGAAGGCGAAGATTGATTGAGGTGAGGGAAATGGTGCGGAGAGCAGAGGGGGAAAGTAAATTGAAGGGAAATGTGCCGCGTACCACTTTAATTTTTTGTTAAAGTAAACTACATGGCTTGGATGTGACGTCAAGGCATTTTTGGGCCTTAGCGTTAGGACAAACAGATGTTGAATAGTCTGACATTTTGGGAGATTTGCTTCTTTCTTTCTTTTTTTTGCAGAGACTTGATTGAAAAGATTAATACGACTCTCATATATCTGTGTGTTCAAGTCGGTTAGCTGAGCCAAAGACGACATTGCCAAAAGACGAATTAGCCGTGGATGGACTCCTACCCAGCAGACATATTTTGTCCACGGTGGAGATGTTGAGAGGCAACTTCTTACCAACGCTTACTGGCACAGGCACACTACAAACATACAAAATACCGTCGGGCACTTGTGAAATATGAAAGCAAACCATCAACGGAAGCGCCCGTTCCATTTTCTACACAAACAAATATTGGAACAGACTCGGTTTGGGCAGATAGACACTTTTAAAAAAAGGTGCTGAATACGAGATTGGGAGCATATAGACAGTATTGCCTGCTACGCAGCTCTCAACATGGCAACTGCTGAGCTAACTATGCTAACAGTGCAAACTATGATAAAAAGCATGTTAAACTGTTAAACTAAACAGACAGCGGGCGTAGAAACCAAATCCACGGCCCGCCACTGATAAAAAGGCTAAACAACGCACAGAGAAGCTCTGAGTACAACACAGAGAGAGAGAAAAGAGAGGTCGACGTCACTCCACTTCACCTTTACAGAGACAATAGTTGTTTGCTGCAATATTAATGCTCTGAATATTGAATATAGCACCTTTTTAAAGGACTGTCATTGCGATCAGGAGCAACAAGCATACCTGCAAACTTGTCACCTTTCGGCGAAATTTGCTGTTTTGAAATGAAAATATGTCATCCACGTGAATCATGTAGATCCGAAGAGCTTTTGTTTTTGGGAGGGGGGTCAACTCGCCCAGAGTTTCTGAGATCAGAGTGAGACACGAAAAAAAAAAGAGTTGTGCTCTTCGCAAATAGAAGATCTTTGTGTCGAGTCTTGGCCAATCAGCGTTAAGATGTCTACAGCGGCTTCATTTCCCTCCCACCAGTTTTTTTATAGCAAGCTATCACGTTAGCTAACGTTGTTGATAGAGACAGCGAGTGAGATTACTGGCAGCGGAGAGTCCGTGGCAGCGTGTGACGTCAGCCAGGAGAGCGGTGAGTCAGCGGCGCTGAGGTTCTACCTACCGACACCTGACTACGTATAAAGAGAGGACAATGGAGATTTATCCAACTTGTATTTTAATTAAAAAAACAAGTGGCCGAAATGAGTTTCCTCCGTAGGGTGGCCGGGCTCCTGTTTATATTTAAGGGTTTAAGATCTACGTGTAGAAAAAAGTATATATATATATATATAAAATTTCCTCTGAGCTATCTTGCTTTTTTTGTTTACTAATTGTATACTTTATACTATATATATATATATATATATATATATATATATATATATATATATATATATATATATATATATATATTTATTAGTTATAGTTATGCGGTTATAATTGCTGTCACACAGAGAGAGGTGTGCATGTTCAGGTTTACCTGGTGGAAACATTATTCCAGTGTTCTAGACTAACAGTGACGTCTCCTCAAAGTAAAGTGGTATAACAGTATGACATAATATGGTTAAAATAAAAAGGTTATACATATTATGGCATATAAGTGTAATATTATGAAGTGAAATGTAGTAGTAGCAAAACAATATTCAGTATAGTACAGCAGTATTGTAAGTATTAAGTCTACAAAATACATTATATATACACATACATACACACACACTACCGTTCAATAGTTTGGGGTCACTTAGAAATGTCCTTATTTTTTAAAGAAAAGCACTGTTTTTTCAGTGGAGATAACATTAAATGAATCAGAAATACTCTATACATTGTTAATGTGGTAAATGACTATTCTAGGTGGAAACGTCTGGTTTTTAATGAAATATCTACATAAGTGTATAGAGGCCCATTTCCAGCAGCTATCACTCCAGTGTTCTAATGGTACATTGTGTTTGCTCATCGCATAGAAGACTAATGGAGGATTAGAAAACCCTTGAAAACCCTTGTGCAATTATGTTAGCACAGCTTAAAACAGTTATGCTGGTGAGAGAAGCTATAAACTGGCCTTCCTCTGAGCTAGTTGAGTATCTGGAGCATCACATGTGTGGGTTCCATTATACTCTCAAAATGGCCAGAAAAAGAGAACTTTCATGTGAAACTCTCCAGTCTGTTCTTGTTCTTAGAAATGAAGGCTATTCCATGCAGGAAATTGCGAAGAAACTGAAAAAGTCTGGGTGACCCCAAAACTTTTGAACGGTAGTGTGTGTGTGTGTGTATATATATATATATATATATATATATATATATATATATATATTAATATTTATATATTTGTACACTTGGGTATTGCCAAAAGAAGAAATAAAACCCATAATGATCATAGTTTGTCAGCTTCTCGACGAGTGATGCTGTTCGGCACTGTCTCGCCCCCCCCCCCCCCCCCGCTGGTGTCACCTTTTTCACCCCTCATGAGTTTGCAGGTCTGAACAAGCATGATCAGGATGATCAGGACACCCCTTTTTTTTACTGAGCCCTTTGACCTTTCCAACAAGCAATGCTTATACCAGGGCCTCCACCTCCTTTCCCTGACCTCTTGCCCCCCCTCCTGGGCCAGTGCCCATTCAGTAATCCAGCCATGTAATAGACTGAAGTCTTCCTTTAACAGAGGTGCTGGTAACGCCAGTGTTTCCCCCACCGTTATAATAGCGGGGCGGGGCGCCCCCCTGAAAAAACCCTCCGCCCCCCTGTAATTTTCTCGACAGCGCCAGATCACAAGTCGTCATTTAAGTTTCTCTTTCCTATAGAACCGGTCTACACCTTGTTCTGTTATTAAACTAAACGGCCGTATTTTATTGATCTTATCCACACACAGCTGTTCATTTCGGTCTCTACATGGTCGCGTTAACACTTCTCCTCTGCTCTGCATCGCGCACAGCGGAGTTCCGCCCTGAAGCGCACAGACACGTGCGCGCGCACACACAGGTGAGCACTGAGCACACAGCAGCGGACAGAGAGCGTCGAAAAATATGTCGCGTGAAAAGCAGACCTATATCTGCGTTTTAAACGCTCCCAGGGTGAAGATGGCAACAGCAGCTCTCATGTGAGGAGCACCGGAGCAGCTCTCTGAACACGGAGCAGCTCTCCTGCTCAGGTGAAAGAGACAAAGTGCTCATGTCTTTTACCAACAATGAGCTGCTGCCTTCACATATTACAGAAGTACAAAGTACACGGACATAAAACTCAGTCATTAATAAATACATGGGCATAGCGACTCGCCGACTTTTGGCTCTTTGCCAGAAGTCTCCGTGACGTCCTTCCTGCTGCTGCGTCTCAAAACAGAAAACAGATCTCAGATCAACGTTGAACATGAATTGTATCAAATCTACAACCCCGTTTATAAAGATGTGTAGAGGCTCACTGCTCCACTAATACTGATGCAACCTGATGCTCACATCTCTGCACTCATTCTGTTTTGTTTGGCAAAAAAATAAATAGCTTATTGTTTTCCACAATGAGCTATTTAGTAGTAACTAAATATTAGTTATTTTTTTGCACAGATATAACTTTATTTTCATTGTTCTAAGTGATTGCAATTTAAAAATAAAAAAATTGTCTGATGGAGCAATCTGATTTACTTGAAAGTGATTGCAATTTTCTTTATTCTGTTATTTATAAAAGCACAGATGGAGTCACAAAATGAAGTTATTTACAGAAAAAGTTTGAGAACCACTACTTTAAGTGTTTGTGTTGGTGTCGTCGCCGCCGTGCCCCCCCCTGAAGCTGTAAACCTAGGGGAAACACTGAACGCAATGGGGAAACGTTGTTTTAATGTGCAGATTGGGGTCTAAATTAATGACCAACAGGGCAAAAACAATGACATCGCAAAATCCCCAAAAGGTACTTTTGTTGAACCGGACAAATTAGATGATGCTGCTGTGTTTCCTGATCTTTCTAACTGCTGCTTGTGATGTCTGCCCTAAATGTCCGTCACACTGGGATCGCTAACGTGGACAGGGAGTCATCCTGATGTACAACTCTCCTCCCCGTAGTCGGAACTGACTTACTGTAACTCGTTCTTGGGCCACAGTTTGTTTTTCCCCTCCTCTCATTTTTTGCCTGTTTATACAAACATTGGTGGATAAAAGAGCACTAAGTGGTGCTGGGAATTGTTGCGGCTCAGTTGTCAGCACTGAATCCCCCAAGATGTGGGCTGAAGTCATAGCAACACCTGTATCCTCACAGGGGGCCTCATTTCATATGCATTGGTGGCACTTTTCCAGTAGCAGTGGGCACGTAGTCCGTTACAGGGACGTCTCACTTCTCAGAGAGGTGTTTAGCAATGTTTGACTATGAGAATATACAGCTATCTATATAACCCCCTCCATGGGATCAGCTCTTGATTACAGTAAATATGTCCCAAGCTCCCAATCCTCCTCAGTCCACCTCTTTCAAACCTTCACCCCCGTCTTCACTGGAGAAAGTGCTGCCTCACTGCCAAATCCAACAAAGTCATTTCCTGCCGTTTTCTGGAGGGAGGGGGAAAAACGGACTAGGGCTAATTTTAGACGGAGGACTTGTAAAGCCACGAGAAGCCGGGTTCTGCTCAGAGGAGGGGGGTGGCTCTGTGAGTGGAAAAGCCATTTATCTTACCGAACCTGCAGCGCGGATGTTAAAAGAACAAGCCGGCGTGAAACAATGTTCATGTTTGGTTTTCACTTTTCTCACGGCCCTGTGACATTTATGCTGCGAAAAAAATAAACGAATATCACTGTTGACTCGTGCAGCGTATCATAAAACTCACTGTATGGATCGGATCACGGATCGGATAAGCACAAAGAAAAAAGGGGCAAATATACTGTAACTTTTAGAGATCTAATTGCAGATTATCGATGATCCAGAATAAGAGATCCAGATCTTTGTTGTTGTTTTTAAAGCAGCTGCTCTACAAGCTCCAGTCTATTATTATATTTTTTTTACAACGCTCTGAAGTCAGTAAACAATCAAAAATTCTCAATGTTGTCTTTTTATTTCGTGAATCGTTTCTTCATAAAAACACAATTCAAATGAAAAAATTGAAGATCTAATTATGTTGTTGTGTAAACATCTTCAGACAACGGTCTCACCAAAACTACAATTTTATGAGATTACATGATAACGTTATAATTTACCTTTGATATTTATATTTGACTGAACATTGGTGGATGGCGATCATCAGTAAAACTTTATTTCACACTGTGATGGTCAACTGTAATTAATCAGCGGTTCACGTGTGTGTGTGTGTGTGTGTGTGTGTGTGTGTACACACACACACTCCCGGCAGGTCCGTTACTCACCTTGCTCACTCGTCTCTCTCTGTCCACAGAATCTGACGGGCACTCGTCCTCCGCCCAGGTACACCTACGATCCCTCCATCTTCGCCTTTCGCTCCTTGAGCGCGGTGCCCCCCTGCAGCCCGCTGACGCCGTCTGAGGACCCTCCCTGCTCGTAAGGAAGTTCCCCCCACCGCCAGACAATCCTCTCCCTTCCCACTTCTCGCTCTCCATTCCCAGACGGCTGCATCTTTTTTTTCTTCTTTTTGCGGCTTCTGCGGCGAGACCGAGGAGCGACCGTTCATGAAACCGACCGCTAGAAAAGACGTTTGTTCGACGGTCAAACTATTGCACACTCAGGTAAACCCACCCTGTAAAACAAAGCTGTCACTTTTGATCATCGTTCTCCCCTCCCGCGAGACCAGTGGAAACGTTTGGAGAACAAAAATGGGCCTAAACACGACATTCCTAAGGATGCTTCAGGTATTGCGTATCCTGTGACTGGATGAACCAGACATGAACATGGACTGGCGGTCAAAAGGTGGTACGAAGGGACGCGTTGTGAAACCTGAATTTAGTTCTGGGTAAAATCAACACGAGAGGGAAATAATGCATATAAGACAATCAAACGGTTCCAAGGCTTCCTCCCTTTTGATGTGATTACCGGACATCTTGTAAGGGTCTTAGTAACTTCCTGTATTTAAACATGGCGACACGAGTCATCGGATAGCTAAAAATACTTCTCCTTTGGATGTGTTATTGAATATGCAGGAAAAACGATGTACCTTTTCTTCATGAATGTCACTTTTAGTCCAGGTCAGAGTTGTTGTATCCTCTCCGCTGTTTGTGCAGAAAGAAGGCACGCGGAGGTCTAAAGACGTACGAGAATAGTTCCAGAAAAGTGTAGTGTGCCATGTATTTTCCAATATTGTACCTCATTACTTTCTAGGTAGAAGAGGACCACACTGGTGTATCCAAGACGTCCCCCAGTGTTTTTCTAAAGATCTCTTAAAATGCCTTGAAATCACATTCCTGTTGTATCGAATGACACTCGAGTTCTCGGCTCCTGAAATGAGCCGATCAGTTCAATAAACGCAACGACCCCCTTTGCACCTCGCGTGGGAGAATAAATGTGTTTTGGCCGATCGGCTTGCGATCGGGCAGCGCTCGGTGCACTGCCCCAAAAGAAACGCGTCCATGCATCCCCCTCATCCCTTATGCAACACGCGGAGGCTTCCTCACAGCGCCTTCAGCCACTGGACACACGTTAATACCCGCTGTAAAAGCTAAATCATACCTAGACACAATCTGGAGACATTTTCAATGCACGGTATAAAGGGGGTCTGTGTCACCACTGTAACTAAGAATCCGCCGAAGTGAATGTAACATTGTGACATGTTTTGGTCCATTGTTGCACAAAATGAATCAATAAATGCCCTACGGCCTCTTGTTTAGGAGGAGATCTTTGATTTCGATGAGTGTACAATACATATTGTGGCGAAGGGAACACAACGTGTTGAATAGCATCATCAGAACACCCGTCTCAGCCATTGGCCCCTACAAAGACAGTTTCTCCTGGTTTGTCTTTTCATAAAAATATGACTTTCCTTGAAGCTAAGTTTACCACGCATGAATGTCACAAGCCTTTTATCAAAGTCACTGGATTCACTGTGAGCCATAGACCTCTCCAGTGTGTATGAGAAGCACCGCCAGGAACGACAGAGACACCTTGTGTTTGGAACCCCTCACCAAAGATCTGCAGCCAACTGGAACCCCAACAAGTGGGGATAGATGACATGTAGAGGAGAGCGAATACAGTTTTGTACAGACAATTTTTATTTGACACTTAGATAACACAGTTTCTTTACCTTCCCCCCCGACAGGAGAGAGAGAGGCTGTCGGAAACCCAAACAGAGCGGCACTGAGTGGGATTTCACAGAGCGAGGAATCCTGCTCTAGGCAAACACCCCAATAGCTGACTCACTCGTGAAGACAATCTCGTTAAAAAGAGAACTTTGAGAAGGTTGGGCTACGTGTGTGTGTGTGTGTGTGTCGATGTAAACACACACTCCACTTAGCTTGAGTCATTATCAGCTTGCGTTTCATCCAGTAAGCATCCAAGTGTCCAGATGGTCAGAAAAGCTGCTTCAACGCTCTCTCCCTCTCCGCCCCACACACACACACACACACACACACTTTGAAGAAAAAGAAAAAAAAAGGTTATGCCAGCGATCGACTGAAGCCAAACAAGAGGAGGGCTGCGGATTGGATGTCAGGTGGATTTAACTGCAGGCGGAGCAGCCAGAGACCAGAAAGCTGAATCCAGATCAGTTACCGCTCTATCCCTTTCGCATTTTCTGCTTGGATGATATAGAATTAAAATGATTATTTATTAATTATTTATTTTTAAAATGGGGACACAAAATTCAAGAGCAGCCCATCTCTATTGTTGTCGTTGGATGAAAAGTGCCAGCGGGCTGGCTGCCCAGTGTCCGCTCCCCGAGCTCGCCAGTTTAGAACGCAAACACACAACCCCCCCCTTTAGAAAAAGAAGAGAAAAAAAAAGATGATGAAGAAGGTGCAGCGCTATGATATCTGGTCTCTGTAACAGGCTCCCAATTGTTTTTTCCAGTCTTTTTTCGAAGCTGAAGCACACATCGGGACCCGGGACGGGCAGAGCGGGTTAACGGTCAGCAATGAGGAGGCTTTAGTGTTGCAGGTATGAAAGCTGATGGAGCGGAGACTCTCTCTCTCTCTCTCTCTCTCTCTCCCTCCCTCTCCCTCCCTCAGTAGCCGTACTTGTCGTTCAGGTGTGTGCGTCCATCTCCAGACTGATCTGTGAGCGGAAGGAAAAAGACAGATTTGAAATCCAAAAAGGACTCACATTTACATATGTACTCATGAGACGTGTTCAAATAAAAGAAATACAGAATGAAGTATTAACATTTACTTTTTTTACCCACAAGAGAAAGTTCACCCAGTAAAGTAACCGCTGACTCGCATGCATTCATCGAGCCGATCACAAATCCTAAACATGAAAGTGCGCAGAACCCTGTATCTAAGCTCAGTTTATTTTCATTCCAGCTTATCTTATCGTTTCTAAGTGACTTTGATCTGCGTTCTTCGGCGAGAACCGTCGCTGCAATTTCAGCTGCACGAGTGGACCATGAAAGCCTCGCCATGTCCTCTAGATAGAACTCCTTCATTCCTGTCCACAGTGGGCCGGGAACTCACTGCATATCTTGAATTATTATTCACTCAATAACATGCGTCTCTCTCTCTCTCTCTCTCTCTATGACGAGGTTATGGTCACACCGCTCGACAAGATAGACTTTACACCTGGAGACACAATTGGTCGATGCGTCTCGTGCGTTTTTTTACCTGTAGGGGGCACCCAGACGCAATAGTCAGGGTCGTCCTCTGGATACTCTGCCGAGAGCCGCTGTGGTGGCTGTGGAGACGAATCATGGGGAGACTTCAATTGACGGCAGGCTTTTCTGCACAAAATAATTAAGTGTGTGTGTGTGTGTGTGTGTGTGTGTGTGTGTGTGTGTGTGTGTGTGTGTGTGTGTGTGTGTGTGTACCTACTCTGCTGGGGCCCATCGCTTTCTTCTTTAAATTCTTTCTGGGCCGGGGCTCCGCTGCTGGCCCACCGTCGCCTTCCGCTTTGGACTCTGGAGACATAGGTGTGTGCAGGGTTCATACGCATTTTGACCAATGGATCTCCATGACTTTTCCATGACTTTAAACCAAATTTCCATGAACAAACATTGTGTGAAATCTGGGTGTGTACATGAAAAGGTGAGAACATGTAGTATTTAAACTATTAAACAATGAGAATTCCAAATCATACAGTATAGCTTACATGACACAAATGAATGAGACAATAGTTTGATTAAAAGAATAAACATTTATATAGATGCCTGTATGTATGCCTGCTTATATTTTGAGCGTACTTCTTTTAAAAGCATATTAATTATTTCAAACTCAGAGTAAATGAACATCATGAACACATGAATATAACACATTTACATGACTTTTACTAAACCTTTGGGATTTTATTTATTTCAAGGACTTTTCCAGGCCTGGAAATAACCATTTTAAAATTCCATGACTTTTCCATGACCGTATGAACCCTGTGTGTGTGTGTGTGTGTGTGTGTGTGTGTGTGTGTGTGTGTGTGTGTGTGTGTTGTATTGTATTAGAGATGGTGCGTCGATACCACGGTGACCAAATGACATCCGACACTGAAATTGCCGCAGATTAAAATGGAAAACGTAAGAACACAGGAGCTACCTGGACTCGACGAGGCCACATCCTTGAGCCGGGGGTCCTGGTCCACTGCTTCAGCAGAGTCCTCGCCTCCCCTCCGTTTGTGGCTTTGCTCTAATAGGAAGTTACACAAATAATGGTAACTATTAGGATAGGCACACATTGCTGGATATTTGATCATTTCTCTTTATATAACTGATACAAAGAGGGGAAATATCTCTTTAGGGGAGTTTTTCCTGATCCGATGTGAGGTCCCGGGACAGGGATGTTATGTGTACAGATTGTAAAGCCCTCCAAGGCAAACTTGTATTTGTGATGTTGGGCTATATAAAATAAACTGAATTGAAAAATAAACAGGATGCTTTTGTGTGTACATATTGCATAGCTACTGCCACCCAGTGGCAGAAGAGATGCATTGTAAGACTTGTGAGAACAGACAACGTAGTTTCCTCAGAACCCTTCCTCTAGTTCTTTTCCCTTTCATACCTTTTGGCTCTTGTGGCCGCGCTGGTTTCCGTCTCTGCGGCCCTGACGGAGGGCTCTCTACAGACATGGACGCCCCGGACTCCTCAGAGTTAGTCTCAGTAACGGTTGCACAATCTTTTTCGTCATCATCCTCCTCTGCTGCCGCTGACACCGACTCCTCTTCTTCCTCCTCCTCCTCCTCTTCTCCACTGGGCGGAAGTTCTTTCATGTTGAAGAGCCCGGCGGGCAAGTTGGGGCGCTTCGGAGGCAACTTCTACAAGAGAGAGGAAAAACGTCGGTGGAGCAAAAGAGGGTTAAAAATGAAAAGAGAGGCAGATGATTGGACCGAGTTATGAACCATGAAGAACAACACCTACCCCGATGGTGCCGGTCTTCAGCTTGAATTTGCTTCCCCCCTTCATGGCTCCAAACAACGGTAAAGTCTTTTTGGGCTTCTCTGCCTCCGCGCTACCAGTCACACCGACACACACCAAAATAGTATTTAAATGCTGCCTCGTATAGATTGGAATAAAAGATAGACGGAGCTCAATTAAGTCCCGCCCACAGGTGAAGGAGGACGGACACTCCACATTTCTGGAAGTTAATCAGCAACTTGTGTTCAGAAACGCACTTAGGTTTTCAACTACAGTAGCTCGTTGACATTAGCTCGCTAACAGCTAACTTGTCCCGTCAATGTTTTAGTTCTTAAAAAAAAAAAAATATATATATAAATATGCATATTGCCAGCAGTATGACGCTGTGTCTGACCTCGGCAGCAGCGAAGGCATCCTTGCAGGCCGCGTGAGCTCCACCAGCTTGCGCAGCCTCTGCGCATCCTTGCGCAGGTCGGCCACGTGCACGTGAAGCTTCCTGCGCTCCACGGCGTCCATCGCCACCTCGCTCTGCACCGCGTTCATGAAGACGTCCAGCGGGTCCTCGGCAGAGGAGCCGGAGGAGCCTTGAGGAGGAGACGAGAAGGTGCGGTTAAAGCGAGGCGAGCGCGCGGCTGTGGTTCGTCGTGGAATCCGTCCCGAACCGCGACTCACCTCCCCGACCGCCGCTGAGCTTTTTCTGCGTCTCGGTCAGCTCCGCCTCCACCTCCGACAGTTTGGCCACCTACATGAAGATCGTGCGGTGTTACCACGGAAGAGTACAGCGTGCTGACCATCTCAGTAGCACATGGTTTTGTGCTGTGTGCCAATGGGCCCCTGTTAGCGTGCTAACACGCTAAACTACGACGGGGAAACATTACACCTGCAGCATGTCAGCACCACCGATCAGTGTGAGCACCGAGCAGAATATTGTGATATTCCCGAGTCGTGTGTATAAACGGCAGCAGACTTACCAGAGACTCGTAGGTCTCGGGCCGCTCGTCGACCTTCCCCGCCTTTTTCATTCTCTCCTGCCTCTTCTTCTCCACGGTGCCGGTTCGATCCAGGAAGGTGTCGTCGTCGCTGTCGTAGTAGTCCTCGTCTTCCCAGTTCTTCTTTTTTCGCTTACGGGACACTACAAAATAAATCATTACCCTCAAAAGCTCTAACCTCTCCAGGTGGCGGTTCATAATAATCCAACCCCGCACCTGCTTCCTGGCGGAGCAGCCCTCGGGCTTCCAGCATCCGACACGCCTCCAGGCAGCACTGGACGGCTGTATCCTTCTTCTTCCCCGTGTGGGTCGCCTCGGCGACCAGCTGCCGGCCCGCCGCGTCGTCCACCGGAAGCCTGTCGGAAACGTGAGCTGTGTGATCCCATACTCACTTTACACGCTTTCTTAACTCCACAATCGTACATTTAGTGGTTTCCGCATCACTCACTTTATCCTGCAAAGCCAGGTGCCGTGGCTCTGGTCTTCATACTCAAACTCAAGCTCCTCTCCTACGATGAAAAGGATGCAGAAGTCGAGAAATTCAATAAAATGCAAGAACTAGAAGAAGAAGAAAAAAGAAACAACGAAAGGAAAGCGCACGCCTGCGGGTTGACGGGAAGTCTTCTCACCTTCCCTGTCGTAGAAGCCCTGCAAAGCCTTCTTTGGGTCTTTCAGGTAGGCAGCTTCCTGGTCCTCCTGGAACTCCGTTGAGAAAGGGTTTTCCTCGTTCTCGTCCTCCTCCGGGGCGGCCTCCTCATCTGCGGGGGCGGATCAATGGAGACGGACGGAATTAAAAAAAGGAAAGGAGAGGAGAAAAAAGGGGATCAATGTGCTTCTTTAGTTTCCCGCCAAGAGAGAGAAAGTTGCCACCAGCTCAGTCCACATGTTAACACAGATCACGACACGTGGCGTACTGGAAGCATGAAAAGCTCACCCATTCCCCACGAGCAGCCCGAGTCGTCTTTTGACCGTTTGCTCTGGCCCTTGCTGCTCTCGCCTTGCCTGTCTCCCTCCTTCTCCTTCTCCTTATCACCACCATCATCATCATCAGCGTCGTCGTCGTTGTCATCCCCGTCTCCCATCATCCTCTTCTCTAGCTCTGCCTTCTGTTTCCGGGCTTTCTCCCTCAGCTCCGTCACCGTCAGCTCAGACTCCTCTTCCTCGTCGAACTCTGGCCCCTGCGGGAGGAGGAACAGAGTCACACATTTTCTTTTTCCCCTTGTCAAAAATCAGCCGCCTACATTACCCACAGTGCAATGCACCACTGAGAGTCCAGTGGGATTTGGTTTGTGTAATGCTAGTGGTGGCTGATGATGAATGTTATTGGTCAAAGTAAAAAAAAAAAAAAAGGTCTCTTCAACTTTAATTTCCCTCCACGCGCTTGTGCAATGGCTCTGTGCTCCACTAGGGGGGGGGGGGGGGCTACCTACTCACTGGTATAATCTATTATTAAATACATAACAGTCACAAATGCCCTTCAAATCCCCACAATGCATCGGCAGAGTTGGTATGTCTGACAAACAGTCCCAAAAAAAATAAAAAAATAAACAATGCAAAAAATTAATAATGGCTCCAGTAAATGATTGTAATGTTTTACTTGATAAGTGACTGAAAGGATTATCAATTGTCAATTTTTCTGTTGAATAAACGTATCGTTGCTAAATTTACATTTCCTGCTTATTTTTCAGCTCGGCACAAGATTCTCATTTCACTTTTAGTTTTGAGGAACACCAGTGTCCATAAATGTTTGTTTTTTTGTACAACCAGAAGTCCAGCGATAGAAAGCATCCTCTGCCAGTGCTTTGCTGTGTGGTACTCCAGCTGCCCGGGTGGTTAGAACCCTCCCTGACCTGTGTATGCTGGCCGCCTCCAGAAGAAAGCCAGCAACATCTACAAAGACATCACACACCCGTGTCACTCTCTGTTTGTTCCACTGCCATCAGGGAGAAGATTCAGGACTATTAAAACTCGGACTAACAGGCTGAGGAACAGCTTTTTCCCCAGAGCGGTTTCCTCCATCACCCCCACACCCACCACCCCACCCAGCTCACACCGGACAGTGCTGACAAAAATAGACAATAACACGACACTTTTAAGCCATTGATGCCTGTGTTTGATGTTTTATTTATGTTTTAAATTAGAATGTCCTGTCTTAATGTTTTTAGACATGTTTTTACCGGTTACTGCTGTACTGACTGATGAGTCGCCAACTTAATTTCGTTGTATGTTTTTACAATGGCAATAAACATCCTTACCTTAAAAGACATCCAATTTGAAGAAAAAAAAGGTCATTTTAAAAGTGGGGAGATTTGTGTTGCAAATGTACAAAATATTTGTAATCTGGGATTATTTTGTATTCCCTTATTCTAGTATGTTTATTTGTGTATGCAGTACAATTACATTTAAAAAAAGATAAAACGCAGTCCTAAATATAATTAGTGAATGTTATTATATGAGCCCCAGGAGTGACCCATCCCAAAACCGTCTATGTTATCCGTTCATATACATTTGCAGGTACAAAGGGGGTCCCCGTCAGGATTTACCTGCAGGATAAAAAGCCTCGTGCTCCCGCCGAACTTTAGGACGTGTCCCACACGGATCCGGATGTAGGTCCTCGGGGGGACCTTGTTCTTGTTCACCACGGTGCCGTGCGTGCTGCCCAGGTCGTGGACGTAGAACCCCCTCTCTTCCCCGACGGACTCTTCCTCTCCGGCCTGTCTGCGGTACTGGATGATGGCGTGGTACCTGGAGATGGAGGGATGCTCCAGAGCGACGTCACACACGGGCAAACGTCCAACCACGAAGTAACTCTTGTGCTCGAGGGGCACCGTGTCCACTATGGTGCCGTTTTTAAGGATCTCCAGAGCATAGGGGACATCCGGAGCATTGCCACCCCAGGACGGCTCCGTGTACGGGATCGGTGGGAACTTCCCGACCGGGGGCCCTTTAGCGGGGAGCACCCTGGGTTTAGCCTCCGGCGCGGGGTTGACAGGAGCCGCGTTCTCGTCTTCAACGTCCCCGCCGTCCTCGTCCTCTTCGTGACCCTGTTCCGCGGTTCTGTTTTCACCGACAAGACCCGAAGGCTCCTCGCTAGTGGCGTCTTCGGCCTCGGCGTCGCGATTTTCTCTCACACGTTTCGCCTCTGCCGCTGGCGGTTTGGACGCAGCCGCGACGCTATTGCGCTTGCCGGCGAGGGAGGGCGCCGCGAAGGGCGCCGGTTTTTTAAAAGTGTCGGTCGTTTCTTGGCCAGCTCTCCGTTCATGTTCGCCTTCGTTTTCCTCGGACGAGCGCTCGTCCGTTTCCACCGCAGGGTTCATTCTTCCATCAGTGTTATTCACACACACGTCTGACGGCGGGGAGGCGTCCATGTTTATTTGGTGCGACCGCGAAATGTGCCCGGGTTTTCGAAGCC
Source organism: Myoxocephalus aenaeus (assembly GCA_038501785.1). NCBI lineage: Eukaryota > Metazoa > Chordata > Actinopteri > Perciformes > Cottidae > Myoxocephalus > Myoxocephalus aenaeus. The sequence continues at coordinate 1,659,609 of JBAMJR010000042.1, forward strand.
GCTATAAAACCGCTAATTAAGATGATGTTCTCCAAACAAATTGGACTCGAAAAAATCCTGTAAAAGACGAGTATACAACATTTTAACGGAATTATTATTTCATACTAGTCCAAAATAAATTATTTGTTGCGGAACCAACTATCTTGTTCAACTGTTCACCCGAGTTTTTTTGACGGCAAGGACGAAAACGCTTAGTTCCTGTGCAACTTCCTTCAAAGATACAAGGGGTATTGGTTTAAAATGTTAGCAGACGCTTTATCCATCCCTGTGCAACGTGAGTTGTGGTCGTGTTTTCATTTGTGTCTAATTTAACGAGCTAAACATGCATGTTACGTACTTAGCGAGCTGGTTCGTAGCTCAGGGGTTGCTCCTCCATGAATGAGTTGTTTGTTGTTCTCTATCTCGGATGCCAGACGTTGTTGTTTTGCTATTCGGCCAACAGACGAAACCACAGTTTTCAACCTTAACTTCAGAGCTTGCGCGAATCAATGCAGTCGACTTTTATATTCGGCACACATTAAGTCCACTTAATTGTGTTTTCCGATCATTTTTTTCCAGCAATAATGTTACATGAACGTTACCTGCTATTCCTACTGCATGATTGTAATTGCTAACACTTTTTGTTGTTGCGATTGGTCAGATGTATGTCGATATAATAGTTACACTCTGGAACAGCAACAAACGTCAGCATTTGAACTATTTATAAGCCAAATAGAAATGTAATTTAATGAAGGTGGTAATTTTGTTTATTCGTGTTGTTTTTACTCACTTCATCCAGCTTCCTTTCCACTTTTCAGCTTTATTCCGAGTCTGATTCCGGCCCGTGATCCCCGACCCGTGATCCCCCGCCATGATGCGCTACTGGGGCGAGATCCCCGGGCCTGCGGGGGCTCCCCCGAGCCGCAGCTCCTTTGACTTGCTCCAGCGCGAGTTTCGCTCGGTGGAGATGCAGGACCCTCCCCTGCACCAGCCCTCGGCCCAGCGTCCGCGGCCCACCACCATGTTGGACATCCCCTCGGAGCCGTGCAGCCTTACCATCCACACCGTGCAGCTGTGTCAGCATGCCCGCCGCCTCCGTGGCCTCCTGTCAGCGGCCCAGGTCCAGGGTCAGAGCTCGGCGTCCTCCGAGGGCGGCAGCAAGCTGGAGGAGGCCGAAGCCAACCTGCCCCTGCGTCCTCCCACCCCGCCCGTGATGCCAGACGACTTGCTGCCCGTGGACAGCAAAGCCCCGCGGCAGCCCTTCATGCTCCGCCACAGTGACCCTGAAAGTGACTTCTATAGGTGAGTTGTTCTGACTGACTGTGTGGCTGAGTCGAGATAAATATTGCATTTTCCACAGCTATGACCTCAGATAATTTATCAACCGGTCATCATTCATCTCTTCTGGCTCTTTCCAATCACAAGGGGTAAAGGCGAGCCTGTCACGGAGCTGAGTTGGTCCTCCTGCCGGCCACTCCTCTATCAGTCAGTGGCCACCGTCTTGGCCCACGCCGGCTTCGAGTCGGCCCAGGAGAGCGTGCTGGAGACCCTGACCGACCTGGTCCATGAGCATTACCTGCGCGTCGCCCGCATGCTGCGCGTGGCGGTGGACCGCGAGGCCCGGCTCGGCGCGAGTCCCTTCCCAGACGTGGTGGAGCAAGTGTTCCACGAGGTGGGCATTGGCAGCGTGCTCGCCCTGCAGCGCTTCTGGCAAGTGCGGATCAAGGACTATCACAGCTACATGCTGAAGGTGAGGGTACGAATGGGTCATAACCGGTCATGGGTTTGCGCCATTTGACAATCTGCCGTGTGAGACGATCTTGGCTCACTTTTTATGCAGTGCTATCTCTCTTAATATGTGGGGTTATAATAGGTCATTGTAGCCAATGTTGCAATTCAATGAGCAGCACTGTTGTCATAGCTGTTTAAATGATGTTATTCCTGCCAGTTTGTCATTTGATCTTACAAAAAGTGTGTCCTGTGTCAGTAAACATAGATATGAAATGGCATATACCATGATACAGGATTGTATTCTCAGTGTCCACACACTTAGTTATGGTTGCTATGCATCATGAAGCATATTGCTATGCAGTGTACAAATAGTCCATTTACAGAAAATGTTTAATAATTAATTGTTCATTTATAATGCAAAAACATCAACCATTCTCTTGTTCCAGCTTCTTCAATGTGAGGATTTGCTACATTTCTCACTTATTTTGATCATCGTAAATTGAATATTTGGGACTTTGGGATGCTCAGACAAGACATTTGAAGAAAGGGTTCTTGGCAGCATTTTATAGTAGGGCTGTCCCGCCTCAGCTGAAATAAAGAGTGCCCCTACTACTCAACGTCCTGGGGGAAACGCTGTTAAATGTCATCCTCGGCTCTGGAAAGCTCTGGACATTTTGACGACTAAACAATTAATTAGAAAGACAGTCAGCAGATCAAATTATGTTAAATGATACCGTTTGGCATAGGGCTATAAAAAAAGGGGGGTTGAGAACGTGAGCGTAAGCTGCCAATGCTGAGTCATCTCCGAAAGCATCAAGGACTTTGTACAAGTGATAACAATGGACTGTACGGTAACTTGTGTGGAAGCTGCTTGGAAGAAACCGAGAGATTCACCGTCTCGGTGCCAATGTGACTTCTAAATATGTACAATTGACGAGCTCTGAGAGCAGAAAGTAGAGCTGATCCTTTTGTCTGATATATAACTTAAATTATCTTTTTTTCACAATGTGTTGGATCACGTTTCATGCTGATGAGTTAAAATACTCGATCATGTAGGCTCAGTTCTCGCATGTCTTTTATCTACGAGCTTTCACCAGTAAAATTGAAGTCATAAAAGATGTTCCCTCCTCCAGGTGAGCAAGGATCTGTCAGAGGAATATGAACGACTGGTGAACCCGGAGAAGGCTCTGGAGGACTCCAAGCCCCCTCGGATCAAGGAGGAGCCCATGAGTGACATCTCCTTCCCCGTTAGCGAGGAGCCCGAGGCCGACTTGGCCTCTGGGGACCAAGCTCTGCCCATGGGGGTCCTCGGGGCCCACGGTGAGAGGCTGGCTTCGGGCCTGGATGGTGACCAGTCTCCTCACACCTCAGGTGAGACCACAAACGTTGCATATAAACATCGCCACCGTAACGGCACCCGGCGGTCTGAAAACGGCCGCTTTGAAATTTAAATTAATGTTTTTGTCCCAGGGTGTAAAGTTATGCTGTAAAGTTTTTCGCGCGAGTAGATTATACGCAGGGTCAATATACAGACACGAATGGTTGTGAACAACGCAAAATTTCTGCCGGGCGACGCGAAAGGCGTGTTGCGAAAAATTCACCTCATTAATTTTCCAACTATGGTGAAAACGTGAGCGACTACGGATAATATTATGAACCCAGACACGGGCGCGTTTGATGTTCCCACGTTTGTGGGACTTCCACAACAAGTATAAAGCAGAACTAGTGGTTATTTCAATGGTGAATGGCAGAAATGGTAACTGTTTTTACGGAGATAGGCCACGCCCCCTTTCAGGAACCAGAATTGAAAACCAGCCTCAAGTGGCCATTCGAGGAACTGCAGTTTTTGGCACTTCCATGTTGGCTTAATTTTTTGTATATATGATCCTTTATTAATCCCACAGCGGGGGAATATTTCCCCACTGTGAAGCGCCTTGCTCAAGGACACTTCGACATGCAAACTATGGGGAGAACAGGGATCGAACCGACTACCTTTTGGTTTCAGGACGACCACTCCCCATTTCTTTAGTTAACATCTCGACATCCGGCTAGTGGCTGGCTGTTAGTTTAGGAACTAATTGTCAATTTATTTATTATTTTTTAATTGTGGGAAGCCCAAATCCCGATTTAACATTTGATTAACTGTGCAGCCCTATTCCTAATATTTGACGATTATTTCTTCTTTTAAAGGAGAATCACCTTTTACTTTTCTTCTTTTAAAGGTGCAGGTGGGACCAACAACTCCCCACTGTGGCCGCAGGTAAAAATGGAGCCGCAGGATGTCGAGGAGGGCCAGGGCGCTGGCCAGCACCAGCATCACCACCACCACCACCACGCCGTCCTGGGTGGGGACGTGTTTGAGGAGGGGGGGCCCATGTCCACCATCAGCGAGTCAGGGGGAGGCATGGCCCCCTCTCCCGGGGGCGTGACGTCAGACACCAGCTACGCGTCGCATTCGCCCGACTCCATGATGAGCGCCTCCCCCGTCTTCAACCAGAGGCCCAAGAAACGGCCGAGGAAGATGTGAGGACGCATTCGTGGACGGTGGGAGATTCGAGAGGTGGACTCCGAGCTCACCAGCAGCAGGAAAAAGTCTGGCGGTGAAGCTCACCAGCTGGGCGGCAGTTGAGCTGAACAGCCACGACATAAACTGACATTAATGGCATGAATGACCTGAACTGATGTTATTGGGGGTTATTTTTAGTTTGTATAGTTTCTCTCAAAATAGCCGAAGACGTTGCCGTTGAATTCAGAACGGGATTTACTGCCAAAAGAATAAAAATCTATCTAAGTATCAGTTTTGTCCGTTTGAGTTTTATTAACTGCTTTTCAGGAAATGTAGAGGGAGGATGACAATTAGCCCTAATGAATTTAGAGCACAGGAACAAACTAAGTGGTCCAAAAGCAAATCATTTTGTCAAAAGGCTTAATAATTCAGCAGAATGGGTTTGTTTTCGCAAAGCTATTAAGTCCCTTTCTCCTCACATACCAATTACTGCCTTTGCCATTCATTACGATTAAAAGATGCTCCACCGAAAAAGGGAAAACGTTTTTTTTTCTTCTCCCTCTTGTGAAGACTCGTTGCATATTATGATGCACACTTTACTGTACATGTAGCACAACAGTGCGGAACGACACACACACACACACACCTACTTCACACACCTGTCAACCTGAAGCCGCTCTGCTAAATTAGCATCTGTTTCTGTAATGAGGCAAAGCTGCGAAACGCAACACCAGAGGCAATTATTGCCTGGTTGTCTGCAACATGACGCCGACATCAATCCGCTCTTAATGGCAAATTAATTACGGAGTGCGTAATTCTGCATGCTAAACAAGCAGGCCCCGTTTGAATACATGTGATTTTTTCTTTTCTTTTGTGTGGGCGCCTCCTCCGTGTTCACAATCGGGCAGATAATTGCCTGTGCCTAAGGAATGTGGATGAGGGGTCACGTATTGACATTCAATAAGCAGCATCGATTTTTTTGGTGCCGCAACTTCGTAAGCGTGTCTGGTTTTTGCAATGCTGTGTAACTGCAGGTGAGCTGTGGAACAGCTGAAGAAACCAAATCAGTGTTCCAGACCCCAAGCACCCTCGCCGATGCTCTAATAACTGTAAGCAACGTCACGCGGATCCAACAGGTTGCCACAAACTCCACAGTTGCAGCAGAAAGACGACATCCATCATGGCTAAACCGAAACCCTGATGCCCAGTACTGAGCTTTTTAAAGAAACCAAATTACTCACACAGAACCTTTTATACCCCAGACCTTTACCTACATAAGTTATACTCCTTGGCAGAAGGATTATATATGTATAGTATTAACAAAAAGATGACAATGTGTCAAATACCTTTTTTTTTTAATAAAAAAATAAACCAGTAATTACCAGATAAACATTTTTAGCCACATTAAATGTCAGTCCACCATTTTGGTCCAGACTCAAAAGAATTTGGCACAGATATTCCCGAACGACCCCATCGTGAGTCCGATACTTAATATATGATCAAATACTCCATCAGCCTCAGCCGTTGTTGAGCGCTAATTAGCAAATAGCAGCGTTCCGTCGCGCTAAAGTGGCGAACATCACACCTGCTGAGCATTGTCAGTATGGACATATTATTTTCTGATTGGGCGCCTTTCATAGACACTCTTTGTGAGGAAAGTGTCTCGACTGGAAATGCGAACAACTCAGGCACCTAAAAAGCTTTTTTCCCGATCCGAGGGAGAGTAAATGGGTTAAAATACCGCCTTGTCATGTCTGTGCTGTGACTCCTCAGCTGTTGAAAGACTTTCCTTTGTGCTGAAGAGAAAAGGTGTAATTACAATAATAATTATTTATTTTGAGCAGGGGGGCCCCTGTGAGGGGCCAGAGAAAGGACCCAAAGAATGATTAATGACCCTTTTTTTTTTCCTCCCGGAATTACACATTTTTGACTTGGCGAGCGGAACAAGGAACACTTTGAGGGTGTCGATCCTTCAGGGTGCTCGTCCTCTTTTGAGCGAATCACGCAAGGAGACACTAAAGTAATGTAATCATAGGATTTTTTTCAGAGGTTTTTGTCAGAGGTACTGTGGAGACAAATTCTGAATTGCGAGACGGGGTGATCGCATCAGCGGGAAAGAGGAATTGCCAGATGCATGGGATGTGACGGATGAAAAAGGGGGTCCCGCGCTCCACGTGCCTCAGCCTCGTCACTGCACCACCACACTGACGGGAGAACCGTCTCGGTCTGAATCAATCAATCAATGGATAGATTTTCTCCTGGGTGAGGATGTGACTGAAACTGTCAAACGAAGCGGGAATCGATCCAGCCTCCAGGTCATTTGTTTTAGTTTTGGGAAAGGGCCGAAAAACTGTAATTCGGGGTTACAAATGAATTACATTTACTCTCGTTTCTGTAACAAAGTCAGTTTTTTGTTTGTGTGTACTTATAGTGTCTTAAGTATTTGTACAAATCCAATTTGTTCCAGGGCCTTTTAGTGCACGTGCACTATGAATACAGCTCATTACGCGACGGCGTGGCCGTGGGAGCGTAGCACAACAGCCTTCCTGTTTCCCCCTCAGGTAAACACTGTTTGCCGCTAGCTGCGAGCCGCTAGCTGCGAGCCGCTAGCTGCGAGCCGCTAGCTGCGAGCCGCTAGCTGCGAGCCGCTAGCTGCGAGCCGCTAGCTGCGAGCGGACTGTTCAGCTGTCCCCATGCGAGGAGAAATGACTCTGTGTTGTTATAGCGCCCTTCTCGTCTTCCCACCAAAGCGATGGACACGACAATCTCAACATTCACCCATTGACACACCCATTCATACACTGATGGTAGGGGCACGGCACATGACCATCAGGTTCTAAAAGTAATGCTCATGCACACACACACAGATCGGATTGATGCTCAGTGTCGAGAGCCGTTGACAAGCAATATATATTTTCTCAATGTGTCTTACATCACCTTTGAGTACTTGTTATCTCAAATATTGCACTTCGCTACATTTGAAGTTGCATCCATCACAGAGTGAAGAACATGGGTTCCGATAAGCCATGTGAGAGTGGAACAAAAGAAATCAGCAGCCGCACCGTGCAGAGAAGAAGCTGCGGGTGTGTAGCGAGGCTGCAGGAGGGCAGTGCAACAGAGAGGAGACTCCTGGAAAACGTACATGGACGTGTTTATATTCACTGGCCAAGCGTGAGGGGAAGCGAACAAGCGCCCCGGGCCGGGAACAGTAAAGAAAAGAAAAAAAGGTTCCATCTGCAAATGCTAATGGTGGATCCATTCACTGATAAACCTTTACCTACACAAGTTGATTTGTGTCTCTTTGTACCAGTACTTTTACTTGAGTATGACATTCTTCCCATCCCTGCTTGTACTTTACTTGAGTATTTATATTTGATGGTACTTTTCATAATTCTGCTCCACTACGTTCCAGAGGGACTGTTTTACTCCATTACATGTATAGCAGAAGGTAACCCATAACCTGAAACACATTCAAAGCATTTGATTGGTAGAACTCAATGGGGAGGCAGGGCCCAGGGCAAAATAGTCCATTTCCATGTAGCCCTGTAATGTGCTTTCATGAGATAGCTTTCATCTTTATAGAATACATGGCAGCTCTTTAGTCGCTCTACACAGCAAAAGTATATTTTACTGGAAACACTATTTGTCTTTTGAAGTGACACATTGCTGTGGTAGGGTGTGTGTCTGATTGCATGTAGAGGCAGTTCGCCAAACCTCCATCGGAGGGCAGTCCTGTGCCGCTCTCAAACTGCAGCCTGTGGCCTCCTCTTCAAATGCAGGATTTGGCGTTCTCCCAGTCACCACCCGAGACCCGGGCACTCCCAAGCCTTCCAAAAGAGAAATGAATTCTTGGGGCATGAGAATGTCGAGACGTCACTGAATGATTTCATTTCCTCAACACAAGGCGGTAATTAGCTTCCACTGCTACCGCATGTTCCCCTGGATGACTGGATTGGGATGTATCGAACAAACCAAGCGTGTAATGTCCCAGCAGAACCAATGTGCATCAGTGAACAGTTGGATTTGTTCCTCATCATAAGAAAAAGAAGAAAAAAAAAGATATATATATATATATATACATTTCTGCAAGCTTTTCAGGATTTCCTTACCCACTGTGATGTCAGTATTTGATTTGAATGTGCATTTCATTTCACTGAAAGGTGCACAATTTATTTAAAAAAAAGAAAATACATTCTGGTTTTCAAATCCTTAATTGCTTGTCAGTCGGCGGCAGCGAGTTTGTTGAGTTCAGTGTTTTTCTCACATCTGCCTTCTCGGGCGCGAGGGCTACGATAACCAATTAAAGGGAGCTCGCCTGCACATAGCTGGCAGCAATGTGCACAAGAATAGCTGCCACCATTTTCTTATTCCATTCCACCACAATTGATACGTCTGCGGGGTAATGTATTCACATCAGGCGCCCGAGAGCACTTTAGATGATAATATCGATATCATAAAGATCGCACCATCTACTGTACAGCGCAAACTCTTAGTGTTCGTGTTCATTAGACTCGCTCAGATTCAAACGGGGCTGAAAACGCCCTTTGCACGGGTAACGGGGCTATAGTGCTGCTGAGTCTTTTTTCTTTGCTTCTTGATTGAAACTTGTTTGTTTTCAGCCTTTATTTGTTTATATTTTGGAAGTTTGCCAAATTAGCTATTAGCAATTTGTGTTTGTGTTTCACACAATTTTATTCCTGATGGACATTGCAGGTAACCTCGTAGGTGTTAGGCACACCGGATCTAAAAATAGATCTGTAGGTTCAGTGATGTGATTCAGAGAAGGAGTACGATTTGCAACACCAATTGCGGCCATCAGGCACTTTCATGGTATTGAAACATTAAGATAAAATAAGATAATCCTTTATTAGTCCCGCAGTGGGGAAATTACAGGATTACGTCCCTTTCCCTCAGTGGTGGGCCGTTAACAAAGTTATACCTATTTTATAATTTACCCTCAGCTGATCCACTGAAGGCGCAGGTAGAAAACCCACGGTCCGCCACTGCTTTCCCTTCACTCAGTATCTGAGCCCCACGGCTCTCCTGCACCCCAAGCATCTCTGGCCTGGACATGAAACCAGCCATTAGCACAACTGCAAAGAATGCAGTAGAAATGCACCGTACCCTAAAACCACAATCTGTCCCAGAATGTAAAAGCAAGGGTCACTCGGAGATCGGCTGCGTAGAGCATGCCGACTTCACGAGCCCGCGTCGGGTTTGTCGCACCGCGCTGGTGAAGCTGCGGCGCTTTGATGAGTCCTCAGTGTCGGCTCGTCGACTGCGTGACACCATCCTGTCCCCATCTGCTACCAGTCGGCACATCCTCCGGAACTGTCAAAACACTTTTGAGATCGTGCGAAAAAAGAAAAAAGCTGAGCGAGCAATAGGTGGCGGCGGCCTGACAGGAAGAAATGGAGACGCAGGCTCTTTTGATGGCTTTCCCACCAAAGCCAGGCAGAGAGGCGGGTTTGTTTACTTGCTCGAGGTGGTGTTGAAAAGGAGATTAAATGGGCACCTAACCTTCCTGTAGAATCCCCTTCGAGCATCGTTGCAGGTAAACAATCAGGTTGGCTTCCAATCAAAAAGACCAAAAAACTGCACAAGCCCAGATACTGTAGGTTCTCTTTTCTTCTTCTTCTTCTTCTTCAAAATGCAGTATGTTTAATCAAACTTAACAGTGCACCTGCGAAGCGACACCCCTTCTCCTCCTCACACTCCTGCGTCTTATTATTCTCCAACTCAAACTCAAACATGAAATTACTTTTAATTTTCAGAAGCTATAAACTACAATCCGACTTCACAGATTCTTTGGAACATGTTTGTCCTCATCACTACTTTTCACGCTTTTTGACATGTTTTCTTTCCTTATTCTGTGCTCATTATGATCTCTAACGCACACATGAATGGAGGAATCAAGCAAACCCGGGCCGAGAGGCCAGTCCTCTTTCCTCTTTGATGGGTGGAACAAAGAACGAGGGAGTATTTCACATGCCTTCTTTGTGTTTTGTAGTCAAGTTGAAGCCGAGCTCTTTTTATAAAAATTTTTACATCATTATTTCAAGCAGTACCCTCTTTGTTTGCCCTCTCAGAACTTGAGCTTTTCTTCTGATCTCACAGATTTTTGGTGGACTGTTTCTTGACAGGAATAAACTGCAACAAATGCTCCGTAGTCTGTCTCGTTAACCTCGCTGTCTTTTCCCTCCGTTTACAGATGAATCTCACTCCGGCATCTTCACTTGTTTCGCTGGTGCCTCGTATCGCTGACATTGAGACAAACTTGTTCACTCTCTAGGATAAGTGCTTTCAGGAAAGGAAGGGGAAAAAATACTGAATTTATATTGTCTGCTTTGTCCTCTGCAGTGACCCGACTGTGATGAAAGGACGGACAGCAATTGAGCAAATAGTTCGTAATAATTATTTGCCTTCTTTCCAAGAGTTAACTGAGCCTGTGTAGTGTGTACACTATGAACAGTGTTCAAAACATGTTACTACCAGATTACTAATGGTGGAATGTAACTAAGTACATTTACTCAATTACTGTACTGCAAATTGTATTTGTACTTAACGTAAGTATTTCCATTCAGTGTGACCTTGTTCTTCTACCCCACTACATTTCAGAGGCAAATATCGTACCTTTTATTCCACAACATGTATTTGACAGTTAGCCCTCTGACTGTTTGTTCTTTTCCCCTCTGAGTCGTCGTAGGAACCCCAAATTAATTCCAATACTTGTGTTTATTGTATGTATTTGTTCAGCAAAGTCTTGGGAAAAAAAATGTATATCTGCAAAAAAATCACTTTTAAAAGATATTTTGATCAAAACTATGAACATCCAGCACGATATGAGCAAGATTTCCCAAAAATGCCTCCTTGAGCGGTCACCGAGTTTTTCATACTGTATTATGGTGCCCTAACAACAGCACACATACTAATAAGACAGCTTTTTGGAAAGATTAAGACCTAAGGAATCGGAATCTGCATCATAGTAGAACACAGCATTTGGCTGTTCAAAGGAGTTTCAGTCCAAAAACTGTGTGTTCGGTTCAAAAATGTAGTTTACGTAAATACTTCAACTTAACGGTTACTTGAATTATGTTTCACACCAGATGTATCTTCTCACAAGGGTTGCGGTATTGTAGCAATTTAAATGAAGTTAAACAACGATGTGGTTCCGGAGATAATATGTTGTTGTTTTGTGTCTAATGATAGGTGCAGGGGGATTTTTTTTTTAATTATTATTTTTTTTTTTTGGACAGTAGCTTAATTTACAAAGTATACATCAGCACAAGTGTAGTATTCAATATATACCATCCAGTTTTTCAAATTAAGTAACATTGTACATTTTGGGAGAGTGTATACGTAAACAGAGAAATACATCAGACAGGGGGGGGGACTAGAAAGAGAGAGAGGGATAAAGGTCAGAGAGGTTTCCTAATCTAGAGCAGCATTACAGGGTCATTCATTCATTATCTCCACAGAATCTGTCCGTATTGGTTTTGCATATCTCACCCACTTGTCCCAGAGTTGAATAAACATACTTCTCTGAAGGCGAAGGGAGAAGGTGATCCCTTCCATAACATAGATGTCATTTACTATATCTATCCATTCCTGTATCGTGGGGGGCTCAGGAAGCAGCCAGCGTCTGGTGAGCGCTTTTTTACAAGCGGTTATTAAAATGCCAAACATGTATTTTGCACACTGTTTTTAAAGGTTTAGAGGTCATTTTCTCAGGGGAAAAAGAAGCTGGGCTCGATGGGAGAGCCGGGTCGTCCTTCAGTCAGTGCATCGCTGGCTCCACCCGTCCATGTCAAGTGCAAGTCCATTTACCATTTACATTCGTTAGGGTTGAAAGGACGTTGGCAGTTAGTAGTTGCTACCTTTTTACCCATTAGCAGCAAGCTGGGGTGCCACTCGGGTCGGTCCAGACCGCAAAAGGCCGAGAGAGACTTTCTCTGATCATCTGAGTGCCTATTTAACCCAGGAATATTCCTGGTGTTGTCATGGTAACTCAGTCAGGTCCAGATGAATAGGCGACATGATATTGTGAGTCTGTGACCGACAACTGCTTTTCATCATGACCAACTGTCGCTTCAGACGTTGCTTGTAAGTCACATGCAAACCTGCATGCTTTTTAATAAAACAAAATAAAAAAATGGTAGGTGAGCTCAATTAATGCGATGTCCCGTTAAAATGCAGCTTATTGAAACCCCGTGTCACAGAGAAGTTCCTACTTTCTGCTCTTTGGTTTTGAAATTTGCGGCCTTCAAATGCCTTTGCTACACAAATGATTCAATTACTCGTCCTTTTAAATGTGCGAGCGGAGATAGCGTTTCGCTGCCAGAGAGCGAGGAGAGAATGAAATTAACCTCGGCTAACTCCCTGTGCCCTCGACACTTGTATTATGATTTTCTATTAAAAACTCTTTCTTTCCTATAACGAATGCAGTCCTTGTACGAGAGGAGAGTCCCAGCCTTTGCACAAACTCATTTTTGTTTGTGTTCAGGTGAATGCTCACATGAGAGACCTGCTGAATGCCATGAAAGACCTATCAGAATACAAGTTTATCTTACACCAATCATACTAATGACATGGCAATTACTACCAAATTGATCTTGTTTTTTTAAAGAAGGATAAACAAACCTAGAAAGCGACTTATTCATGATATTGGTTTCGAAAATACACAAAACATTCTATGCTTGTCATCATGGTCTCTGATTTATTGCAGTGATAATCAATGACAGTGGGGCGACCTTTTTGACTTATTTTTTTTGACAAAAAAGTGTGGGCACCCCTGCATTACATTATTTTAATTGATCTCAGCGCTGTGGACCAAATGGTTGTTGAACAGAGAAAACACTGTTATCTACTTCAACCATGAGGAATTTGACAAGAAAATCAGTTTGGCTCCTTTCTTAGGGATCCTTCAGAAGCCACATTTCCGATTGCCTTTGTGATCAATTCCTTTTCCGATCTGACGCTGTTCCTTTGTACCGCGAGACATCGGGGGTTGTTTCCATGCAGCTGCTCCGACGAGGAGAGGAACTCGATAAATAAGATCAGATTGCACAGACAGGGGGATGAGCAGTTGCTGTGGCAACCTCCCCCCCCCCCCCCCCCCACAACATTTCTCCCCAAGAATCGAGATCCTTCATTCTAGATGCCGCCGATGCCGGAGAGTCTGATCTGGCAGGACTTGGGAAGTGACAGACAAACAAGAAACCAGTCACTGTGGGTAATCCGGAGTGGGTGTCACGACCCGATGACATCTGTACTGTATGTGCTCCCTTTGAGAAAGCTGTAAAAAAAAATATATATATAACATCTACCGGGGAGAAAAGTGCAGGAAAATGTCAGCAGAGGTTGATGTAGATGTACATTTTATGCATTTGCACATGATAAGCAGACAGGAATATATTTTTGCAGATTTAAATGCACAGCAACACACGGAAAGGTATCAGGAATACCCAGGGAGATATATAATAATATCCCGTATATTACGCTTCCTCAGGACTCTGTCATGGTACCATAAGCTGTAGCAATTGCGCATGCTTTCCTTGCAACCATTCTTTTAAGCCTAAACAATTCCTGTAGTTATAATGAGCCCCCATGCACCTCCCACTTCATCATTGTATTTTTTACCTCATTTGTTTTTACCCAAGACAAAACTCTCCCAAGACAAAACCGTCTTTCAAATCTGCTCATCCGTTGACGAGCACTCTCGCCGATCAGGGAGGTTTCCACATCCATAAATGGGGCATGCACAGTGGCGACGTCGCCAACAAGTCCGTCCACACCTGGAGACGTGAATGCCCATTGACACATTGGGATAATGTGTCGAAATCAGGAGTGATTCCAGGTGCATGCAAATTTCCTTTTTCCTTTTTCAGAAATGAACATCTGCATTTTTATTCAAAAACAAAACAAATCCTGAAATGTTATTGCGGGCCAATGCGAGTCAAGCGCACCCTGGAAATGGGACAATCAACTCTCGTCACAGCCTTCAAAAGAATACAAGAAGGCATTTTGGGTAACGCTGGAGAATCAAAGCCATATTCCATCTAAACAGGGACCGGGGGAATGTAATATAGGCTTGATGTCGTCCAGTGGAGGCGACGGGGAACGTGCATCGCCCTCTCCGACGGCATCCGTCACTCGGGTTCCGCTGAAACCTGACGCGCACAACTGTGCTGCATTGAAAGCTGGAGCGAGCTCCCCGCCCGCTCGCCATAGTTTAGATTGAATGGATGTGAGGCTGAGGCCATTTTTACACTGACAACCAACTGTGAAGCAGGGACGGTTCATCAGTCAACCCTCCTCCCTCCTACAGGGCACCATCGCTCTCCTTCACCTCTCCCCTGCTCGCTCTCTTTAAGAGGAAGGGATGTGCCTGGGATGCACAAGTGGGGTGGAAAAAAACTGGGAGACAAAATAAATGCAGCGCCTGTGCGCGGAATCATCTGCAGGGAGGTGGATGGTGGGGACGGGAAAAACAACACACAGAAGGTGGAAGAGAAGCACGGGCTGTATCACATTAGATACCCAGGGGAAAGTGAGCAAACTGCTACTTACCGAATATCTACCAATATATAACAAGCAGGAGCACTGACAATGTGAGAGAGCTGCTGGGAAAACAAGGCAAGCAAGGTGCGGTAATATGAGCCATTTTTTTAATAAAGTCTCTTGAAATGTAATAACCAGGGAATGCAAACTCATCGCGGATAAAAAACGTGACAGAAACTGAACAAACCCTTTCCCGAGAGGCAACGGGTCACAATCGGCTATAACACTGGAAATACAGTTGTCTTATGCTATGAAAACTGAAATGCACATCTGGGTGATGCCATCGATTTTGGATTTTTTGGTTTAGTTTACTGAATTTTTGACCAGTATCGGCTTGCATCTGGGCCCTATTCTTCGTACCTGGTTTACTGAGTTAGCTGGATCATTTTCAGGATAAGATGACGTAGGTCAGGCTTTTCGGTTCTTCGAAGCAAGTTTAGAAAAATCACCATAGCAACACATCGAAATCCCTTAACCTGCTCCAGAGCAGGTTTACTGAAATTCACTGGATAAGCTGGCCACTCCCACCGGACAAAAAAGGCAGCTCCCTTCCTCATTGATGAAGGAGCGATATTAGTTATATTAGTTTTATAGGGAGAGAGTTCTTTGAGATCGCCATCCTCATGACTTCCTGTACGAGCGCTATCGATTCTGCCGAGATCTCCTTCAGTCGTACATTAAACACCACAGGCGCACCAGAGCATCGCTTGTCTCACAGACTGTATGCAGACTGGATCACAGACTGTATGCAGACTGGATCACAGACAGTATGCAGACTTGATCACAGCCTTAATCTTTTTTGCGAGTGGTACATGTTTGTACAGTGTCTACGATGCGGAGAACATCGGGAAAGCCGCTGCATGGCGTGCTGTTTGTAACGTTTATTTAGCGCTTAAGAAATTTATGGATGTGTTAAAGCAAATTATATGATAGTGTTATTAGTACACCATACATATCATTATTGTAGAAAATGATTACGGTACTGATCCGCCCATACACATATTCAAACTCCTAGTTATATGATAATCTACACATACATGTATATACACATATATGATACATACACGCATACAGTACATATATCCTCATAAGTATATATTCATTTGTATACTGCCAGGAGGAACATTTAAATATATATAATCTGATTGATTTGGGTGATGAGGCACTTAAAATTAGCCGATACATTTTCCCAACACTGACTCATTTAACTTTATATTTTGCGATGCTTATGTGACTCTAGCCCGACCAGCGGAGGCGGCTTTAAGCTGCGTTCACAAACAGAAAGTGTTTGCGAATATTCACTACGCTTTGGAGGTGAACGCACCATTAGACTTTGCCATGATTATGGATTTAAATTCATCATATGTAGTCATGATCATCTCCTGCTCCTCCACGGAGAAAAGAGACGCTTTTTCGCTGAGTTTATTTAAAATTGTAGGATTTGAAGATCATCTAATCTGTGTTCGACTCCTCCCCCTTCTGAAGAGGAGCGTGCACGAGCATTTATCCAGATGAATGACGTCTGGTTAGAATGAACGAGACTGTTTGAGGGCGGGTCAACCTTTGAAGAACCGGGAAAGCCTGATGTCAATCATCTCGCTAATTTAAGCTGGATAATAGGACATTTGATCAACTTTGTTGAACCACGTACGAAGAATACCCCCCCTGGTCACATGCTCCTTTTCTTGCTCTAAAATTTGAATGCATGTGCTAGAAGAAGATCACTGCTCAGCATACGCGTTCATATTTATACTGACATTAAATATTTATCTCGTTCAAGGTGGGAAAACTAGTTTGAAAACCCTAATGCATCAAACTGTACAAAATTGCAGCCTACTTTTTTTTCTCCTGACATTTGCAATGAAAACACTCGCTTCTTGGCATTTGAAAATGTGAATCTTAACTCTCCTCTTGGATCTGCTGTGGGAAAAAACGCTCTGCGAATGCTTTTCTATCCTCTTTTGGCTCAGACAGCCTGACATTGAACGTCTGAGCGACTGAAGCAGCCAACAAAGCACGCACACTCAGTTCAGTGCCGAGGCTTCTGGAAAACAACATCCACTTCCACCAGACTTCCAAACCAGAAATGATTAATGAAAATGTAATTAATATGTAATTCCCCACTGGTCTGTAGAACTATTTTAGTGCCAGCCAGCAGAGTTTTTTTTTTATTATCCTATATTAAGTTCAGATAAATTACATTTTAAATATAAAGACTATATTATCCTAATGTTTTTTATTTTTGTACTTTTAAAAAGGTATAATTTGTCTACAGACAGTTACAAAAGTCCTCCTTCACTAGATGAAACTAGAGATTGAGACATAAACTCATGTTTACAATGTTGACTGAGGGAATAAATCCATAGAGAAGTAGAGTAATTTTCTCATAGACTTCTATACAACCAGAAGAGCCACCCCCTGATGGACATTAGAGAGAATGCAGGTTTTAAGACACTTCCGCATCGGCTTCACTCAGCAGAACCGGATGTTTCCGCCTGGCAGAAACCCAACCCCACCTGCCACCCACCAGGTCAGTGAAACAAGCTGTAAACACAAAATGGACTCATTTTGAGTTGTATTCCTGAATGTTAGTCCAATATTCACTCTCCTTTTTTTAATGGTCTTTTTAGCTGCTGAATGCTCTCCTGTATTCACCAGCTAGACACTAACTTTGTCTGTAAGCCGCTTAGTGCCGGACAGGAAGTGAGCAGCGGGTTTATCAGAGCTCGTGTGTGGAATTGAGGTAGATGACAGCGGTATGTGCAGGCTGGGAAAGCGAAAACAATGAGCTCAAGGCTAAAAGCCTTTGTAAAGCTGTGAGGAATGCCAGAGTTGGTGATAATATTCTGTTGGCTTGCCATAAAAATAAGAATAAACGACCACTGTCACATTTTAAATCGTCATTTGATCCATTGCTGATGTAAAAATGTTGATTTCTTTGCAGCTTTAACCTCAATAAGGCAGTATCCAGTTGGCATGAATAATGAAGATGTATCCACAACTTGGAAATAAAAACTAGTAATAGTGCCAGTACACTCTCCAGTGCGCTTGAGTTGCATATTGGATTGGAATGTGAGCATTTCAAATACAATCTCCGGTGGCACAAATCTCCATATTTACACCTCCCAGAAAAGGCTCCGTTTCTGTCCTGTTACTTTGAAGACACCGACCCTGGACGAATGTACCGCGTGGGCGACATATTTAGCTTCTCTTTAGCTCAGAGTTTAGCATTAGCTAAGCCTAATGCTAACTGAGCGGCACCAAGCAGACTCCTGACATCCTGACTGCTTGAGCGAGAGAGAGGCCGGTCCTTGCTTTATAAATGTAGAGAAAGATGCCGAACGAGGGCTACAATGCATTTGGCGGAATTGTTTCTTCCCCCAAAGCTGTGTTGCTGCATCACTTAGCAAAGCTGAGCTGTGCTGAAATTCACTTTTCCAAACGTCTTTGCTGCCAAAAGGCGCTGACCTTTTAATGGTGTCATTTCTTTTTTCTTTTCTTTTTAGGAGTGCGACACACATTTAAAGCGTCAGCCCAAGTGCTACAGCATTTTCACTTAGTCCACACAGTTCTCAAGAGTCTCTCACAGGAGCTCCGTGCAGGAGCAGCCGAACTCGGCATGAAAGTCAGTGTGAGACGTGTCGTACAGGAGGAAGAGCTCTCTTCACTGGCATCTTCCGATAAAAAAGGCGCTACACCTCGCAGCAGCTCCGAGTCCGTCTTTGGTATTTCAAGCATCAAACCACAGCCTCTACCTCCCTGGTTTCATTCGCAGAACTTCACAGTGAAATATTGTTCTCCTGTAAAGTTACTTTTTCTTTTTTCTTTTCCTGTCTCGGAGGCAGTCTCGGAGTTAACTTTTTCAGGACTTTTCTTTCAGTGTCTTGATATAGGAAATACTCGCCTTCCATCCACAGACTTTCCCACTTGCCCCACATGGCCGTTGCATTCCCTGCCAGATGTATCGATGTTAGCTCATGCCTAAAAGTTTGCACAAAAAGTGCCTGTTAATGTTGGTATCATACCAACAACAACAACAACAACAAAATCATTGATCTGCACGGTTATATGCGCAGAAAAGGCCCAAAAAGTAAGAGACTTCAGGTACGGCTGTTATTTAACAGTGATTCTCCATTGAGATATGCACCAGTGACACCATTGGCGCAGTGGCGGTTGTAAATATCAGACATGTTTGAAAGAATCGTCACGATTGGCATCTAAAGACTTGAAATCACACTATACTCACTATATATATATATATATATATATATATATATATATATATATATGTATATATGATGATCTTACCTGCCAATTGGCAACACCAACTGACTCAACATCAATGTTGTGTTTCTATCTTCACCAACATCATTTATTTTTAAATCCAGCCATCTGGATATTAAAGGTATGAAAAGCTTCCCACTAGCAAAGAAAATTGCAACGCTAAATGTTATTTTCTCAAGAGAAAAAAAAACATGCAATTTCACAATATAATGCAAGGCACACATGCCAAAATGTACAGTGTAATCCAGTGTAAAATAGAACAATATGACAATCTGAAAACGGCTGGAGATCCTCCTTGAAGTACAGACGACGTAGCCCGGTTCTGACTCTCCACATCGGTTCCGTTTGAAGTTGTCTTGCACAGCTGCTATCAACAGAGCGGTCGACAGAACTAGAGGCGCCGCGGGTTTAGTCACACACGGTGTATTGTGGAAGGTGATGCAGCCGGCGAGTGTCCTCTCAAATACAGCAACACCAGCCGGTGTACGCTGGTGTGTGTTTAGTAGGCTGCATCTTCAAACATGTGGACAAATAGCTTGAAAAAACAGGCATTGGCCACTGGCCACGCCGAGGTCGCTGTCCCGCCGAGACATCCCCTGGCTCTCTTCGGCCCCTCGCTTTCTTCGGGGACGGCGGCCACAGCTGGTGCGGCTCTGTCGCCGTTCACACGCCGATGACTATCATTGTGCTCTACACCCCTCACCCCCACTGGCCCCGGCAGCTGCTCATACATGGGTGATTCAGGGTTTTTGGACGGTCAAGATTGCAGTGCTTGTTACTGTTGGGTTTAAAACTCTGGGAGGAGATGCAGGGAATAAGGTCCAGGGTCCGAAGAAGTTATAATAAAAGAATATTTAATAAAAATTATAAAACAGACAGCTTATGCTTTCGATCGAGCTGTCCTTTGTACTCCAGTGAATTCCAGGGCACACAGGTCCTAGTAGCTTGCTGGTGGTCCGGAGAAGAGACCGCTCGTACCTCATACAGATAACTTTATCTCACCCACGGAGCCTAGAGCCCTTCCTACTCATTAACAGTTAGCGTCTTTTACTCGCTATTGGCCCGCAACTAAAGTGACGGAGCCCGTCTTCAGCTCCTCCTTTCTTCTTCTCCTTCTTCTTCTCGGTAAAGTCTCAAAAGTCAATTCTTCAGCTCCGCCACCTCAGGCGAACCACTATTCCTTAAAGCGACAGTACATGCAGCATGCAGCTTCTACATCCATTCACACACTAATCATTTCACAGTAAATAAAAGTGACCCTCATATGCATACAATTACAAATCCTTCATAATAATATCCCTTATTAATTATCATATTCCATTAATGTACACACAAACAACTTCTCATTTTACATTGTGCAAAGTCCAAATTTGACAAACTAGGTTCTAAAAACCCTACATTACTTTACTTGTGATCAAGGAAAATAAATTCAGAGGACGAGAGAAGTTGTTTGGGTAGGTTCTTCCGGAGGCTACACCAGGCATCCAATAATGATTACGCGCTAACAGTGGCCTAAAAGCTGTTTGACCAATACCAGTGACCCAGTTATTGCTTGTTGTTTCTGAGTTTTCAGATCTCAATACAGGAAGATGACTTCACGCCATGCTATTAAGTCATGGAGCCGTTCACAGACATTATACAACATTTAACTTCAGCCGAGGGGCTTTCAGGTTTTCAGCCGGGTGTGGTGGCGGCCACCTGCTCCTTCCATCTTAATCACCAAATTGATTTCATCACTGCTGTAATTGGATGGGCTCGATGGCTCTCTGAAGGAATTCACATCGCCTGAAGGACCTCGATGGTTGATAGTCCACCTTTCTGCAGGCTGTTGAAGGATTATTGTTTCCGCATAACGTTGGTCCAATTTAGGAGAGGAAGCCCTGCCGCCTATGTAATTAGAGATGGAGGTCAAATGAGGTCAAAAGATTTAACCCAGGCCTGTCTCCTAAAATGTAATATACATGAATTGGTATGCTAGTAAAGTATGTGTTACGGTTAATGCTTCAAATACCCCAGCTGTTTGAGTCTTTCTTTCACAAATGACAACACCGGAAAAAAAGAAGTTAACGCTTGAGTTCGGATTTTTGGACGGTCGCCATCTTGTTTTTTTTGCAACCAGTGAAAGGAAGTTCCGTACCAGTTCAGAAACCATACATATGTCTTTTTTTTTACCTTATTCTTCCAACTCGATATAACAACGTATGTTGAGCTCTCGTTCTCATAATCTGAGCCAGACATATTGAAATGACATTTCAAGCATTGTTATGATATCGCCTAAGATAATTTTTCTTGTTTCATATGTGACAAGGGCTATGCATATATGCAAATATATATATATATATATATATATATATATATATATATATATATATATATATATATATATATATGTATCCTTTCTCCCTTATCTATTAATACTTTATCACTCAGATTTGATTACTCAGACTCACTGCCTATTCAAACAGTAATCTCTGTCTCTTTGCAGTTATCTAAAATCCACGTTTTTGTTAATTGCATTTTCAATATTTTCTTTGTGACGTATATCTTGCTGGTATCACCACAATTCATTTTTTCCTGTTCAGCAGAAAATTGTGAATTTTGTGGTGCATGCCTCCAGTACTCGTCTGTCAGTTGCTCGCTGGTTGTAAACTAATTGTAAAACACGAGAGCCGAGCCATCTCACACACACACACACACACACACACACACACACACACGGAGGGTGAAATATTTGTATAAATAGCCGCCGTCTCATTGTTAGAAAGAGTTGCTGCTGCGAGAAATCAGCAAGGAAGTGAGCAACATAACAAGGAAGCAGTGAGGATGAAGAAGCGACCGAAGTCACACATTTCAAACTTCACACTGTCGGGAATTTTCCCCTAACTTTGTCCAGTCCGTCAGAACAGACTGACGCGTTCCTGTTTCCTCTGGGACTGATCCCCACAATACAAAATAATTTTCACGAGTGACTAGAGCGGTATAATCACAGCTGTGTTTTTAGCCGGGATAAACTGAAAGGGGAAAAAGGCCTGTCAACAGTGAAACCTGAGACCATAGGGCTGTTGCACAAAGCAACGTTATCAGTGAACACAAGCTTACTTTAATAGGACAGGTTTATTTTCAGGGAATGTGCTTCCAGGAGGCCCTTTTAGAGTAAACTGAAGCTGATTAAATGTAGCTCCTGGTCCATCTTAATCTGTGTTGCAGTCGTCCCACACAGCTGGAGAGTGGCATTCTGTCCACGTTCCTCTTTTATGATAGTGTAAATGGATCCCGAAGCTCCTCCTTGTTTCCCTTCATATCAGTGTAGATGCCTCTCTACAACACGCTGTAATAATAGGATAGAGAGTGATATCAGCTGTGCTCAGTGTAAATGCTACAGTGGTCAAAGGTTCAAGGGGCTGAAAAATGTATGCATGTATATTACTCTGTAGCCAGGAAAATGAGTCTTGCATTTCATTGGTTGATGAGTTGATTGACTTATTCATTTACTCCTGTGCCTGAGAAAAATAATCAAGTTATATCAAATTAGAGGAAAACATTTTATGGTATTTTATAAAAACATAGTTCGGGAACGAAGACTACGCCCCGAACTCAGACAATTACCCGAGCCCTAAATTCAGTTTTGGCGCTCGCCATCTTGGATTACGGACGTCGCCATCTTGGCTTTTTGCAACTAGTGAACGGAAGTGGTCGTATTTAGACCGGAGAGGAGTGACGTAGAGACGGCGTATGCGGCTCCTTGTCAATCACAAGGTAGCCCCGCCCTAAAGCATACTCCGCTTTATGTTTTATTTTACTGACAACGGGAGCATAATTTACTGAATGCAATTTTGGACTAGATCATAAACAATTTGGGTTTAGGCAACAAAACCACTTAGTTAGGTTTCGGAAAAGGTCGTGAAATACATATAGGTTCAGGACAATATTTGGAAATACTTAGGTTAGAGCCCCATGGCATTTTTTAGGATTCTGCTCGAAATAACATACCCAAACTAAAAAGGGCATATTTGCGCGCATCTGTGACATTTGAATTTTCTCATGTACCAAACCTTATATTTCACTTGTATATTACTTATGGTGTTCAATACACTTATATCAGTGTGGATTTACTGGGGAAAATGCATTTTTTCTTCTAATAAACAAAGGTAGGCAGCATTTGCTGACTCAGCGATTCATGTTGCTGTGTTCTTTGGTTCATATCTCGGTGATGCTTTGGAGCAGAGGGATTTGGTGAATAGATTTGGAATCTGTGTGGAATTGTCTTTTTTTTTTTCTGATAGCACCGAGCTACGGGTTGCTAGTTCCAGAAACATGCGGAGTGGGCTGACTCATGACAAAATTATGACTATGATATTTTAATAATTATTTTAGTTGGTGTTTGAGTTGTGTTGAAATGGCTGACTAATTATTGTAGCCCAGGTTCTTTTGTTTAATTTGATGTGTAACATCAATATATTTGTTCATGATTATTGTAATGTTTTACACAGTTTAACTATCATGTCTAAAATTCAACCTATATAGGTCCCGTGGGGCTTAACGGGGCAACACAACTACTTAGTTAGACTTAGGAAAAGACTGGTTTGGGTTTAGATGACTACAAAAGTGCTGTTACGTAAGTACAGCAGTTACGTGGCAAATAAATCAGCGTTGGCTTCACATGCGGCAAAAGCAACGGTCTCCTGGTTGAAAGACTGTTTTTTGGGGGTGTGAGCTATCCACCGCTCCGCTCGCTCACATTGGTGACTTTTTGCGTTCTTTATACTTCTTGGTTCATGATTACATGGATAACCTACAAATTTATTTACGGCGCTGTCATTTCTTCGTAGGTATGACTAAAAACGCTTGACCACACACACTTGTGTATCCGCGCCCTCACACCTTTAGAGAAGGAGAGACACAGAAACCAGAGCAGTACACATGTGCTAAAGAGTAGCAAGCACACCAGCATCGAACCGAAGTGACACTGACACTAATGTGCTGCAGCTGAGCAGCTTATTAGCTTTCCAGGCAGCAGACTGACGTTAGCGGTGCACTTTTCCCCTGCCGAATGTTTGCTCGGTGGACCAGACGTGTGTTCATGTTTGCAAATGAGATGAGAATGAGACTCGGAGTCCGTGGCTCTCTGTGTCTGGCTCAGTGTGACCGTCTGCTCTCACAGGGCTGCCTCCCGCTCAAAATGTTGTAATCTGTTCATAGTTCGGATGAAGAGAGGCTCCTCACAGTAACAGGCAGACATTATACAAAATACGGGGCAGGGTAAGTTGTGGTGGAAATTATATTTTCTTGATGCAGAGCTGAATATTGGATTCATATCAGCTGAAGCTATATCTTTGAGCAAGTGCTCGGGAAAAGATGTGTTTGGAGCAAGTTAAGAGAGATATATTCTCAAGCTGTCTGAGAGGACATTTAGTCGAACCGGAGCAGAAACTGAGCCTTTTAACCACACGCTCACATACTGCATCTTAAGTGTCATATAAATAGAATTAAACGAATGGAACCACTCAGAAAAGTCAACATTTTATGGATGCTGCAAGCTAGAAGAGCCTTATGAAGGACATTTATCCCACAGCGTGTCCATTATGTGGAGGCTATTACAGTGTGTCCCCGTACACACATCAAGGTATTCCAGCGCTGATTGAGTGCTTTCTTATCGCACATAACAGACAGAGAAAGAAATGGAAACTGTCCCGGTAAAACAAATACGCTACTCGATAGGGATCTGTCACTATTTCAATTTTGCTAATGTCATATTGGAAGTCAGTTTGTACTTTTAGATTGGATTACATATTAACGTCATTGGGAGGAAATTTGGAGATTATATTAATGCGCTAATTTACTTGACATAACATGTAATCATGACACGTATTGATAAACGGCTGCATAGTTGGGCCTTTATGTTAATTATGACAAGCTACTTGGACTAAGTACTCGTCTGGTGGTGTTTTGGTATCTCACGTTGTAGCGGCTTGGCGCTTTTGCATCGACACCAAATAACCTTCCGTTACTCACAGACCACTTGAACAGTAATCTGCATAGAATTAAAAGCTACAATTTACTACCTATGTTTTTTTTAAGACCTAAACCCAAATGTGAGAGGCCTTAATTGATGATTGAGAGGGATTATCAGTCAAAACAGTCAAAAAAATCCTACTCATTGTGCCTCTGTGTGTCATATTATTATACTTAAAAAAACAAAAAGAATAATCCTATTTTCTGTGAATCCTATTTTCTGTGAAAATAGGACATAAGTAACCTTGTGTTAAAAAAACAAAAAAACACTTTGACATTAAACAAGATCCCTCTTTATAAACAGGGTTCTTTCCTGGCTAATCCCACAGATTGCCTCCTCATTTGATGAAAGGCTAATGAGGTATCACCAACAAAGCAACAAATTGTGGAAAGCCCCGCGCACGCCTTCACCACAAGCAGGATTATGGATATCAATTGTTTTCCCTGTGAACCCCAGCAGATCTCTAATGCAACACTTCCTTTGGGAAATGCAGCGCTGATGTTGACGAGGACTGGACAACAGCTGAAGAATGTCAGAGTTAATACGTAGCCGCGTGCAGGCAGGTTGTGGCTATAGGGAATAAGCCCCGACAACCAATGCGGGGAAACTAATTCCGCGTTGTGAGAAGGCCACAGACAGGAAGTTGACACCAGGTCAGACGGCACGGTGCCAGAGCGGCTTCCATGTACTAATGAGAGGACCGGTTCGAAGCGGGCTGTCGAGTGTGCTTTCCCATAGCCGTGTGTCAACTATCCCCGGGGTAGGTTGGAGCCGAGCGGTGGAGTCACAGGATGTGTGCAGCAGGTTACCTATTAGCATTTATGGGCTCATATTTTTATGTTTATGTATTCTCCGTTTGTGTTTTTCTGCGGCCACCTTCTTGGCCCTCTACTGTTACCGTTGACGCTACTTGTGCTGAGCGTCTTTCAGGCACCGCATGGCAGAGGTAACGTCTGAGGAGAAAATGAACTTCAATAGCCACGAAACCGTTTAAGATGGTGTCAGTGAACTGCACACAGCGCAATAATTAAGCCCCAAGGCCGGTCTATGATGCCTCATCGAGGACACAAATAGGACAAAAGACTAGCCAGTGGGATTTCAAGGAAGGCCTCTTATATATTTCTATTATAGAGTTTAGTAGAGATTGCCAGGGGATGTTGAAAGAGAGGCATAGAGAGGAGGATGACATGTAATAAAAGGAAGCAGTGGTGTTGTGATTAAGAAGACATGGAGGGCACCAGGATGCCCATTTGTATTGATGCTTAAAGGTTGACTCGTCTGTATATATGACTTAGCTTACAAGTGAGCTCGTGAACACTGTGTGGTAGTACTGTATGTAAACTCCGGTCAATAAAGTCCGGTGGCTTTTCTGAAGAGCACGATATGATGGCTTCAGTTTCTCGTCTGACGGCAACGTGAAGCACATATCTTAAATATACTTTCAGCTCTTTCCCTGGCCGTCTTTTCAGTCCTTTGCGACGGGGAGCTGATGCGTTATCTGTGCTATCTTCAAAGCCATCGGACTGCGTGACATTTTGGATCTGAACGGTTCATGGCAGTGCATTGCTCTCTCTTCCCTGTCGGTACTCCCGTTGGCTTCTCCAAACCTGGGGCCGGGCTGACCGCCATCTACGTTACTGCTCATCATACACTGAATATTCAGGATCTATATATATTGTATATGTAACATAATGTATTCAAGGTATGACGCCTTATGCATAAGGCATAATGCCTCATTAAGCAACCTTTAAGGGGGATTTGCTTGTTTTAGGCCAATAACTACACTTCTAGATCCTATTTAGTTCATGACTAATTTGGTTATTGTTTAGGCAGAAAGTGATTTCAGTTTGGACCTGCTCCTGAATAAGTTCCATGATCATCATCATTTGATTAAGCGCAGCTTTATTTTGATACAGGTACCATGTACTAGAAAAGGCCACAGAGGATATGAGTTTAATGGTACAAATTCAAAACAAAAGTGCAGTTTTTTTAATTTACAAACAACCAATAGTCAAACGGTGAACCTCAGGATGTTTTGACCCAGTGGGATCCGAGGTCCAGGACTTTGTCCGGTTGTAGTCTAGCCTTGGGGGCTGCAGTTGTGACTGGAGACATTTTCATAACTCTTCTCTACGGTGCATTCAAGGGCCTCTCTTGCTAGTCGGCTGACAGCCAATGTCTATACAGTTTGTATAATGGCTCCAGTATGCGGAAAAACGGTCATTTGTGATGTAAAAAATACAAAATATTTAGCTAATGTGCTAAAAACATGGTTAATCACTAGTATGTTATGATCAGGTGAAAAAACAACAACTAGTATTTTGAGTAGGAAATGTGCGAGGGCAGAGATTTAAGTACAGAATTGTGAAATGACAGCTGCTGTCTTAATGATGGCGTGCCAAGAAAAAAGTTAAATCCACCATCTTTAATTCAATCCTGCTGGACAGCTGGAGGCACAGACTATGCACCTTTTCCTGCACACACACACACACACACACACACACACACACACACACACACACACACACACACACACACACACACACACACTCCAAGGTCCTGAAACCTTGAAGTGAGCATAATTCAGAAAAAAACCACCACCAACTAATGCCTAAACCAACAAGAGGAAGTTCCTGCCGCTGCCTGGGTAGAATGATAGGCGAAACAGAGAATTGTCTGCTTTTCCATAATTATTTGTCAACAAGTAATAGACTTGAATATCATGGAGATGACGGCTTTGTGTAATTACTCTTTTACCGCGCCGCCAAGGATGAGAACGTTTTGCCAAAATCAATATAATTATGGTGATGAAAACACTCGTAGCCCGCAGCAAAAAGAATGGATTTGTGAAGGATATATTGCTCTTATTTCCCATGCAGCAGATGAACAAACAGAAAAACAGAAGGTCAATAGGAAATTCACGATAGTTTGAATTGTGTTCCAGCAGCGAGAATAACACGACTGTTAAGAAGTCCATGCATCACACGTACAGCGAGAGAAAAACATGCCCCGCGGCTGGAAAACACATTAACCCGCGATGGATCACAAATTCAGAATGAAAACTAACTTAATGGTCCACACACTTTCCCATGCGTTCGCGGCTCTGCTGATTGACGAAGCGTGTTTTAAAAAAAAGGCTTTGTTGATGACAGCTATATTGTTTACTGCCAGACAATAGCAATTATTAGAAAAGTAAATGTCACGTTCGGTTTATTAACGTGGAACCGTATTCTGCTGAGAGGGAAGGTCCCGGGGTTGACCTTTTATTTCTCATTTTAGTTCTCATCTTTTTCTGTTTCATTTATTTGCTCTTATAAGTACTCAGATCATTAAACTAATTAAAACCAATAACACTGCACTGTAGAGAAAGTCCCCATCAAATGTTTTAATCCAAGTTATTGTCAGGAATTTTTAACTGCGTATGAAACTGTCTCATATGAATGCTGCTGCTTCTATATAACCTAAATGAGACCGTCAGCGAAAAGATTTTCTCTTATCTCCATATAGTTATTGGGATCGGTGCCACCAGGTCGTTTATGTAGAATTTAAGTTATTTTATATAAAACATCACAATGCTAAGCTTTAATTTGGTCATCACATATGATGTGTTCAAGGACAGCAAGTTTTTTTTAAATCTTACAATAATGTTTTTTCCCCAGCTCTGATAAACGGTGTATTTTTGGCAAAATGCCTGCGGGTTTCGGGATAACACAGGTTGTGCATATATGAATGGTGATGACACAGCAGAAAAGTCGCAGACATGGCAAACCGCTGCCGGCTGAGGATGCGTCAAGGTGACGTAGAAATGGCTGCTGGCACAGATATATTTTGGGCGCAAGTTTAAATTAACTAATTGTCAGAGGTTTAAGTAGCACCTTGTGTTTTAAACAACAGATCTGTGACTGCCAGCGGGGGAGGGGAAACACTCAGGCAACAGACTGAAGTGTCTTCAAAGTGCACACCAAAGGACAAGGACTGATCTTTGTGAATGTGTGGATTTCCTCTATTTCCTTCATCTTCTAAATCCAAACAATCTCTTAAATCTTATCCATCCTCTGCAGCCACAAAGCCGCCTCTGTGGTATCGTTTGCTTCCAGTCCTGTCTTTGAAAACCCTTTTTTAACTGTCTTTTGCCCAGTGCATCATGAGTCTGCGGTGGTAGCCACCGTATGTTTCCGCAGTTCTATTGATAAAGTGTAAAATACTGCCATGTCGTCCACTGTCGCTGTGAAAAATAGGTAGGCGGAAACATCCTGCGAAAGATGAAGCAGTTCTTAAAAATGTCTGACGTTGGCGGCAGTAGAGTAGGTTCGGGACAAGACGAATGGAACGGGGAATGATTAGTCACTCCTGAATGTGGATTATTTTCCTTATGGGAGCAGTCCCCTGGATACTGTGCCACATTAACGGCCTACTTAGCTTCCAGGGCAGCCATACATCTTGTGCGTCCACTGACCGGCCACCACTATTTTATGGGTGCAATGTCACGGCCTGAACAAGACTAAACATGCCCCCTAGTGCAAACCTGTAATGCTGTAAACTTGTAACCCAAATACAAACACAAGTGTTGGCGGAATTTTATATCATAACGGTGTCCTTGGGGTGGTGCCGGAGGAATAGGACCGGAGTCACTTCATTGTAAAGGGTGTATTACCAGTAAAACCGCTGTTTTGGGTCATTCCGATGTCAAAACATAATGTTCCACGTCCATTTTTTCAGTCATAAGGGTATGTGCTGGCTTTTACATCATGCCAAGCTAGCAACCTTATATTCAATTATATTCAGTTTATTTTGTGTAGCCCAAAATCACAAATTGAAATTTGCCTCGGAGGGCTTTACAATCTGTACACATAAGACCTCCCTTTCCCAGGACCTCACATCGGATCAGGAAAAACTCCCCCCAAAAATAGAGAAAACCCTTTCACAGGAAAAAAAAAAAAAATAATTCTGGAGAGCAACAGAGGAGGATCCCTCTCCCCGGATGGACAGAAGCAATAGATGTCATGTGACCAGAATGAACAATGTAACAGAGTTACAGCACATTACATGAATATAGTTTTCATATAATGAGTAGTAGGCATGGACCACAATCCAGGCACATTCATGATCCATGTCAGCAGAAGGAGGTAGAGAGGAGGGGTATCAGCAGGGCCGCCATGACAGGAGGTAGGAGGAAAATTATATGAAGGCAGAATCTGGAGGCAATATTACAATAGCTGGATTTTGTATTTTTGCCAATGGGGCACATCAATTTCATTAAATTATATGTGTATACACTATAGACTCGAATTTGAATACCTGTTTACATTTTGACCAATTCGTTGATGCATTAAAAAGGTGCACACCGTTCATTTGAAGATTTTAGTTTGTTGCATATGTACGATTAATTATTCATGATAAGTAACAATTCATTCAATTTAAATCTATGTGTTAATATATTTGTTACATTTTGTTTTACAAATAATGGAAATCAATGTTTAAGTCAAGCCTGATGTTGCCTTACACATAAAAGAATGATCTCAGTGCCACCCACACAATGAGGCATACAACTCACTTATTAAACAATGGTATTAGAGCAGTACTTGGTTTCAGCCGGTACCCAAAGCCCAGGTATCGTATCGGGACTGAAAACGTTTGATTGGTGCATATTGTAGACGTCGTCTCTCAACTCCAACTCCCTTGTTGCGTCTCAAGTTGCTAATCGGACTGGAAACAGTAGTGCACGGAAGAGAAAGTGTTGTCCAGGATATTCGGGGGCTACACCGGAAGCCCCTAAATATTGTCCATTGTCCCCAGAGGCTCAATCATCGTCTGACCTATAGCCGATGGGCTTCAAGATGGCAGTGGCCACACTTTTATTTTTTATTTAATGCAGGTTAAAAGTTCAGCGGAGGTATCCTGTTGAATATGATTGACAGAGATTCCGAACAGATATTTCAGGTGCTTGATGAAAAGTGCATCCTCTGGGGAACATGAATGTATTGTAATTGACCAATGTTCTGTCCCAACAGACTTTAAAGCCGGACTTTAAAACGGAATCGCCTTCAAATCCAGCAGGCGTGGTTTAAACTGCGATCAACCCAAAGCTTAAATTGGAATGGTTCCTTCTCGGCGATGCCTGTCCCTTCTGAAAAGGAGGTCAACTCAAGCATTATCTTCAAGCAACACTCTATGAACACAGCAAACATGAACCAACCTCGGGGGCACAACACTTTATTCAGCGCTCTGATATGAAAGAGCCCGCAAGGCTCCTCAAAAAGCCCCTGTCACTTCTAATCACTGACGTATTGTGCAGCCAGGGAGGAAATTTGTGGGATTTTATGCACAGTCAGTTCCGATGATCATCCTCCCCATTGTCACCGTTCATGGCGCTGAAATGACAGCATCATTATTGTCTCTTCGAGCACAGTGGCGACATGGCCCCGTTCCCCCAGGCCTGAGGAAATAGGAGCCGTAAGAAAGGACCAGCAGTGGTGGTAATGATGGCTCCCTCTCTCTCCGGGTTTAGGCATTAGGTTATCTCTGATGCTTTCCCTTCATGCACACAAGCGCACCGATCTGAGAGAGCGCCGCCCACAGACGCTCAAACTTCATCGACAGGAAATCACAGAGAAACACATTACGGCGCTGTGTTTGATTAGCAAGAGAGTGGTGCAAAGGAGAAAGCAAGGTGGCTTCACACAATCCGGAGATCAAAACATAAGTAAACATAGACACCAACAGATGCTCTCACAGGGTCTCTGAATCATTAGGACCGTTTCTTTCTCCCTCCGGGTTGTTATTTGGTGATATTTGATTCCATGCTGGTGCACGACTTGCTCGTTGCAGCTGGTGGCAAGCCCTGGCTGATAAGATTGCTTCTATGTAAATGTCATCAAGCTAAAAAAACAAACAAACGAAATATAATTGCCTAATTATTTTTAGTTAAAAAAGCATCAACATCTTTTGCATGTTAAACACGCTGACCTGTTTTTGCAGAGTCATTCCTTGTAGTGGGTCATGAAGCTTGGAAATGTCACTGGAGCTGCGACAGTCTGTTGGTTTATCGATTGGCGGCTCAACAGAAAACTCATTGGCAAATATTTTGTGTCAGCTTCTACAATGTCAGGGTGTGCTGCTTTTCTCTTATATCAGTGTGTACTGAATATCTTTTGGTTTTGAAAGATTAGTAAGGCAAAACCATGTTCAGAAACATCTCGATAGTGAATGCAACGCTTAAAAAAACCAAACATGTGCCATTAATCTTCTGTCAAAATAACTAGCTAACGCTACAGCAGTGTAACGTTTGACATGACAGCAGACAGAAGTATGCAGAAGTATTTGTGTCCATTTAAATTATTATGTTATGTTTTGTGTCAATTTATAAATATGTGAAGCCAGAAATTGAGCAGAATGTTGCTTTCTGTTCCACTTAAAATATTAGGATGCAAACATAAACGTCAGAAGTGAATCTGTGTTATATCAAGATGTGACAAACAGAAGAGGTAGACACGGTAGAATACTGGTTTCTGTGAGAGGTTAAGAACGAGATAATTAAGAAAGGTGAGAGATTATGGGCAATTATGCACACAGCGCAATTTACTAGAAATATGCTTGTGCCATATTCTAGTTTATTTAAAAAAATTCACAGCAGGCCATTTAAAAAGGATTTACAGTATGAACAGTAACTAGAGAGGCTGTAATTATATTTCAAGATACCACTTTGTCTTGAAGCATCATCATCAGTCCTCTTACATCTCTGGATGTTGCAGTGCCGCTCTCACAAACGAGGCTTCAGACTTGTTAATGAGATCCATGGGCTCTGCTCTGGTGACTACAACAATAATTGCCTCCACACCAGTGCAGACCCTGTTGCATCGCTCCTTGGTCGTCTGGCAGGCGTGGGCGGCGCCACCCACATGCACCTGAAGGAATTTGAGATCTTCATTAAAATGAGGCGAGGGCTCCTGTTTCTTACATCACTGACTCCCGCCCTCCCCTCATCCCTGGCAACAGGTTTGTGTGAATGCATCCATTAAATTGGATTCCTGGCCTGCAGGGAGTGAAGTGAAAAAAAGAGGCGTATGAACCAGGAGAGAGGGATGATGTACATCTTGGGCGCGACAGGAAAACAGTCCCTGTCGTAATGGCATGGCTATTTGGTCTGCTTAAACCCCAATTTCCACAGTCCAAGCCACTGATGTGTTTCAGACACAGTCAATTTGGGGCATGACTGATCACAGTGAAATAGCTCGTGAGAGATGTCCAGTCTGGAGTGGAAAATTGTCCCGAGAGTAATTTGTTTGCGAACCAAGAAAACAATTATTTGTACAGAAATGTATTTAGCATGTGTCGACCCCCTCCTGCTCATCCCCTGTGTTCTTCCAACTTTTTAAATGGTTTCATTATCACTCTGTGGCTCCACAGTCACATTATGTCTCTGCCTTTCTGCTTATGCTCTCACTGAGTGGGAATCGGGCGAGCATTATGGCGGCGAGTAAGTCCGTCCAAGACAGACTCCTCTCCCACGCGGCACAGTCCTCAGTCACAGTGGCGTTCAGTCAGCAGTTTCGCAGTAACCATATTCCGCTCATATTATTCACCTCATGCTCGCCTGGACCCTCGCAGACGAGGTCCTTTCGGTCCATTGGCTTCCAATTAAAACGGATCACAAAATGGTTTGAACGCTCGTTTAACGACCGTTTTAGCAGGAGGCCATGAAATTGTCCGCTCTGTGGGGGAAAGAAGACATTGCGGCAAGGCAGAACAGAACCCGCCTCATGTTTTCTCAATTGGATGTAAGCACACAACAAGTCCATCTGCTTTGCAGAGTTTATGCTCCCCTGATGCGCGGATGCAGGCTTATGGGTCGAATGTCTAACTCGTATACATTTTTACTAAGATGCTGGTGTAAGAATTAGTATTTTGCTCCATATGAGCAAAATTATGAATGTAGAAAATAAAGAAAATGAATAAAGAAAAGCAATAACCCCCCAATATTTAGCATTAAACCTTGTTTCATCAATGAGATGTCAGCAGTGGCGGCACATTTTATTACCTTTGGATATCTGTTTTTTAGTCTCTATGCTAAGCTAACTGGCTACTGGTGGTAGCTTTAAGTTAACAGACGTGAGAGGGCTATCAGTGATCTCGTCTAACTCTGGGCAAGAAAGTGAATACGTGCATTTGCTAAAATGTGGAGCTAGTCCTTCCATTGTCGGCCCAGTTTTCATTCTTGCACCCTTTACAAAATGAACAATGAGCTCAGTATCTCTCCGAGACAAGTGATGGCTAGTCCGGTTGATGGACTGAGACTGCCAAGCTCACGCACACTGTCACACGATTGATTTTACACATCTTGATGCAGTCCCCAGCACTCCTCATGGCCGCCACAAAGCCTCAGGGGCCAGCATCCACTCTGTTGTGTTTATATCTTATGATGCAGCATGGCATGGGCAGCTGAAGATATCGGAGAAGTGTGCCCCCTGTTGCCTTGCACTCATACAATTCAGTTTAATTTATATAACCCAACATCACAAATACAAATTTGCCTCGGAGGGCTTTACAATCTGTACACATAACTGTCCTGGGACCTCACATCGGATCAGGAAAAACTCCCAAAATAAAGATAGTAAAAACCCTTTCACAGGGAAAAAAGGAAGAAACCTGAGGGAGAGCAACAGAGGAGGATCCCTCTCCCCGGATGGACAGAAGCAATAGATGTCATGTGACCAGAATGAATAACATAACAGAGTTACAGCACATTACATGAATATGACAGAAATTAGTCATATAATGAGTAGTAGGCATGGTCCATGATCCAGATAACCACGATCCATGAAGCAGAAGGAGGGAGAGAGGAGGGGCATCAGCAGGAGGCAGGACCGGTTCCAGACAGCCACGATCCATGGAAACTTGAGGCGAGGAAGCACAGAGGCTCCCGGGAAAAAAGTTAGTAATGTGCATTGAAGAGTATCCAGAAGGAGAGAAAGAAGAGGAGAAGAGAAGAGCGATAAAAAAGATACAGAGGTGTGTTACGAGCCAAGTGTGCTAGCTGTCTTTTTTTTTTTTTACAATCTTCCATAGTGATTCAGGATGGCGGTTAAAGCTGTGAGGCTGTTTACAAGGCAGGTAATAAGTGCATTTATAGCATGAATTATACTTTAAGAGATCGCGATCCAAGTAGCCAGCTAATAAAGTGAAGATGCAACAGCAAACACATGAGCGCACAGCTATTTGAGGAAGATATTTAATGTTCACTCTTTGGTTGATTTAGTTAAAAAAAACAAAAAAAAAACAGAGACAACTTGGTGATGATGGGCCTGCTTTATTGTAATGGGGTCACAGGACAAAAAGGTTGGTTCAGAAGGTATATGAGACATAATTTCACAGACAAAATATATCACATATTGTACATGTGAAGTGAGGTAATGATTGGTTATTGTTAGACCTATTTCAACAGTTTTGTTTTGCCATCAGTCTGACTGTGGCGGGGAAGAAGCTGCTGTCGCACGTGTTCTGTGAGTGATGATGCTGTCGCTCTGCTGTGTCTCAGGTTGTAGTGCATTGTTTGTGTCCGAGCCTCTGATGATTCCCTCTGCTCTTTTCCTACAGCACTGCACATACATAGAGTCCATGGAAGGAAGTGTTGTCCCTGTGATCCTCTCTGCAGTCTTTATGACTCTTTGCAGAGCCTTCCTCTCTGCCTGTGTGGCGTTCCCATAGCAGACAGTGATGCCTGCAGTGAGGATGCTCTCTATCAGTCCTCTGTAGTTTCAATTCCAGATTGGGGCTCATGTTTCCTGTCTGTCTCTACACTGTTACTATCAGATAAAGGCAAAGTACCAAACATATATTTAAAAAAAGAAGACATTTTCAGTCTTATAAAATGCATACAAAGGGTACATTTGCATGCACATAATATCACCATAATCAATTGCTGAAGAAAAACTGCTTATAGAAACCTAACAATAGACTGTCTTCCAGGAAAAACCCAGGTATTTATTAGTTGAAACACCTTTTTATGTATACTAACAATCTGATACACACCCGCTTCTTTGACCTTGAGAAGCACATCATTTTGGTTTAACTAACATTTAATACAAGTCTAAATTCACAGATTCCTCCGAACAACATTCAAAGTATATTGCATTTCCTCAATCACACTCGCTAAGGAGGAGGCAGACATATACATAATGGTGTCCTTCAAAATGCTGCTTTGCAACACAGATTGTTAATGAGAATTCTAAATGAAATAGCACCCAACATGGACCCTTGTGGGACACCACTTTGTTGAACTACAAAGCTAGAAAATAAAGCGATCTACCGCTCAGTTTCAAACCATTGACTGTGTTGTGACTATGTCGACCAGCCTCCGTAAGAAAACAGTGGCCGACCATGTCAGAAGCCTTAGATAGGACGAGGAATGATGCAGCCTTAGTGTTAGCGTTGGCTTATTTTTTATTTATTTTTCCAGTCTGCAGCTGTCTTTGCGTGAAATGAAAGCATCTGTTTGTTTATGCATACATACATATTTATGTTTCGGCTAACGAGGTTTGATAAAGCTGTAAACTAGGAAGAAAAACAGATGCTGATGTAATTTTATTGTCTTACGGATGCAAACAGCTCCCCTCAATAGCTTTTCCCCGCAGACTCCTTCAACAGGTGAGTCTGAGAGAGAGCGTAAGCTGCTGAGACTTGACGGGATGTGTATCACTGAGTTCACTGACCTGGGGGGGATTACCAGAGACCACTAAATGGAGGTTTAAAAATGCTCTGAAAGCAACACATGTCTATTAAATGTGTGATTATGCTGTATGATACCGTACTTTTCGGGTTATAAGCCGCTACTACCTTCGGTCAGTGTCCCCGACAGCTCCCCACTGTAGCCAGCTGGGGCTCCTGCTAGCGCTCCGTCACTTCCCCGCTAACTTCCGCTAGCTCCCTGAAAACCACCGAAGGTAGCGGGACCAGGCTCGACACCCGACTTGGGCAGAGGGGACGCGGGCAGTAGCAGCAGCAGCGGGCAGTAGCAGCAGCAGTGGCCGGTAGAAGCAGAAGCGCTAGCTAGCAGCGCTACTAGCAGCGCTACTAGCTTGCTACAGCGGGGACACTGATCAGCCGTAGGAGCGGCTTGTAACCCGAAAAGTACGGTAAGCATGAACGACCGACAACAGCGCTGATGCACATTGGCAACAGCTTTATTCCACTGCCCTGATAACATTGATCTGTTATCCTCTTTGCAAGCTGCAACGACAACAAAACTGCTAAATCTGAAGCTGAGCTACATGTGCTGAATCATTAGTCAGGACTTTGTTTTGCACTCATACGCATATATCAACCTTTTTTTTGTGAGGTTCAAGATACAAGATCTAGACAAAATCCGTTCTGCTCCTTCCCCTTGTGGTTAACGTGTCCCCGGGTCTCCTCTCTGTGTGCGTGTCCAATTCTCACAGCTCACCTGGACGCTGCCTACCAGGTCTGCAGTCGGCCCACATGAACCCACAGTACATGAATGCACAGATGGTTTTACTGGCTGCCAAGCTGCTCTAACGCCTTCCTTACCACCTGTTCCCCCTGCCGTCATCTCCTCTCTTTGAACCCGTCTCCATCTACGCTAAGGTTACAAAACAACTGTTCAACTTCACATGCATCTTTGTTTGTTTGTGTTCTATACTATACTATACCAAAAAAAAAAGAAGAAAAAAAGTTAACTTGGGGACAAGCCGTTCTAAAAAACACT
The DNA here is from genome assembly GCA_038501785.1 of Myoxocephalus aenaeus. Lineage (NCBI taxonomy): Eukaryota > Metazoa > Chordata > Actinopteri > Perciformes > Cottidae > Myoxocephalus > Myoxocephalus aenaeus. Next base: position 1,697,403 of record JBAMJR010000042.1, read on the forward strand.
TTTAATAAGCGGCAACTAACATAACAGTAACATTTCATAAGACCTCGCCCTTTTAGATCCGGATTTCACTGTCCTGCCCCTGGTTTCAGCTTCGGGGTCGGCTCATAGGCACCGACACCTTACAAGTGTCAAGTTCTTTGTCCCGAGATGTTGACCTGCAACAAACAAGAGACATACAGTCCGCAGTCTACCACATTTCGAATTAAAGAAGATTAAAGGCCAAGGACCAAGGCTGAAGTTTAGTCGTGCCTCTCAGCAAAGCCACGGAGGAGTGAATCATGGCTTTATACACGGCCGCAGGATACCGACGGCCTTCAGTGCCCGCTCAGAAACAGGAGGACAGCCAGCCATCTCCTCTCACTGGGTAGAAAAATAAAACTTTAGCTGCTTTTAAGTCCAACTCGCAAACACGAAAAGCGAACGGCGGGGATAAGCTGATAAAAACAATGAACAAGTCCAGACGGATTTCACCGCGGAGGGAGCACAGTGCTGTCTGGGTGCCGTGTACTTGTTTCACTAATGGAGAGATGAGTGCCGCGTACAGGAGGAATCGGTAACACGGGCCGCGGCGGATAACAAAGCAACAAATACAAAGGCTATTAAATTGAAAATGGAGAGACCCATGAGACGGAATCCGCAGCTCTGAAAGGGAAAGGTCAGATCGATGCTGCCGCCGCCGCCAGAAAGCAGCCGTCTCCAGGGTCAGCCACAAACACGTGTTATTTATTCAGCGGGACTTAATTAAAGATGCCCGACCCGGTGTACAGTGTAAGCAGTGATTTCTCAAAGGAGGCACCGGGCGTGATGCGCATTAATTCATCATCCAATAGATAATCCTCAGGTGCACGCCGCCACCGTCGTCTGCCAAGTTTACAGCAAATAAAGACCATCTGCCTTTCTTTTTTTTATACAAAAAACTTGATTGAAAGAAATGCTTACCGCCAATGGGGAGCTCTGTTACTCTCGACCAGAAAAAAATGTAATAAGAGTGGGACAAGCAAGAGGAGGAGGGTGGGAATGAAAGAGGGTTTCCAGGTTCGGGCAAAGGAAGGGCATTAAAACCTTAAAGCCCGGACCCTCTTTTTTCTGATCTCACGGAATGAGAAGTGGGTTTAAAAAAAAAAAACTAAAACTGTTTTATCTCCTCATCCACAGTTCCGATCTAATTAATTTAAATTGCTAAAGTACTTTAACCCCTGTGAGAAGATATGTGTCGGTTTACATTAAAAAAAAAGATCGTTACATTTTAATAATTCCTTAAGCTTAAGTTTTACTAAAACACTCATAAGTCCCGCTAACAATGGCGGATGTCACTCAACGTAACTTCCCTGTAACCTACGAGACTGTGGGAGTCTAACAGTAACAGTAAGAGCATTGTCTAATTATCCACCACATTGCACTGCACCTTAACTGCTTCTCTTTTGCACTCTGGACAGATGCAAACTAAAATGTATGCACTTAATGTTCATACAAAGTGAGCAAAGTCTTAGGAACTTTTAGGTTAATATGGATTTATGCATCAATCTATAGCACAAGAGCAAAATAAAGAGGCTAGATCTGTGAAGACGTTGCGCTCCAGTAAACAATTGAATCGTGAACACATTGTTGTGTGGATGTGACTGGTGATGGCATGGCAAGAAGTCACGCCCACAAAGCATGGTCAACTAGACGGGAGCAGGAGGCCCCGCCCATCTCCACGGGGAGAGAGAAGTCTTACTTCTAATGAGCTTTAATGATGCTCAAAATTTGGGATATACTTCTTTAGACTACATGCTTTGGGTTACGTAAACAGAAATTAGAATGTCGCCATTGATTCAGTGAGTCATACCGCAGACGGTAACTGGAGTCCTGTTAATCCCATATTTGTTTGCATTTGGACAAATTGGCACAACTACAAAGTATGCAGAATTAGTATCAGGACCAGTGTGCAATGTACCCATGGATGTACAGAGAGCTATCCCTGGATTAGTGTTGCTGGATTACGGACTGGAGTTTGTTTGATTTAGCATCTTTTATTGTTTCTTTTTGTTTTCAGTAATGAACATGTTTATTGCATAGGACAGCTGTATTATTCAAAGTATTACAATTGTGAAAGGTAGCCTACCAATTCCCACAATTCCCAAGTCCACATCTTTGCAAGAATACATGATTGTCCATTGAAGTGTTTTTACAACCGAGAATTTCAGTGTACATTTCAGTGTAAATAAAGTCATAATAATATTCTAAATATTCAGATTTATATGAATAACTTGAATAATAACATGAATAATTTGTTGTTAATCTTATTAGTGAAAATAAAAAATTATAAAATAAAATAGCAATACCTATAACTGCAACTCTGTTAATCCATTTTCCAAATGAGTTAGTCAAAAATGAAAAGGCTTTTATTTCATGTAGTTAACTTATTTTTGGACATTAAGAAAGAATATATGGAATTTCGTGGAAATATCCGTAAAGATCAACAAGTCACCATCGCTTAAGAATGAGCAGCCATTCCACAGCGGAGCTTCCAGAGCTGGAGGTTTGTTAGTGTGCCATGCGGAAAAGGTCAGGCCTCTCTAACATGGGGACTGACCTTGACAACCCCCCCCCCCCCCGTCAGACGGCACGCCTGTGCCCTGTGACAGCACCATGCCCCCGAACCCGCGTGGCGCTCCGCATCCAGCCATGTCGAATTGTTGAGCTCCCCGTGTGCGCCGGCTGCTGTCGCAATCAATCAATCTTCCCCGGTGAGAGTCAGGGGATGGGATGTACTAATTGCCTTATTGATCTGGAGTTTTTCTTCACGACAGTGCCTGATAAACACATCAGGGAGACGGGAGAAAACATGTCCCCGCACCACTTCAGCCCCGTTTCTAAAAGGCAGGGAGGCTACGCTCCAGGGAAGGGACCGGCCTCGTGTGGAGTTTTTTCTTCTGCCGCACATCGCCGGCTATAAATTTCGACAAAGCGAGAACACGGTGTCAGAGCCTCGGCTGATGCGTTTCTCCAGGTAATGCTGGAGGAGGAGAAGGAGCCGTAAACAATCTCGCGGATGTTTGTCTTGCACGCCTCATTCTGCTCTCCTTGTGTCGGAACAACAGAGCAGAGATCCAGCGCCGTGATTTAATTAAAACAGACTTTGGAAATCCTTTGTCTGCCTTTGTTTAGTTACGCATCGCTGAGTGTGTTAAGGAAAGGTAGAGCGACCAAAGCGGAGTGGCCTGTCAAGCATGGCACTAACTTCATTTTAATATCGAATAGACTTCAGTTTTAATGAGAACCACAGCAGATTAGTTACAGCCTTTGGGACAGCGCCGGCTTAGCGTATAATATATTCAATGCAACTGAAAAGAGCAGCAGCTCTTTGCACAGAACCCCTTAATATATCAGAGAAGGTCTGTTTTTACCGGTTTTGGCCTGCCTGGATATGAAGATGACCAGCAAGGGTGAGTGGTTCGTTAGGCTCCTCTAATCCTTATATCCTCTATTACTCACTGTTTTAGCGACCGTTGTTACTTTTTTTTTTTTTAAACACCCATCGGTACAAGGATGAGTATAATATATAGAGGTAATTTGGACAATAATTACAGAGATAGTGGAAGATTTGCTTACCGCTGCTTTGCAGTTGGTTTTTGCTGGTGCCGCTTGCACATGCAGACCAAAGAAATGTCCCAAATAGCTTTGCATCATTTAATAAAAAGGCCAAGATTGAATGTCCTTGGACAGGGATAACGTTTAATCTGTTCATCCATCTGGCATAAAGGATGTTCCCTTGGCACACCAAACACATGACCAAACAAACATTAGATGAATTTTTTAAACTGTGAAATTTTTTGGAGACTTCAATAAAAACGATATTGTCGAAACGGGTCCAACAAGAATCATTCTGGCGAGCAATGCTGCGGTTTATTTGAACGTCACAAACAGACAGAGACACTGGGACGTATGATTTATTAACAGGCCATTCTGACCATAACTTGACCGTGATCGTCAGAAAATCAACAAAACAGCATCTACCAATGTTACGTAAAGACAAATCAGGGAATGCTGGCAATCCACAAAATAATTTGGCACAATTTAAGTGGGCCAATTCGCCCAATGAATTAGCAGAATGTCTTCCCTCGTCTGTTAATGAACATGTATATCTGGAATACACCTTTGAGCCACATGCAGGCATGTCTTGTATGGTGGCTGCACGGCAGTATGGCAGCCAGCACTGTCACCTCATGGCTAGATGGAGTTCGGTTCCCAGGCGGCACAGCTCTTCTATGTGGAGTTTACACACAGAAGAGCTGTGGGTTCTCCAGCTTCCTCCCACAGTCCAAATACATGCATCTTAAGTCAATTGACATGGTATTATAGGTGTGAATTGTCTTGTGATATGTACCACACAAAGGACATCATCAAGGTACCAGCTTCAACAAGCCTTTTCCCCCTGAGCTGTGGCCCTGACAGTCTGCACTAATGCGCCTCAGAAGTCCAGTCACTTTGATGTCTCTGCACTTTAATCTGAAGTTTAGTTTCCAAGTTTTCTGCTCCTATTGTTCATGTTTTTATTGCTTTGTTTTTTTATGTTCAGTTTTCTAGATGCTTGTTTTTATTGCCTCTTTTTAATTCTCAAATATTATGTTTTGCAATATGGCTCCGGAGGCAATTCATATTGATTCTGCTCTTTGTCATGAGAGGAAAGGCGATAAACTTGAACTTGATATTGAGCTGTTGAGCCTGATCCGATCCTTCGTTTTTACGTCATGTTTTCACCCGCGGAGGATTCACGCACAGCGACGCACCGAGTGCAGCCCGGACCGTGGATCCTCTTCCAGCCTCTGCTAGTGCAACAAACGCGCCGCGAGCCAAAAGCAAAAGAGAGTAATAAAAGATGTCCGAAACAAAAGTAAGCACTCAATGGAATACAGTTCATTCAGGTATTTCAGTTCACTGATGCAACACTGGAGGACTCTAAGAGGGATAGAGAGCGTCCCTTGAGACAGTGATAAGGCCAGAAAGATTACAGAGAGGGTTTGTATGTTGGCATGAGGTGATCTGGGGGGCACACAAAAGCTCTTAATCCTAAGGGGCAAAACATAAACTTCAGCTTTCTCTCAACAAAGCCTCACATTCAGTTGCCAGCTGCAGCAGACAGATTGCTCTCAGCAAACAGGAACATGTGAAAATAATTGTATACACATTTTACATTTTGTATTATTCTTTTCTCTTCTCTTGAACGTTGCGATTGTCACATAGACAATGACTGAACACACGTTCCACTACCTGGAAATGGAATCCTTTAAATCATCAGCACTGTTCAGTTTATCTGTGCAGCTCACACACACATACATGCAGAAGGATGGAATACTAGCAGATCACAACCCTGATACAATTCCATTTAAACCCATTAAAGTTGAGAATATGAACATTTGGAAAATTTTCCAAGTTTTCATATTCCCATCTGTTGACAATTTTTTAGTGTCTGTATGTGTATATATATGTAGCTGTGATATAAGATTAAATACACTAGTGCTACCATACCTAACTCAATTCCCGCAACAAGCAAACTGACATTTGTATAAAGAGAGCACACTCATCAAATAGTTATTCTTTATTCTTTCTATTGCAACACTTCCAGGTATTGTAATTTGGAAATTCCGACCTTTTCACAGAACTTGTCATTTTCAGGTTTTTATGACAAAAGAAATCACAAGGGTGATCCAATATGTTTTAGACTAACGTATGGTGTAGTATGGTATGATTTCAGGTGGAAGTGAAGCTGTTCTCGTCCCACCTGTACAGAGGAAAGTCCCATGCTGGAGGTGGAGGCTGCCGCCGACAGCTGGAACAGGCACAATATCCTCCACTCTCTTTCTGGCGTGGAGAGAACCAGGACGACAAACACAAGCTGTTTTTAGGCTCTTCAGCTTTCATAGGAAGATAAATCACAGTACAGATTACAGCTTGTAAACATAGCCTCATGTTCTACTCCTACCACCGGAACAGAGTCCTCTAACCCAGAGGACTGTTCATATGATGCATCAACATTAGTTGGAGGGATGAATAAATACATTTTACATTTTTTTTTGTTGCTGTTAGCGCAAAATAAAATGTGTATGAGTAAAAAGCCAATACTTTATCAATACATCAACAACAAGCAAGGACATGTAAACGAAAGTGAAACCTAATTCAATCGGGTTTACACAACCACAGTACGCACAAACGACCAAAAACTTAAAAAAAGAATGTAAATGTGGTCAACTTCTCTGCTAGCTGAGAGAAAGCAGCCAACAGACAGAGGAAATGAGGAAACGAGACAGGAGGAAAGGAGACAGGAGGAATAACTGATACTGACGGACATCTGTACTCTTCATTCTTTATAAACTTCACTCAGTAATGTTATTTATTTGACTGACATTTTACATTTGTTTCCAGTGAGATATGAATGACTTTATATAGTGACTTTGCTGTTTTTACAGCTCTCAAAACAATATTTAGATATATTTTTTATCTAAATTCCTGTTTTTAATTAATTTATAATTATGTTTTTAAAAGCAATTGTTTAATCATGTAAATCAGTAAAGCAGTATTTTGCTCCTAGTAATAATACAATCATAAAGATAACTCACCCTAGCTGCAGGCCACCGTAGTTCTTGGAAATGGAGGGGTATTTAGTTTCCATCTGTAACACATCACTAGATGCCACTAAACCATACACAATGGCCCTTTAAGTGGTTGAATGGGATGGAGGTTAGATCCAATTAATTCATGCAATAATGAGAGAAGCCTCATGCTTATAACATGATAATCATAGAAGATAAGTGAACGAGATGCGGATAAAACCATGTCACGTGATATATTCTACAGACACTAGCCAACTCACAGCGCTGTGGTAGCAATGTTAGCAATAGCAGCCTAGAGCCCAATAAAACGGTTTCAGCAGCAGGAACAGTAGCTGGCGGCATTCAAATGTTTCATGTAATTGTATGTGAAGAGCCTTCACACCACTTGGTGCTCAGCTCTGAAAAAAGTTGAACAAATGTTCCTCATCCATTACAAAAGACTAATCAAACTTCCTGCCTGGAGGTTGTAAATGTATAGCTAAACAATCTCCCTTAACGGGCAGACACACACAGAGAACATATCTGTGCACTAATTGGCCTGCCTTCTCTTCCCCGCTCTACTTCTAATCGTCACAATGAGAAATGATAATGGGAGCTGACAGATCATTGGACGCGTCTTTTGATTTTGATTAAAAGCAACTCACCATGAACATACAAAGAGCCGTAGGGCTGCCATCAAAGCCGGGGCAGTCAATAACATACCAGGGTTGTGTTGAATCATCCATATTGATACAGTATGAACATGCCATGCCTGTTTCACTTGAAAAGGACACGCTCCTATCTGCCTTCAGCAGATTGCTGACAAGGTTCTGCTAGCGAGATGAGAAGCAACTCCCACAGTTGTTCAGTGCTTCAGCAATTGATATATCAACATATCTTTTAATTCCATATATTACATATCCAAACCGGTTTAGTTATATAAATAAAACAGATGGTCATCACTGGAAGCGCAGGCCCTGCATACCAATGTCACAGTGGAAATCGTTGGCTCGCTGTAGTAATTGCACAGCCACAAGTGAGAGGTGTGATGTCAGCATAAAATGCCATATGGGTTAAGGGAGCAGAATATGTCCCTGGGCTGCAAAAGTAAATAAGAAAAAAATAAGCTAATTAATGCGGTAAATAAAGTCTCAGGTGACAGCAGTTCATGTAATTTTATTATGCTAATAAATCTCAAAGGGCTCTCGTGCTGTACATGCATATTGGTGATAATGACTCAACGGAATAGACGAATTAGAATGCAAAGTAATATTGGCATCTTCTTCTATTTACTCTAAGTGCCTCAATGACTTCTATTAATTTGTATGGATTTCCTGTGTGGTTGTTTCTCCCTAAATAGCAAATTACTGCAATGTGGGAATATGTTTTTAAGTTTCATTACAAGTGGTAATGGTAAACCCAAATCAATAATGCCGGCCTCAGTGAGCAGATTTATGACAACAAAGTACAAATTGAATTTCAAGCAACTGCATATTAACGTGCTCAGGTTTTTTTTTTGCTGGATTCAGTGTAATTAATGATATCTTTTAAAGTTACTGGAGGGGGATAGTAGATGATCAAAATTATAAGCAGGATGTGCTTCTGCATTTCAAATGCTTCTCTTCATTTCAATGCCTCGCTTCAAGGTTTTGGAATGGTACAAATGGACTCCTACCGTAACCGGTAGTGCCAAGCATTGTGTGCGTTGTGTTTTGACTGCCACATGCCCATTACCCAACACACCTTTGCAGGTGTGCCTGGTTGGATGGATGGATGGATATGAATGGTTGTCTTTCATACTTTTCTTTACTTCTTTTCTGCTTCATAACTACCCCATTTAGGTTGTCTGGAATGTAATTCATGAGGACCCCAATGGACGCCACAAGCCAAAACACATTAGTTTAAACTATATAGTACAATTTACTACTACTTCTAACAATACTACAGAGGTAGTTTTGAGCTCTTCAGACTTATTCCGTTTTTAATGCATCTTGGAAGCAGGTGAAGTTGTGCCTGAAACCTCCACTCATGGCCATGATATCCTCTGAGACAGTATTGAGAGCTGGTTGGGTATCAGTGGTACTGCTCTGCAATAGATTGGGTCCTACCTAAAGGACAGGTGGTTGTGCGTTGGTATTGCCGATGCCAGGTCAACTGCAACTTGTGTTTTCTGTGGGGTGCCCCAGGGATCAGTACCGGGTCCAGTTCTCTTTTCCATTGACATGCTCCATCATGGCCAGCTTTAACGCAGTCATAATATCTGTGTCCACTTTTATGGAGATAATACTCAGATCTACCTCAGCTTTGACCTGACAAACAACCATCAGAACACTGTAATCTCTTTAAACTGCCTACACGGCATTATAGATCAAGTGTGTGCAATCACCCACGTAGTATCTAACAGTTATGCAGAAATGTTCCATCAAAACCTTCGCTGAGACGAACACGTTAAATCAATGGATCAATCCAGCTTTCACCATCGAAGAAACATTTCAAGGATAAGACCATTTCTTTTTCCCAAAAATCGGGAAACCGTTATTATCCACTAACCACAGATTGGATTAGTGTAATTCATTGCGCTTCATCATCAGCAAAACATCCCTCTCCCCCATCAAGCTCATCCAAAACTCTACTGCAGTAAATGAAGATTGTGTACACTGTGAATGATATTGTGCTGTTCATACAGCTATGCTTTCAGGTAAAAAAAAGTAGTAACAAGTAACATGTAAGTAACCCAATTTGTGCTCGGGCTTTAAAAACTGTTTGACAATCAATTTCGTTATTTGTGTTGCATGTTTTTGCCTGCCTTAAGCAAAATGTTTTAAGATCAGATGCTTTTATTTTGAAGGCGGCTCGCCGAGTTAAAAAGGAAGTTGCATTGTGCGCAGATTTAATGAAAAAGGTACTGAAAATATGGTCGATTTGAATGCAAAACATACACAGTTATTACAATTACTACAGAACTAACCTTGTGCCTCTTCGGGGGAGTGCTAATACCTTCACAGTCTCTGTTTTGCATTCAAATCAACCATATTTTCCGTACCTTTTTCATTAAATCTGCGCACTATTTTGACAGTCATATGATGCCTGCTTGCATTACACCCCAGGAAAGTCTTTCTGCGAATTCTGCACAAGAAGATATCCTCGTTTGTTAATAAACTTTTGTTTTTCTTGCGAGTGACATTGTCATCGACAAACTTTATGTTGCTGCAAAAGCTTTTACTCAATGTATATCCAAAGAAAGCAGGGCTAGTGCCATTCCCTCACAAGCGACTCATGAATTGTACAGCATGAGAGAAAGTGTCAGAAGATGCATCTTAATCATAAAATATTCATAACGTTGTGAGCAGGTTTGCACATATGAAACGTTCAGACTGTGGTATAATATATGTGCTTATGTAATTGTCTCATATGCATGCACATGTTGATGAAACCAAATTCCCTGTAAATGGCTACTGCATGCAGAACTTTAATTAACATGAAATTAACATAATGGCATTGCCTCAGAAACTCTATAATCCCTGAGACGAAAGTGGCGTTAAAAAAAAAAAGTGAAATGGAGACAACGCTCAGAGCTGCTGAAGAGGAGAAGAAAAAGCTTCGGTGGCAATATGACCCCACAAAGTGAAATATGGAAGGACATAATGGAGCAGTATAATGCCATTACATCCTCTCAGACAGCCGTGGAGGAAAGTTAAAGAAAGGAACGGGTGCTTAAATGGTGCATTGCAGCCAGCTGAGAGAAGGGAGAGGACCAGGGGGGTGCGCTCTCAAACCGCCGCCTCGTTGGGGATGTGTCAGAGTCTGGCTGGGATCCAGATGAGGGCCGTGGTGATTATGCCCAGCGGTGAGGCTTTACAGCCGACTGGTGCAAAGGAACACACCTCACTCGGCTGTCCTGCACTTGCCAAACCTCTTTTCTCATTTCCCTTTTTCTATCTACAATAACATTTTATTCATATATTGCTTTCTTTATGCTACTGTATGTATGTGAAGGCCACCCATTTTCAACTTGAAATACATTTTTATTTTCAATTGAGCTTGAAAAACAGTAGAATAAACATACTTATAAAAATGATTTGAATCAGGGATAAATCTTATTTAGATGTGAGCACATTTTAAAATGTTAATATGAATATACAAAAATAATACCTTTCCGTATTAACATCATATGCCAACGGTAATATGTGGTTATGTACACAGCAAAAACAAAATGTTGAGTTGCCTTATTTAAAGGCCTGGACACACCGGGATTAAAAATGGAAGTATAGAATTATTTTCTTGCAATTTAATAGCTGTGACTGCGACAGCTTCATGATACTCTAGATGTCTCTGCCTAAAATGTGCACGTAAGGCGTTTTTTCTTTGTGCATTGCCACCAGAGGTGTGTGTAGTGCGTGATGATGCTTGTCGGGGTCACACATTGTGTACACAGTACAGTGCAGGCAGCCGTTTGTACGCCTTGATGTTCCCTTGGTTGTAATGAGCCCACAACAGCTGTACATCTGATACTGGTTGGGACCGAGCGGCCCTCACATTCACCTCAGCCGTCTCCATCCTCGCCAGAAGAGAAGTGGTGTTACTCTCCACTGACTGTCGAAAGTGCTCCACTATAATTGCCAATAAACAGCACCTTGTGAAAAGGGCTGAATTCATTCTTTCTCATCGCTTTAAAGCATTGTTCTCTGCTCCGCCCGTATTCCTCCATCTGTAGAACTCATCCCCTCTTGCTCAGAGGGATTTTCTGTTCTATCTCAGGGATTACGGGCCACTGCTAAATCATAGAACCCTTTCCTTCAATGCGTCTTCCTGTTATAGTTTTAAAGCTTTACTGTATGTACTCGGCTCCTGAGCAGGTTTTAAACTGCCTGTCAACTTGTTTTTAGAAGCAAAGGAGAGATTATTAAATGGCAGTTTTTAACATTTGACAAATAATGCAACAGCTCTCCCTAGAAAAAAACCCACAAAAACACAAAAACCCACCGACATGAAAATAGTTTTTGACATCTCTGTATGCTGCAGCAATTCAGTAATAATCTAATAATGACACAAGGCTGGATGTGTGTGTGTGTGTGTGTGTGTGTGTGTGTGTGTGTGTGTGTGTGTGTGTGTGTGTGTGTGTGTGTGTGTGTGTGTGTCACTCATTATTTCTGTAGTGTTGATAATAGACATCAGAGCCCCAGGGAAGGTGATTATTTCCTCACAATTTCACCGAAATCAAAACAGCATTTTGAAAAAATAAAAACATGTTCACCACAAATTGCTGTTATGCAAAATATTATCCCAGATGTGTGAGTGTGTGATCCCTCACTACACACTGCCACAAACTTTGTATTTCTTTTTCTGAGATCATTGAGCTTATAATGGAAAGATAAGAAAGTTGCTCCAGCATTTTTCACCATCTCAGTTTCTCTAGTATTTTATTATCAAGTTAGGCATGCGATATTAATCCATGGCTTCACGAAATCTGATAACTAATCCTTCATTTACATCTCTCTCTAAGAACGGACAAACCCTTCTGGCATTTGTTAATGCGTACTTGAGATTTTTAGCCCCAGCAGGAGATGTTCGTGGGTCAGACTGTCCTGGGTTCAGGGTCAGCGTCTTTCCAACTGCTGCAGTTGGGGTATGTATACAGTGTGTATATATATATATATATATATATATATATATATATATATATATATATATATATATATATATATATTGCATTCGGATGTTGGTAGTTTGGTACTTTTTTTGAGTCGAGTGGAGACAATGTTGCTGCCTGAGGGATGTCTGATGTTGTAGTGTAGGAGAAGAGATGGAAGAGACAATGTTGAGTGGCTTGAGATATAGTAGACGTTGAAGTGCTGGTGGAAGACGGAGGCAGGCTGCAACACAGGGAGCCTGCAAGGCTGAGGATGAAGCAGAGTCAGAGACTAAAGGTGTGCATTGGCTGTAATTAATCGGAGACTGCGTGGTGGTGTGTTCAGGGTGCAGCTGATGAGGCCGGTTGAGCAGGAGAGCGAGAGAGGGAAGTGACCATTCTCCTCTCAGGTCCGAGGAGTCTGAGAAGGACTGGATTTCTTGGCCCTTTTGCAGGGCCCTTGAGAAGGGGGACCAGTTGAAGCAGCTGTGTCTTGAACAGGAAGTAGCGAATACTCAGCGGGATCAAGGGCTGCTCGCTGGCTTTAAGAGGAGCTTTAACTCGAGGAGATGGATGTGGCGGTCGCCTGCAGAATATCAATGCTTCCCTTGTGGGCTACTATAGAAATATATATAATATAGATAAGGGCTCCTTCTCAGCTAACAAAAACACATTGCTTCTTAGTTTCAAGTGATTATGTACTAATGAAAAGATAGTTGTGATTATTATATTCCATTTCTGCAACAACAAAAAATCCCCCCAAATGCTACACACTGGCCCTTTAAGTGGCTGCAAGTTCAATGACTAAAACACTCCATAATTTGGATATACGCCGTGTATGAAAACATGAATCATTTCTTTAGTCAAAGTTATAGTTTCTTGATAAACATATCCATTATTCAGTTTAAATTGGGGCACAGAAGAAAGCGCTCCCTGTCTTGAAAGCAGTAGCAGTATATTTCCATGTTGCTCTTAACTAACTGGGTGCATTCCCTCAGGTCCTAAAGAAATACTTTGGTGTGATGAGAAAAAAGTGCAGTAGAGACACTTGCGCGGCAAAAGTTGGAACGATAAACTTTTTCCACGGAGAAATAAAGGATTTCAGAAATTAGAGCACACTGGAGACGCTACGAGCACCTTCTGAAACGACTCTCCTGTGGGATAAAGGAGGCGGGAGCACCTTTTTTTTGTTTCCCACATCTACGACAGAAAGCTTACAATAGCTACACTAACAAGCAGACTTGTTTACCAGCCCTGAGGAAGGCCTTGTCAGAACACAGGAAGGACCGTCACGGTCCCACAGCTCGGCCCCGTGAACGCGCCTGACGTAGCATATCAAATGCACGCGGGGCCCCAAGGGGGACTGGGAGCCGTGTGCTGCCAATTTAGGCACCTGTCCAAATGCCTGGCACGCACTCAAGACAGTTTAGAGGTGCTCCTCATACGCTGGGAGAAGATAAGCGGTGCCAAGAAGCAAAACTGCAGCAGAGATGGAAAAAGTTTCATCAATTGCTCTGAGCGTTCGCTTCGGCCTTGTGCGTTTACATCCACCGTTCTGTAGTTTCTTCAGCGGAGCTCCAACAGGAAAGCATGAGCGCTAAGATGTTATGTCATTATCGGACTGATAGTGGTAATATGTTGGAAACAAGAGCATGTCAGCACACGGAGATAATAGCAATAGTAACAAAGTTAGGAAAACGACAGCATTACCCTCAGAAGAAATCAATCATTCATACTCCTTGGCTCTTTTGGGAATAAATATCAAATTGGACGTTTAAAGTCGGCGTAAACGAGTGGCATCTTCCTAACAAGCACACCCATGGACGTTACTAAAGGACCGCCTCCATGAGTTCAGATGTGGCTGATTAGAGGAAAGCCGGTAGGTGGATGGGGGAAATCTCCTGTGACGATCCGATGGTCATGGTGCTGTTGGGGGAGGCAGAGTGTTTTTTGTTTCACAGCACTCCTAGATTAATCTCGTCTCTCGAGTCCAATTTACTCCATCTGTTGCCACGCTGCCAACTGTGAGTCGACCTGATGAATCAACGTGCCGCTGCCTTCCAAATGATACTGGAAGTATCAGACCAGCCTGTGCGAATAAACAAGGGGATCAATACAACAGGAGGAGTCTGAAATCTCTGCTTGTTAACTATATCTCAGAGCCACTGACCCCGAGACCCCTCCACCTGAGACTGCTAACTGCGAGAAGTGACTTCATTGAGTGCATTGATTTTGTAACGTTTTTGTATTATTCCCTTCTCAGATGCTTTCCATTTTCTTGAACTTAGTTGAACAAAGAAAATGTCAATGATGTCTCATTCATTTGTTTGAGAACTATGTTTTGGCCTCCCGTCCACATGAAGCCACCGTCTCCCTTTTGTCTGTCGATGCTCATCAGACGGCAATCCTCGATTCCTCTCCAGCAGCAAGGCAACCAAGATCGGAACTGACGTGAGAGGTCAGCCAGTCAAGTTAAACACATTCTTTCCCTAAACATCACTAGTTGTGTTGCCTCAACCCAACTTCCTGTGAAGACCAAGGTTTATTTTGATGAGACAGTGTATATGTAACAAGTGGAAAACTGCCCCTGCCACGTCCTAAAGTGATGCTAGAGGGTCATCACTGCGGATGATAGAAACAGGATCAATAAGATGATCAGAAAGGCTGGCTCAGTAATTGGCCTTCCCCCGGACTCACTAGAGGTCACTATAGAAAAAAGAACAAGGGCCAAGTTAAAAACAATTGTTTCTTTTGAAGGCCATCCACTACACTGTGTTTTTAAAGGACTCAGAAGTTCATTCAGTAAGCGATTCAGGATGCCAAAGTATTCTACTGGACGACTCAGAAGGTCTTTTATACCAGCAGCAGTTAGATTTTTTAATGAACACCTTTAGTTGTGGTTTTTAGATTTTTAGATTTTTAGATTTAGTATCTGATGTCGGTCATGTGTCTGGTATCGTATGGCTTGTGTCTTGTTTCATTTGGCATTTGTTTTGGTGTTTGTTCTTTGTAATTTGTCTCTTGTCTGTGAATTTTGTCTGTTGTTGTCTGTTTGAGTCTGACCTTTTGGTGACACATGAGTTTCCCCACTGGGGATTAATAAAGTTTTTCAAATAAAAATCAAATCATAGTTTGAAGCTCACGGCCACTGATCAAGTGTTGGCTGATGACGAGTTGGGAGTATACGAATGAATTGCTTCAATGGATGTGAAAAGTGCACATCAAAATGGCTGCCGCTCTGACACACTTTGCTATGTTGAATGTAATGTGTTGAATGATAATGTCCATTCTATTCTACTGCACACAATCTTTAGCAATGGACACACCGGTTGAAACCTAAAAGGTGCAACAGCGGTGACCGCACGTCCTTTGTGTGCTGGCGTGCAGCTCGGGGACAGGGAAGTTCACACCATGCTGTTTCCACCAAGTTAGGGGAGTTTCCTGCTTTCTAGCCCAGGGGGACACCAAGTATCTGAGCGTCTTTGATTACGCTTCTGTCTGCAGAGAGACGATGGTGGGAGCATTCAGAGGATTGTCATTTCCATTATAAAGGTTTGAGACCACCTGCTGGTTGTGAACCTCTCCTGTGGTGCTGCCGTGGCCTCCATCTCTGCTTTTAGTCTCTCCTTTATTGGAAAATTGGAATATAGTCTAAATATAGTGCTAACCAGGTACAGGTCCTCCAGGCTAAAAGCTGCCGGCACATCTTTGAGGCCAGAAGTGAGCATCTCAAGGCACAACTCAAGGCACTTTCAACGAAACATCCCATCAGCATCGATATAATGCTTGGTCAAATGGAACCCATTGCCCTGATAAACAAGAGATTAGTGCTTGAAGATTCCACTCGCCTTATTGTGTGACATGCTCGTGTTTTAGGTGTTGAAACAAACTGCTGCGTAGCGTGGACCTGCCCGTCAAGCAAGCGGATTGACTGATCCAACTTCCTGTTGCAAAGTTTTCTTTTCTCGTTTGGCGTACATCTCAGCATACTACTGCCACAAGTGATTATATAAACCATAGGAAACAAAACTCCCCTTCAGGGTAATGAATATTGTTGACCATCTAGCTATTGTCCGTTAATTAAAATTCACATTTGTTGGTACATTATACTCCCAGTCCGAACACGTCAACGCGTCTGAATGACAACTGGGGATGTTCGCTTCAACAAGCAGAATACCAGCTACGATTCGTTGCTGAGCTTCGAGGCATTTAAACATACTATGCAACATGCCTTTAAGCACGGTGGAACCAATTTTTTTTTTGTCATCGTAGGAACCCTAAATGAATTCCAATCTTGTGTTTATTGTATGTATTTGTTCAGCAAAGTCTTGGGAAAAAAACACTTTTAAAAGATATTTTGATCAAAGCTATGAACATCCAGCACGATATGAGCAAGATTTCCCAAAAATGCCTCCTTGAGCAGTCACCAAGTTTTTCAAAATGTATTATGGTGCCCTAACAACAGCACACATACTAAAAAGACACCTTTTTGGAAAGAGTAGGACCTAAAGAATCAGAATCTGCAACAAAAATCATAATAGAACACAGCATTTGGGTGTTCAAAGGAGTTTCAGTCCAAAAACTGTGTCGTTGGGTTCAAAAATTGAGTTTAAGTAAATACTTAAACTTAACGGTTACTTGAATTATGTTTTACACCAGATGTATCTTCTCACAAGGGTTGCGGTATTGTAGCAATTTAAATTAAGTTAAACAACGATGTGGTTCCGGAGATAATATGTTGTTGTTTTTTGTCTGATAATAGGCGCAGGGGGATTTTCGCACCCTGTTTTTAAAGGGTTAAAAAATAATGTGCATAGTATGTTTGAAAAACATTTTTTCTCCAATAATCATGTCATTGTAAATATATGACAGAACTATACAAGAAGCTGCCATCCTTATGAAAACATCCACATCTAAGATGCAATCATTAACCCTACCAACCATCCACCAATCGTGTTCATCAGCATTAAACTCAGAAGGCAACGCGTACTAGCCAATCAGAGGCATAGTAGGAATGTCTTTGCAGAATGCAGGTGGGGGGAAAATTATTGATGAAACTACTTTAAATGATGCTGCTTAACTGCCAATGGCTGTGATCGAGGTATTTGGCTTGTGGATGAAAGGGCACTGGGTTAAGCTACTGCAAGCTTAAGGTTGCCAACCCCTGATCCAATATGTAGTCCTCAAATTACAGTAATGCAGGAGCTCCTTAGTATCAGTTAGTTCTCGATTTGTCGCTTCCCAAGCAACAATTTGGTGTACTGAGTTGGTAGGTGTTGCAGATGGCCCTATTGATAAAGCATGCTTAGATATCTGACAATAAAACTGCTTGATTTAATTGGAGGAAAATATCCTTCACTATGTGACAATGTTTAGAGTCATAGTAATAATGATGGGAGAAAAGGAGGAAGTCGGGTGACTTAGTATAAAGAGCGACTACGGTTTGGGCTGAAAGTTGGGTAAAACAAACACAGGACTTTCACTCAGGAAACCCCTTTTTGTGTAGAACCAAAACAACATTGACTTATTTTAAATTACGTATGAAAGTTTAGTGATGCATCCCATTTAATTGTGTCTAGTATATAAATGCACTTCACTAAAATATACCATGTTTTTCCCTAAACCTAACCAAGTAGTTTTGTTTTCAGCCGTTCACAACGTGCACCGGTCGATGGTACTCTCCAATGGTTATATGTGATGTTGGCAAACAGCATATTCTGTGGTTTAGGTACGAGGAGAAAAGGCTTCTTTCATTCAGCCCCGACAATTAAAACACTGACTCAACCGTGTGTGTGACATGTTGAGCCGGACCGCTGTATCGGCTTTAGTGTGGTCGGTAAAGTATACATTGGTCACGCCAAATTAAGCCCTTTCCCAAAGATGCAATTTAGCATTCAGCTTGTTGCAGTCATGATCTATGTAAGAAACATTAACATTTTATTCTCAAATTAATTGCACTTTGAACAACTAAAACAATGTTCAAGGTTATTTGCATATTTAGATAGCAGTCTTGGTTAAATATTACACAATACAGTTGAGAATTAATTATAAATACACTTAGGCTGACAGTCAGATGTTTTATTTAGAACTTAAAAGCAGTTAATTGTAAAATAGCCTGGCGCGTAGTTACTAACAAGGCACCTGCAGCAGGCAACACATTAGCATTGTCTGCATTTCTTACTGATTGACCTTCCCATTGCACCTGCCTTTAATCAAACACAAATTAAGACTCTGATTAGCATCGAAGAGCTCGCCAATTAAATGGTTCTCGATTACAAAGAAGAGTCAAGATTAGTGTGAGGTAAGGAAGATTGTTATATGGAGAAAAAAGACGTTATATAATTAAACTTGTAGCAAGGATTCACTCTTGTTTTCAACATATAAATATAAGACACATATGTTGTTTATTTGCCTCAAGTGCCTAATGAATTCAATTAAGATTATAGTTATTTAACCATACTAGTAGGTCTGTAGCCTCTGAGGCTTTAATGCTCATTACGCACTAAAAATAGTTGATAGTGAGTCCCATTTATACAGAGTTGACACTGTTGTTATGCATGCCTTGCATTCATTGAAATCCTGCTTCTGCTTATTTTGTTGAAACGGAATCTCTGTTGACTTATGAGACACACACACACACACACACACACACACACACACACACACACACACACACACACACACACAGGACCGAATCAAGATAGATGTAGATCACACTACATCTCATGTAAACAAGCGTAGTTGTTTGATTTCAGTTCAAATCTAAAAGGTTTTTAGCTTGGAGAGTATGATTCAAATTTGGTTTCATATTTATTTTCATTATTATCCATCCAAAATCCTCATTGTCAGTGTTTTGGTTCATTTTGTAAAAAAAAAAAGAAAAGAGCAAGTGTAATTCAATCTTATTTAAAGAGGCGCTTATTACCTTTCAACATTTTGGGAAAGTGGCACCAATTAGTATGCCAAATTAGCAATTCCTGTTTGCAGTGTACCCGTGGATTTACAGACAGCAGATGACACTGGATGACTATAATACTGACAAAAGCTTAAACACCTCTCGGAGCATCTTCTTTCCATGAACTCTTAAGCAGATTTACGGACGTTTTATTTGTGATGGCCACATAGTAAACATCAGGATAGACAAGTAACACAATGTAAAAATGTGTGCGTCATGCCTGTGTGTTCGGATTCGACTGAGTTATGACTCAGAAGGAGTGAAATGTTTTGCCCAAATCGCTGCGATCAGCCACTAATGGCTTTTAAAGTACTTTAATTGCCTGCGACGGCTGACTATCTTGATGAGCATGTCAGACTACAATAACCAATTTCCCGTTGACTCTCGAACACCAGAAGACACCTGTCCCTCTCGCCTCAAGATGGCTCTCCACACATACGTGCACATACGCTGTTATGCAGAGCCCTTAAAGAAATACAGTCCCAATGCGCAGTCTGCTGTGTGCTCAAGTATTCATTACTCGATTTTCATTCCAGCATGTTCTCCGTGTTCCACTCACATGACAATAAGAGCACTTTTGGCAGATTAGAGAACAAGACGGATAATTACAGCAAGCCTTGGTTGGATTGAAGTGGAGCCCAGGTGTGCGATTGCGTGGCGATGATTACCTCAACGGCCCCTAACGTCAGTCCATCCTCTTCACACTAGCTCCACACTCCAATCACCAGGCTTTCACTCTCAAGGAGCGGTGGGATGGACTCCTAGATAAGGGCCAACAGCGACACGGCACAGGTTGTCCAGGACGACTAAGCTGTGACGGAAATCAGTGCTCCGTGTTAGGAGACGACCCGGGGCCTGCAGAGGAACCCTCTGCCGGCTCTTAAGTGCTCTCTCTCACTGGAGAAGGAGCGACGGTAGATCTTGACTCCGGGGTGCTGATGTGCCAGAGGCCCCGCTGGGTTCCAGTCTCGCACATCAGCCATGTGGGACCGGATCTCCAATTGGTATGCAAGGTGAATGCTCGATCTGAACGTTACAGGGTGTGTGTGTGTGTGTGTGTGTGATGCAGAGCAGAGAACGTGGCTCAATCATACCCCGCCACATGTAAGAAAGACAGCAACGGGGAGCATGAAAGATGATGGAAATCAAAGAAGAAAATAACTCGGCTGTAGAGGCAGTGGATGCGACGGGCATTTGCTTTATCCCCATTGAATAGCACATTTAAAAAGCTGGTCAGAATAGGCAGCTACTCATATTTCTCGAGGAACTTTAGCATTTCTAAATGTCAGGTAAGTGTGTTTACCCTCAGGGGATCATGCATATTGTTTCGGTTTAGGAAAACGGGTAAAGCGGTTTCTCCTGTTTTGTATGTTAAACAATGATTTGTATTGTATCCTTCTTCCATGAGTTATGTATACACTGTAATTCGGCCGGTGGGAGTGGGCTGTCCACAAGGTTGGTGGTACGATCCCCGGCTCTTTAAAGTTGCAAGTTGAAGACATTGCATTTTTAAGTTGCTCCCTCGGCGCCTTACCCCAGTTCACTGCTCCTTATGGTTAGGATGGCTTAAATGCAGAGGTCAAATTTCATTGGTGACAATTGTAATAAAGTTAAAGTTTTAATTACAAATGCGTGTGCATCCTCGTGGTTAAAGGAACAGTTTTACATTTTGGGAAATACTCCGAATTACTTATTATACGAGGATAAGATGAAGAGTGTCTGCAGAGGCCGGCTGTTTCTTCATGCTAAGCTAAGCTAACCTCATACATGCACACAAGTGGTATTGATCTCAATACAAAGTCCATAGTTGCCAATGGATGGAACGTTTTCTTCTTTGACCTCAATCAAATCAATCAAACGCACATGATGTGAAGTAAGATGCAAATTCACCCAGGGCCACTGGAACTGAGGCGATGATGCATCTGCATTTAGTTAAAATGTTGATGCGTCCTCATCTCTAAACAGGATAGGTCGCTTACCAATGACTCCCAAAACCACACCGTTGCATTTACAAGGTGGAACGGTCGCATGGTGGCAGTTTAAAAACACGCGACAACTTGGTTATGTTCATGTATCAAAACTACTTGTTGTTTTCGCTAATTATTATGCTTAAACGTTGTAAGTGATCAGTGTATCTGCGCTCTGTCTTCTCATTGTTTTTAAAGGGCCCCTTAAAGTTTATAGCTGTACTTGGAGTTTGATTACAGAAAGCAGTATAATATGATTACTTGGAATGAGCATGTTACTGACCACACTAAAAAGTGATGAGGCGAACAAACCACATCAAATTAAACACGCTGCTGCTCAACAGATGGCCTCTCGTGTGTGTGTGTGTGTGTGTGTGTGTGTGTTACCTGTTGAAAGAAGGCCACGCAAGTTACGGTGGCTGCGTCTCGGTTTGGGGTATATATATATATATATATATTATTTTTTTTCTACCGTGTAGACACAGTAGCACGATGCAAAGCAGTGTCCACATGTCAACTTGGGCTGTTCCAGCTTGGACAGGATTGAAGGGATGGATCAAACGGAGGGGCTGAAATGATGCACCTGGCCCATTTGATCTATGCAGACACAGATGTGCCCCAAATACCTACTGCAGACCATTCCAACATCACATTATCCACAGAAACTGTCAACAGCTTTGAGGTTGCTGTCAGCGTTACACACACGCACACGCACGCGCACCCCAACTGTCAAGCCCTCGCCAGGCTCCAGCTCTAAACACTATAGCAGTTACCTGCCACCAGGAGCTCGGACCAGCTGTGAGTTCACATGTTATTAACCCCTGTGCTGGTTTCAAGATGGCCTCCTGGAGAGTGGGCTCTTCCCCAATCTGAAAGGCTTCGTGCTGTCTATGAAGCTGTATCATGGGAGCAACAGGAAGAGAATCCATCGCTTTGGATGCAGCGGGAAAGCCGCTGCATGCCGTGTTGTTCGTAAAGTTAATTTAGCGCTTAAGAAACTTATGGATGTGTTGAAAGCATTCATAATGATATGACAGTGTTATTAGTACACCATACATATCATAATTGTAGAACATGATTAAGGTGGACTCATGATAAGAAGAATACAGAGAATCATACACAATTTCTTTTCACTGCTTCAATTGATTGAATTTCTGATTATGAATAATACATACATACTGATCTGCCCATACACATATTCCTAGTTATATGGTAATCTACACATACATGTATATACACATATATAGTACATGATACATACGCGCATACAGTACATATATCCTCATAAGTATATATTAATTTGTATACTACTGCCAGCCAGCACATTTAAATAAATATCTGATTGATTGAGGTGATGACGCACTTAAAATTAGCCGATACATTCTCCTAACACGTACGCATTTAACTTATATATTGCCATGCTTATGTCTAACCCTCGCAGTGGTGACGGTGTTAAGCTGCGTTTCACAGCAAAAGCGTTGCGAATATTCGCAACACTTTTGTCTAAATGTCAAATTTCCTCATATGCGTTCGTGATCATGTCCTGCTCGTCAGCGGAGACAAAAGTGTCTCGTCCTTTGAGTTAATTTGCCATTGTACTGTTAGAACATCATGGATTCGGTGCTCGACGCTTCTCCCTTTTGGAGGAACCGGCACGCGCATTTATCCAGATGACTGACGTCTGGTTAGCAGTAACGAGACTGTTTGAGCGCGGATCAGCCTGTGAGAAGCCGAGATAGCCTGACGTCAATCATCGGGGTAATTTAAGCTGGATAATAGGACATTTGATCGACTTTGTTGAACCACGTACGAGTGATGGGGCCTAGGTCTCTAATTTGTCATTTTCTCGCTCCTCAATCCTTCGGAAGTTGTTCTGAGCTGCCATATTGACGGCCGTCCCAAAGCCCTTATTTCTGCTCTGAAGAGCGAGGACGCATGAGAGCAGCCTTCCAGGACACGCCCCCTTATTGCTCATCAGTTATTTGATTGGAAGCTGCAGCTGATCATACTGATCGCTGGAGTTTCATACCAGAGTGAAGACGGATCACAGATTAAACTCAAGTTATACATTTGATTTGTTTTCTGATTCACCATCTGGTTAAAATATGTTATTGTAGGTCTGAACAACAAAAGGACAACAAACAACTTTCTTCATTTATAAAACAGATTTGTCTTCTCTTCATCTGTTATTTCCCGCAATAACTTTGATTATGGATACAGTTAAAGTCAGAGAGAGTCTGTCTGTCTGTCAGCAGAAACCATTTTTACATCATTTATCATCATTTCCATTCAGTCACGTGAGGCCTATCATTCCAGAGTGTCAGGCTTGAGAGTGATAATGACTTCACAATCAGAATTTCAAAACATACAGACTCAAATAATTCGTAAACAAGACAAATGCAGATAGACGGTAGAAATCGGTCCTGTACTCTATTAGTGATGATAGCTGTCTTTATTACTATTAATACAGTGATGATAACTGTGTCTTTATTAGGACAGTGATTAAAAGTCTCTCCAGCTGTTAAAGCCGACTGACAGCTGATCCAGATGTGATCAGCGGCCGCCATCAGAAACAGATGTTGCTTCACATGAAGCTTCAGAGGAAAGGACGTCTTGTTTTTCTTATTTCCTTGTTTCCTCTCCTCGCATTGTCTCTCCATGCATCCCTGGTGGGAGGGAAACGGGGATGCAATTAAGAGATTTGGGATGTACCCATCGTCATTATCGTGGTATCAAAATGACAGCTGAAGTCTGACCTCTTGATTGACATCTGACATGAGCCAATAGGAGCTTCCATCCTGTCCACAGCCTACAACAGCCAATAATTGAAAGGCAGTGCCTGGCTCACTTCTGGGAAAGTCAATCATTTGAATAGAATACGCAACTTTTTTTGCAACTTTTTGAGAGAAATTTTCAAATCTTTATGGTGTTAAGGCCCCTAAGTCAGAGCACATAAGAATAATAGACACACGACCACAGGAATCCTGCTGAAGCTTTTAATTAGTTCAGCTTTGACTTTCTTTTCAAAAGGAACGTAAAATAATCATTGGTTTGCTGATGACTATGTAGGTAACCTAACCCCATGCACTGCAGTTTGAAATAACAAATATTACCATCCCCCGTCAAGCAGAGTGAGATGGATTTGAGTGCCAATTTTTTTGTTGGGCCTCAAAATGATCAGACGCTTGTGCGTGGGTACACACACACACACACACACACACACACACACACACACACACACACACACACACACACACACACACACACACACACAATTGCTATTTCACCATGCAAGTCCCATCCTGAAAAAAATAAACAGCCTTTTGATCAGCACTATGGACAGCAGTCGAAGCGCTGCTCGTAGGCACACCATTTGTTGAAAGGTCGATGGCCAAGAGGGCTACAATAACAAAGCGGCGAAAAAATTGTCCCTGACTATCTTTGACATAAAGGGCTGTATCATTCCCCTTTCTTAGAAGGGTACAGGAAGTACAATGTCTGCCTTTAAACGCAGCTGTAAAGCCGCATTAATTTATTTTTGGGGTTATTTTATGCAGACGAACATGAAATGAATACAACACCGACCTGTTATCGCCTGAAAGAGGTGGACATGGTTGAGCCTTTACGCAAGCAGCTGGTGATTTAACACTGTCAGCAACATTATAATTCAATTCAAGTGCTGTTTTGCTCACGGGATGAATGCAAGTCAAATATCTACTGACGGTTTAACTCTTTTTTTGGTCTCTACCAAGTCCTTAGCCAAATATCTGTTCATCAGCGAGATGCTAACTATGTCAGACCTGTACACAAAGCGTGCGTATTGGAAGTGATTCTTTTTTGCCGTCAGGTGGTTCAGACGAGCTAGTTCACTCAGCAGTGAGACAAATGCCTGACAAGGGTCACTGGTTTATAATGTTCATGCTCGTCTATGTCTGGCTGAGTTACGCAGCGGCTTCCTGCTCGTTTCCCTGCAAAGCTTTAGAATCCAGCGGGTGATTTGGATGTCGACGGTAAGCCACGATTTTTATTTATCATCTGACCGGGCCTCCCTGCATCCGCCCTGCCGCCCACCTGCGGCGCTACACGCGCCGCATCTCCGCCCGTGACCAATCCTCGTGATTTGTCAGCCGTGTGCAGCCGAGTGAGGCCTAATCTGCTGTATCTGACAGCTGACAACAGTGACTAAGTGCCCAAACATTTGGTATCGACTGTTTCCCCAGGGAAGCCGTCGCTGATGGACTGGAAAAAGGTAACAATGTTGTCCTCCGACCGGGGTGGAGGTGGGGGTGAAGGGGAAGCAACCGGGCCCACCCCCGTAACCTCGCCTGCCTTTGGTCACACAGCGTGACTGGTGAGTCAGAGCGCCGCTCACACAGAGAGAGCGTCACGTCAGGGGCCCACTTGATCTTTTCATCTTACTTAATTAGCATAGCAGTGTGATCCCCGGAGGGGAAATCCACAGATTTTGTGTTTGTGTGTGTGTGTGTGTGAGAGTCACATGCAGAGAAGCCAATTTAGAAGAAAAAAAGGTAAGGTTAGAAGAAAAACAGAGAGTTTTGTGTTAATCTTCAGCAATGAGAGGGAAGGTTTTACATTTTGTAAGAAAATATTTCACAACGGCCTGCAATTACCTAAAAAAAAAAAAAAAAAAAGACTGATTTGGCTCATAGTGTTTTTGATTTGACTGCTAGGTGGCAGTGCTGCACGGTGGCTCTGTGTGTGTGTGTGTGTGTGTGTGTGGCAGCGTGTGTGTGGGTGCGTGTGTGTGTGTGTGTGTGGCAGCGTGTGTGTGGCTGCGTGTGTGTGTGGCTGCGTGCGTGTAGTTGCGTGTGTGTGGCTGCGTGTGTTGCACGTTGTCCATACAGTATTTGAATAAAAAACTGGCTGAATTTGATTAAAGCGTTTTAATTAAGGACAAAGAAAACATTGTTTTTCCTGCAGTGGTCAGTTTTGAGATTTTGGGCTATTTTGTCTTCTTTCAGACTAGTGGAAACAAAACAATCAAAATACACATATACAATAGATATATTTTACTACTCCATCGCTTTGCATCTGCAGATTTCTCCTTAAATTCTCAAAAAGTTACCATTAGATAATACCTAATTTGCATATTTAAACATTTCAGAAAACTTGTAATACACAAAATAATTGTCTTAATGTCAGTAATCAACTGGGGAATTTTTTATGCTGATATCGATAAGTACCCTATTCACTTGTATTGTCTGGCGAAATGTATGTAATCTTTAAACGGTTGTTTTATCCAAATTATGAACCAGAAATCTCCACTTCAGTAGCACTTACATATGACACACTTTCCAGTTTCACTCCTCTCTGTATTCTGAAGGTTTCCACAGAGGGCGTTCATATATCATTCATCCTTAGATTTATACAACATTGTGTTCCTG
Organism: Myoxocephalus aenaeus; assembly: GCA_038501785.1. NCBI lineage: Eukaryota > Metazoa > Chordata > Actinopteri > Perciformes > Cottidae > Myoxocephalus > Myoxocephalus aenaeus. Next base: position 1,723,931 of record JBAMJR010000042.1, read on the forward strand.
AAAACATGGCAAAAATGTATTTTTATTTGTGGCTGTTGACAGTATTCATGACGTGATACAAAGAGACATCCATAACAAGTCTATTTACCTCAGGTGGCTCGCTATATTAAAATATCAGTTTTGGGGAGTTTTAGATCGGCGTGGTCATATTTGTCCAAATGATTTAATTACTATAATCCAATTCTCTCTGTTGCTCAAACTCTTTGAGGAGGGAAGGAGATGGGGTGCTTTGATGGTGCTGATTGCAGCGTAATTGAGAACAAATTGATTTTCCTCACCTTGCATTACACCATCATTTAGTTGCAGGCTAATCAAAGTGGTCAGCGAACCCGGGATGTTGGACTCTGCAGAGCTGCTAAAGCTTGAGCAGTCTTAGAGCCACATATAAAAACGATAATGCCCAAAAGTCATCAGGACGACGTCCTTTCTGCATACGTCTGCGTGCATCTTCGCGTGAGACGACACAGATTGAAGTGCCTCATCCTCCGTCTCCGCCAACTCAAATATACATAGCATCATTTCAGAAAAGTGGTTGTTCCACAGAGCCGTGACACAACATTGCATCATTTTTATTTCCGTTTTTTTTTCGCCTGCTAATGCAAAATAAATTGCAAAAAATATGCATCCCACATTTTCTTGTCATCGCGTCCAATCTTCTTGACAAGTGGCTCAAATATGGCCACCCGATTCACTACAGCGTGGAGGAATAAATCTGCGCCCATCTCAATCCGTCTTCAAACGAAAGGAGAGGGGGGGCTCCCTCCATCTTGACGCTGGCGTTCATGGTCAGTCGTGGCCGTTTACCCTCCTGCTGTGGGGGGGTAGCCTGTGGAGGACTTTATCGATGGGCGCGCTCATAACTCAGGCTGCTGGCGCCTCACGGGCCACCATCTGTTACCGCTTCATCCGTCTCCTCCGTGGAGCCCCGCGGGTGACCTGCGGATAAATCGCGTGTGGGGCCTTGCGAATGTCTCCAAGGACAAAATTAGATCGGTGTGTACCTGTCAGCCTCATGAAATATGGAATGGGCCAAGTCCTGCTCGCGCTGGGCTAAGCTGAAGGGCTTTAAGGTGCCCTAAAACCTCGAGGACAGTCAGGGCAAATGGCATTCCAGTCAATTAAATGACATCCCGTGCTTTTAAGACACACATCAGCTCAGCTTGTCATTACTGTGCATGCAGTAGCTGCAGCAATAATTCTAATACCTGCATGTCCATTCGCTCTCCAGAGGAGACTACCTCGGCCATTTGCATAGAGCGGCAGCAGCAACTGTGGACACAGTAGAGCGCCGCTGGCGCACATCCCAGGTGTACATAGCCACCGGCAGTGTCCGCTCGAGACGAGAGGATGTTTGTTTACTTTAATTCCGCTCCATACCGAGGCCTCCACCGCTCGCTGCGGTGTGATGTGGCGTGCCGGTGTGCATACCCTGATCAGCAAACAGCACGGTGAGACGCCTCCTTTTGATGCCCGACTCCTGGCGTCTCCCTCCCCTCCGTCTCTCTCTGCGGAGAGCTGCAGAGCTGGGGGGGGGAGAGGAAGAGGAGGAGGAGGGCGAGCGCTTGTGGTTCGGAGCCCGACGCATCGGCGGATCCGTCTGCATGTCAGGGAAGTCATTACCGACGCAGACCTGCGAGACAGCCCGGCTTTGGGGAGCCCGCTTTCTACCCCTGACTCTCCTCCACCCCCCCCGTCCTTTCCAGAGGAGCGTCAGCTGGGATTCGGTGGAGGCCTGTGAACTGGAAGCACCAGCTCAGCAGAGACCGTGACTGGCTCTCATCCCGAGGACAGGGATTTTATGAGGTGGGTTGCCGTGCCCACGCATGGCTGCCATTAGCACGGAGCACAGACAGTAACAGATAAACAGTGGATCAGAGAGTCCATTCTCTGACTCTTGGTGACCTGTGACCACGGAATTAATGGAGCGACCACACCATGGCTAATAAAATATACACTACCGTACAATGATACCAAGGGCTGCTGCCAGAACGACTAAGCCACTGCACCAGCAAGTTATGAATTATACAAGCAATTTCCATTTATTGCACACAGATCATTAGTCTTGCCCCAACAGCTGATTTTGTTTTATTGACGAACCCATTTATATAATCAAAAGATTTACTGCATGTGATCATGCAATATATTTAAAACGAAAGATACCCATTATACACTATAACAGTTACAATTAAACAATAAAAAATCTTTATACGCAACACTCGCCATCCGCTGAGGTGATGACACTAAACACTGTGGCACCAGACTGGAGTCTCAGGGATGTTAATGTAGAGTTATGCAAAAAGAGGGAGCCTAAATGTCAAATAAATTAAAATACATTGGCAAATGAATGATTGCACTCCTGCTACACACCATCCAATTAGAAAATCCCCAAACTGTTTACATCATTCCAAAATGACCCACACACACACACACACACACACACCACATGCTGGGGCGACTCAAACCAGTCAAATATAACATTAACACAACAAACGTCTCACAAAATGAACGCAGTGTCACTGTATTCTACACTATAAAAGGTTAATGACACACAAAGGGGCCTTAAAACCAAAGTAATGCTGACAATAGGGCTCTTCAAAAGTCCGGACGGTCAGACATCTTCAGAAGCCCCCTTCACCCAAAACCTATTATGACTAATGCGGTGCCTGTTCGGAGCAGGAACACTGTCACCTCACTGATTAATAGATGATGCCACAAAGCAGGAGATATGAGATCAAAGATTGGACCTAACTGCAGTGAGTGGAGGAGGCAGCAGGATGTAAATGAAGGTGGATGCAGCAGGTCTGGCTTTGGGCTCGCTGGAGATGAAGCTCCCATCCTTTTTATGTCTGCCTGGTAAAATACTTTGCTGCTTGTTTCGGTAAGTGCTGTATAAGTACGCTTCATTCCGATCAACCGAACCTTCTTTGCACAACATGGTGTTTGTTCTAGTCAATCAGGTTTTTTGAACCGGCGACAACCAGCCGTTTCCCATCATGCCCTGGGTCTTGCGGTCGTTGCAGAGCAACTGCTGCGCATGGCTCTAAAAACTGAGGACGCCTCGCTCTTGTGAGGTTATCGTTGCCGACGTGCGCGTGACGTCAGAAGACACAAATCTAACCAGCATGCATTGTGCTTTTTTTTCTCCATCCATATACAGGGTTCATACACATTTTGACCAATGGATTTCCGTGACTTTTCCATGACTTTAAACCAAATTTCCATGACCAAACATTTTGTGAAATCTCAGTGTATACATGAAAAAGTGAGGAAATGTAGTATTGGGGGCTAGAGCTTTCAGTTATCGGGCTCCTCTTCTGTGGAATCAGCTTCCACTTTCAGTCCGGGGGCAGGCACAGTCACCTCATTTAAGAGTAGACTTAAGACTTTCCTCTTTGATAGCGCTTATAGTTAGGGCTGTTTCAGGCTTATAGTTAGGGCTGGCTCAGGTTTGCCCTGGTCCAGCCCCTAGATATGCTGCTATAGACTGCTGGGGGACATCTTAGGATACACTGAGCTCCTCTTCTCTTCCTCTTTCGCTTCTCTTCCTCTTTCACTCCTCCTCTCCTCTTCTTTCTCTCCGTCTGGATAAACTATTGTCTCTTCAATGCATATTACTAACTCTACTTTCTTTTTCCATGGATTCATGGCTGCCTGCCCCCGGTCCTGCCCCCGGTCCTGCCCCCTGCCTGGAACCGGTCCTGCCTGCTGCCATGGCCCTGCTGATGGAACCGGCCTGGAACCGGTCCTGCCTGCTGCCATGGCCCTGCTGATGGAACCGGCCTGGAACCGGTCCTGCCTGCTGCCATGGCCCTGCTGATGCCCCCCTCCTCTCTACCGCCTTCTGCTTCATGGATCGGGGATTATACTCATTATATGAATACTTTCTGTCATATTCATTGAATGTGCTGTAACTACGTTATTCATTCTGGCCACATGACATCTATTGCTTCTGTCCATCCGGGGAGAGGGATCCTCCTCTGTTGCTCTCCCTCAGGTTTCTTCCCTTTTTTCCCTGTGAAAGGGTTTTTACTATCTTTTTATCTTTAATTCCATGACTTGTCCAGGTTTCCCATGACCGTACAAACCCTGCATATATGTGTGTGGAGTGGCATATGAGGGAATGAGATGCAGCTGAAGAAACAGGTGTGTGGATGAGTCAGGAAAGTTGAGGGCATCTGCTCGATCGAAGGAACCACACTATTAAGTATGTAAACAAAAAAAATACAGTATGCCAAAAATACCAAGATGTCCTACTGCATCCTGTCACATTTTGCAGTATGCAAGTCAGCATGGTTTTCTGCACAGCGATATATAAGCAAGAGGGTCAAAGTATTAGCATTTCCCAACTGAATGCATTCTACACGCAGCAGTACAGACTTTGTAAAAGTATCTGCAGTATGTATTAAAAAGATAAAAACGTGTGATTTGGAACACAGTGACGCAGTAGAGACATAGGGGGAGACAAAATGAGACACGAGGCTCATTCGGGATGAGTCAGGCGCGGGTGGAATCAATCGCCGCACAACACAAGCCCGTTAGACTCGTGTCCGATGTGATCCCGACTCGCTCTGACGTCATGCTCACGTTGGCACCGATAACCTGACGAGACCCATAGTTTTTAGAAGAAGCGGGTATATGGCTGAAGAGGGGAACAGAGGCAGAATACGACTAGTTTATTAATTGACATAATCATGTATATTAAAGCAATCATCAACTACTGCAATCCTCCCTTAACAAAACAAAGCATCAAACAAGCCTGACTTTATTGCAGTAAAACACTAAAATAGCAGCATTAGACATGGTTCTCATGATTTATTTTTCTGAAAACAAATCAGTCAAACAAAAGCTGAACCAAATTAAATTTCCTTCCTTACTAAGGGTAAATGATCCAAAGCACATTTTCTTTTCCAACTTTTTTTGAGGATGCTCTCATAATAGAATTGGAGCACAGTTTCCTGCAACGACCAGACATTCGGAGGCAATTGCTTTCCCTAGAAATGGTTTTGATTCCCTGAAATGTGTCCCCAACCGGGAATGAAGTGGCAAACTGATGTTCTTGTTCTTGACAAAAACAAGCCATTAATGGAACTCCTCTCTCCTGAGACGCCCAGAGTCACAACGGAGCGCAATGAGTTATTATTCTCTATTTGGACGACGCAAACGGACGGATATAGAAGCGAGCGTTTGTTCACACTCCAACAGAGCCAACACAATGTGTGGGAAGCATGAAAAAGTAGCCGAATGACGCCAGTTCCACAATGATTGGGAACCTTTGTGAAAGTGGCCTGATCGCAAGTATTCTTTTACACCTTGATGGTAAAAGCTAATGCATTTATTTGTTTTGGGGGTGTTCAGAGGCTGTGTATCCGCGGGTACACAGCGGACATGCCTACGCCGTCGCTAGTCGTGGAAAAAAATCTCACTAGTGGCTATTTTAGTATTTGTGATGATCTTCCTTTTCCCACGGGTTCATGAATAAGTCAGCTGGATATTTCTTGGAAGGTACACTGCTCGGGAACGCTTGCGTCACGGAATGTTTCTGCGATTTCCTCTTCCTCCCGTAGTGCCGGAGGTGTGATGCTGTTGATGCGATCGAGATGGAAATCTGTGAAAAGCCGGCGGGCTAGCTCTCCTACCGCTCGGCTGAACAATGTCAAAATGCGTGCAACAGGGAATTGCTCCTCCTGACATGTAAACTAGCTTTAGAGCCATTAGGAAAGATTTGACCTTCGGAAAACTTAATGTCGCTGGGGAACGTTAAGTGCTCCAGGCACTGCAGAGGTCACCGCGGGCGCTATATGGCAGGAGGAAATCATCTGTTCGGCTCAAAAGCACTTCACTGTGCATTGCTGAAATGACACAAGGAAATGCAACTGGTCTTGGACTTTATGGAAATCTGTCCTGACCTTCCCATTCTGTTGAGTTCAAACTTCTGGGTTGTAGAATGCATACTACATCACGTTTAGGTCATCTGGAGAGCTGCATCCCCAAACCAACCAGTATGGTTTCTAAAGCCAGGATGGGAATTCACATTTTATATCAAAGTGATTTTATGTGGTATCTTTCGTCAGAACGTTAGATGGTTAGCTAGTGAACCGTGCTGCCCGTGTCTCGGATTTGTTCAGCAATTCAGGGGCCATGTTCATATTCAGCTTCCAAGTACAAAGAGTTGCTCCTGGTGACGAAATTCAAGGAAAGTTCTTTGAATTATTATGACCTTTTAAATGTATATATTTGTTATTCCCGTTTACAGTTAAGACAAGATCCTGCTGAACATAAACGTTATTCAAGAAGCATTTTAGCCCTTAAGAGGTCTCCAAAGGGAAAACATTGTTCAAGAGGCTTAAGAGTTTCTTCAGCAGAGGAGACAATGGTGGGAAGACGAAGAGGGGGGAGGAATCTTCCCCAGTCGCTGATTGGCAGTGACTTAATGAAACGCTACCGATTAGATCGTGCAGGGATAATGTTTGTGGTCACTCTCCTTATAAATATGCTCGCATCCACCCAACGCAATCACGCTTTTACACCAGATATGAAAGTTATCACAGCACTAGGATTCGCTGGTTTACAGATTTACATGCTGACCAAAGCCGCTGCTTATATAGACAGGCCAGCAATAACAGGAACTAATAAATACATTTTCCTGTTAATATCAAAGAGATTAAGTACTAAAATAACCAGCATGGTAAATACATATAATAATGTCAATACGCCTGTGTATTCAAACATTTTATCAGCTAAATTTAAAGGAAGCTTATGGCTTGCAAATTAACAGAGATGTTTATTATGTCATATAGAAATCATAATTACAACATGAATAAAGACTACAAAGTCTTTTCGTAGGAAAACGCACAAAAAATGAGGAATAACTTTTCATAAAACATCATAGGAACCGTTGTTCGAGGACACGTTACCTTTATTTCTGGTATCTTACCAAAACCTATAAAAAAAATAAGACTAATTTCCAAGTTTTTGGGATTCCCTAAATGAATGATTAAATGGCAATTTAGTCTGATTATCAGGCCAGACAGATCTGGCCTGTGCTAACGGAAGTGAGCAATAAGCGGCGTGCTCATACAGACAGAAAGCTCTGCATATCAATGTGGTTGTCTGACAGGTTCCCCTTGGAAACTGCTCTGAGACTGTCCTCTTGAACAGGATGTGCCGCTCGCAGTCAGGAGTTACTTGATTGGAGGGTATCAAGAGTAGGTGAGACGGCTAAAATGGACACTGATGGCGGCGTGAAGGATCACTCAACTCCTCTGACCTGCACTTCACGAGGAGGGGAGAGGCGGATGAATGGGGCGGACGTGTTGCTATCCCGGGCATCAGGCCATTAGTGTGACTCTCTCCCCGGCTGCAGAGAAAAGCTGATGTTGCTGCACCCTTCCACACACACACACACACACACACACACACACACACACACACACACACACACACACACACACACACACACAGACACACAGACACACACACACACACACATGGTTGTGATGCTAGTTAGCTTGGTCGAGTTCATTTGATTATTTATCAAGTCATTTACGACATAAAAGGAAGCTGCTTGGTTCAAGCCTTCTGTGCAGCATCTTTAAGCGGATGCGGCCTGTGAATATTAATTTTCTGAGGTACGCTCAAGCGGCGATTATTTGCTTGAGAGGCGACGTTTGAAGTCGTTCCAGTAGCACAACGGGGAGCTGGAACACAAGCCTCCCCCCAAACGAAGACAAGAGACTATAATATTCCTTATACTTTGTAAGCTGTTCACATCTGTTTCTTTATCCTGGTTGGATGAACTTGAAAGTCAACACAAATTCAATCGCTTGCTCCTCCGGGAGAAAAGTGGAGGAGCAACAGACCTGCATTAACATTGCAAATGTCTCAGCGTGGATCCGCTTTATGATCTGTATGCACGCCTCGCCTCCACACTCACAATGCACCCCTTTAAATAAATAAACAAACGTGTAGGACATAAGCTGACTGCAAGACAGCCATGAATATTTGATTCGATCACCTTTTAAAATGCAGATATCCGTGACCTTCGACCTTGACTTTGTGTTGGAGAGCAAGGGGAAGCCGTGATTTACTTTCCCCTTCCGATTTACAATGTACAGCGGATCACAAGCCCTTCAGGGGGACGACAGGTACCTTTTATACATCGCGGGGTCACGACACACGCAGATGCCGGGATCCTCCGGAAAGACAGAGACAGAGTGCTGCTGTGACCTCGCTCATCACACAGTACTTCAAAGGACCGGGTGGTGACAACAAACCTGCGCACGGTTTCCGTTGAAGTCTTCCGCAACCTCCACTGCATCGATTCTTTCAGAACCATTTGAATTTCACTCACCTGCCCCCAAAGATGATCCCCGCGCCCCCAGCATATCCCACTGTTCATTATATTCCGTGGATACAGTACGAATGGTGGAACCCATGAGCGCTTGAGCTTTACATTTTTACATTTCAGAAACATTCTCAGTATAATTTTACTTGAGCTGTGTGCAAAACAAGCCTGGGGATTATTTGGATCATTTCCAGAAATCTTTCACTAAAAGAGGAGACATGTGGTATTGAGAGGAGCCTTCACATGACTTAGTAGAATGGTTCGGGTTAAATAAATACAATATGCTTTTATTTTAGGAAATAGCTATATTTGTATCCAAGTATAAAGCGAGGAGTCTTTGAGTGTGTTGAACTGTTCAACACACTCATCTGATTTACTTCACACTTGGAGGGCGTATTTCTGGGGAGGACGTGCACTGTTGAAGTCGCTGCGATTTCGACATGCAACTTAGTCAAATTGTATTAATATTGAACGAGTCCAGCATGTCGTCCACAGTGGGCCCTCAACAGGCTGCGATTCACTGGCTGCTGGTCACTTTTGCTGCTGGATGCTGGATATATGAACGTTACAAAATGTCCAGGGAATTCATTTTTATCTAATTATGTTAATTTTAAGAGGATTGGAGGACAAACATTGGATACGAATAGTTTTCAAACCATGTCAGTGGGCATCAGTGTAAATAATATGTCAAGCAATACATAAGAATCAGGTTAAATGTTGTTATGATGTTCACTGAGGGTGACTGTGACTCAGTGGAAGAGCAGGGTCGTCCTTCAATCAGAGGATGGGTGGTTCAATCCCCGGCTCCGCTAGTCCACGTTCATGATGTGTCCTTGGGCAAGACACTTAACCCCAGATTGGTCCTGTAGCTGTGGTTGTATGAATGTTATTTAGTCCTGGTGGCAGGTGGCACCTTGCATGGTAGCTCCTCCCATCAGTGTATGAATGACATGTAGTGTTAAAACGCTTTGAGGGCTCGGAAGTAAAAGTAAATTCACTCTCTTCTGTCTCAACCTCTGTAGCCTGTCCCATTCTCTGTGGCTCCTCAATTGTCTCTCTTGTAAACATGCATTAAGATAATTTACTAAATGATGTACACCTTCTTTGTTTCAGCTTCTGTGTGAGTTTGCATCATTTGGGATTCCAACGGTAGAAATGTATCTTAAACAGTACAAATGTATGCAAATTCTGTCTTTTAAAATAATAACATCACAAAATTTTGGCGAAGACTCATTCTGTGGGAAGCAGTGAGCGTATGCCTGGGTAAACAAGGCTTGGATTATACTGTAGTTGAGACGGATGTTTCGACTAGTTTTGCTGTTGTTAAACGCGTCCCCCGTTTGCTTAAATGTGTCAGGATATTTCTCCCGATTTTAGGAAACTTTGTTCACTGCGGAGGCATGAGAGAAAAGCAAGGAAACACATGGTAAGTAACTACAATACAAGCGGACATTTTGGGCGTGAGTATTCCTTTGATTCACACTGTACATTACGGTGCTGTGATTTTGTTGTGCATACCTACCTTGAATTTCTATTTGTTAACAACTTTGTGTCACAACAACAACTTAATCAGAACCGCCAAACACAGGGCTGCACTGAGGCAGAGATTTTTTTTTTTTAAAGATACCATCCTCCGTTAACGCCCTATCCACATTTCCTATGTTGTTGAGGAGAAGAGAACAGAACACTTTCCCTCACCTCCTCTTGTGTTTGCAGTGTTCTTTTCATCGCTTATGCATGAAACCCTGAATAAAAGGAACATTTCTCTGACGGTAGTTAGTACTATTACTGAACATGCTGAGTGGGAGCAAAACAACATTGAATAATTGATCACTGTTAAAAGATGTACCCAGGGCTATGCATTATTCAAATTGACTCTTTATTACTGTCTCTGCTTTCCGAAGGTAAATAAAACAGGAGAGCGTCTCCTTTTGTGGTTTCAGCAACTTTCCCTGATTTGTCGGCACCCTCCCGCCGTCCCCTTGGAATTCAACGTCCAATTCCATCTCCTGAGAGCAAAGTTGACGGCCGCACCAGGGGCCCGACATCTGCCGCGGTTCAGGAAATATGCCCTGGAAATGGGTCGGGAAATAAGTGCCACAGGAAACGGCAAATATGTAAATAAAACAAGGACAATACGGAGAGGGAGAGTGCACAGGCACAGATGCTTCACCGTGTCACATTGTTCTCCGTATGGCTCGGAAGCCGCTCTAATAAAAAGGATTAAAGCTATGCATCTCTGTTGTGGCAAGGCTAAATGTCACCCTCAAAGCATTTCATTTCTATAGACATGCTTTCATGTAATGACAAACCTAATCCGTATCATTTCCTTCGCATTCCCTCCTCTATTAGTTTTACTTATCCTCTTTTCAGGGAAGCACTCATAAAACAGTGCTGGGTGGATGGAATTATTAGATTTTTTTTATAGTCCTGACCCATAATATGCCTTTTGAAATTAGGTCATTGATGAAACGGATAGTCACGGCATGAGAGCTAGATCTGGAGAACAAATTGAGGTGTTAGATTTCTTTGACAAGAGGGCAGGTCTCAGAGCAGCTCATGGGCTGTTTACGGTTGAACGGCTGCATCTATTACCGCTATCCCTCCACAGTGCTTTTCAGCAATGCATTTTGGGAAATATGGAGAAGAAAAAAAACGGGCAGACACCGTGCCGTGTCTACAACGTCGGCCGAGGCATGTGCACTGCTGTTATGGTCAATTTACAACGACCATTAGAATTCAGCTGGTTCTGGCTGACTGGAAGTACAGAGGGAGGTCAGCGGTTTGACTTTAGATTTGTCTTTGTCTTTTTTTTTCACCCTCGGATGCCAGCAACTTATTCAAGTCTGGCTTTTTTAGTCCGTGGAAGGAAGGCAGCGGATGAACAGCATCAAAGAAACCATAGCTTCAAATGGCTAGCATTTTACTCACCAGGCCCCGGACACAAACTGATTTAATGCCGGCAGCATCAGCTGATAACCCCGGACCACTTACTGGATATTCAGTACCCTGGAATTGACCATATGCACTATTATCAAATAAGAGAAAATATGTTTTGGCATAATGCCACTTGATTTACTTTATTTTCAATTGACATAATGAGGACATGTAGTGAATGAATATTTCTGGGACAATATGTTGCCCTGCTGTTTGTTTGAATCTGTTTATTTAGTCGTTGAGAACATGCTAATTAATATGCCTACGATAATCTGTATTATTATCACTGTAAATAAAGTAAAAAAGACAGTGCACTTCTTTTGCAACTTTTGTCTTTAAGCATTTTGGTTATTCATTCATTGTCCACTCTCGCTTTTTCAAAACAATGTTGTACACATGTATGGTCATAACAATGGTCCAAAATGATGTGAAACTGCATATATTCTTCAAATAAAGCCTTCCACAAATTTAGGGAAAATGCTGCGCATGCTAGATCACTGTAGATTGTAATAGTTTATGGAAAGAGATGATGATGAAGAAGAAGAGAGAGGGCTGAAGATAAAGAAGAGCAAACGCCCTTAATGCCCACCCAAGTTTACTTGTAAATACGTAAATAAAATATAACATATAATCCAGCATAGATTTCGTTTAAATGATGATGGTTGTACTTTATTTATTCATTTATATTTGTTTGTTCTCATCCCTAATCTCTGCCATACAATGAAACAAGAACAAAAAGAGCAATGTAATGTGCAGATTTGGCCACGACCCTGTATCTGAGAAGTAGTAAAATATTGATACCGAACAAGTCTGGAAAATGCTGCCTGACATCCTAAACCCTATAATATCCTCTCTTGCCATCCCATCTCTGCTCAAAGCGACTTAAACCTGCATAAACATTTGTGTTTCTGTTAAAGCACACACAGCTAAAGGTTAGGAGAAGTCCACAGTGACTTGAAGCACGAGGCACAACCTGTTCCTTTTATTGACATTAAACCGCCTGAACATTAATCTAAATCCAGCAGGTATGTCTTTTTTCAAACCATATTTGCCAATACAACTCTGTAGTATACAAACATAACTTCGAGGAGGAAGGGATGGTGTATTATAGCCAAAGATATTGCATACAGTACTGCTTCAATAAGGCGGAGAGGCAAAGCTTGAAATGACTGCCTGAAGGGATCTTTCTTTATTACAAATTATTTTAAAATCTTTCCCAAGGTTACCAAGGTATGAGCTGAGCCACTTGCAGTGTGTACATCACTTGAAGTATGGGGACATGTCTGTGCATGTTCAGCCACAGTACCACCAATTACAAAACACCTCATGGCATCCAGGAATTAATGTAATCTTAAAAAAAATAACGTTTTACTTGAGGATTGATACATTAACCCATAAGCAGTTTCCAGTTTCCGTCTGCATTTTAAAAGTATTACATTTAAAAAGCTTAATGTGATATAGAAACGCCTCTGCCGACAAAAATATCACGTAGCGAACATTTAACTCACAAAGACTTGTGATGCCTTCTGCCTGCATTCTGTCTAATAGCCAGCAGGGGGCGACTCTTCTGTTTGTATAGAAGTCTATGAGAAAGTGACTCTACGGCTCTCTTGATTTATTCCCTCAGTAAACATTGTAAACTCATTGTAAACATGAGTTTGTCTCAATCTCTAGATTCAATTCTTCTTAAATACAGCATGATGTTCATTTAGTAAATTATGGTCCAAACAGACCCTAAAGCAGGATATGTTTTAGGGCGGGGCTAACCTGTGATTGGCAGGTTGCTACCATGTCATTGTCCAGTCCAGGGCTGCAGTCGAATAGTCCATTTTTGGTTAGGAACCTTCCTAACTGAGTGAAATGACCCGGAAGTACCTAAGTGGCCGCCATGATAAGTGCCGGTCGAATTCTCTAAACGCAAAGGAAAGGAGCTTCAATGCTTCCTAACTTAGCTCCTTTAGCATAGGAACCACTGGACCTTCCTTTACGAAAGGAAAGGAGATAATGGCGACCCACAATTCCTTGCGGCGGCAACATTTAAAGTGACGTATCATTCGGCCGTTCACGAGAACAAACAATCATGACCGACAAACGCAGATCATGTAAATAACTGTTGCTATAACTTGGAAATACTTTCAATAATCTGTTAAACCGGCTGGCAAACTATGAACGTTACGTTGCTGAAAACTGCTGTAAAGTGATGAAACTGACATATTTAATATTCTCTCTGGTGTTGTTCTGCAGCCTCAGCCCTCATTCTTTTATTTTATTTGTCTTCAGTTACAGAAGCTTTAATAAAAGAGTTAAACTGGACGAGCTCTTCAGTCTGAGTCATATTTCTGATTATCATCTTTTGAATCAACTATTTTTTACATTACAATACAACATATCAAGTCAACACGAGTTGTGTGGTGTTTCATAAACTGTTGTATGCATATTTTTATGATCAGAATATAATCTGCATATAAACCATAACAACAAAAAGGGATATGAGACACACATATATGACACACATCGTTAGTGTGATAATGTATTTAATTCAGCATGTTAGAAACTGGACAAAGAGATATTGGTAGCTTTGTACTGTGAAAAATACATTGGTTTCACTTTCATATTCCTTCTTTCATTTCTATTCCAACATCGTTAATAAAGTAAAACCATGAACCAGGTTGTTTATGTTAATAAAGTAATACTATGAACCATGTTGTTTATGCTAATAAAGTAATACTATGAACCAGGTTGTGTATGTTAATAAAGTAATATATGAACCAGGTTGTTTATGTTAATAAAGTAATACCATGAACCAGGTTGTTTATGTTAATAAAGTAATACCATGAACCAGGTTGTTTATGTTAATAAAGTAATACCATGAACCAGGTTGTTTATGTTAATAAAGTAATACTATGAACCATGTTGTTTATGCTAATAAAGTAATACTATGAACCAGGTTGTGTATGTTAATAAAGTAATACTATGAACCATGTTGTTTATGTTAATAAAGTAAAACCATGAACCAGGTTGTTTATATTAATAAAGTAATACTATGAACCAGGTTGTTTATGTTAATAAAGTAAAACCATGAACCGGGTTATTTATGTTAATAAAGTAAAACCATGAACTGGGTTGTTTATGTTAATAAAGTAAAACCATGAACCGGGTTGTTTATGTTAATAAAGTAATACTATGAACCGGGTTGTTTATGTTAATAAAGTAATACTATGAACCGGGTTGTTTATGTTAATAAAGTAATACTATGAACCAGGTTGTTTATGTTAATAAAGTAATACTATGAACCAGGTTGTTTATGTTAATACAGTAATACTATGAACCAGGTTGTTTATGTTAATAAAGTAAAACCATGAACCAGGTTGTTTATGTTAATAAAGTAATACTATGAACCAGGTTGTTTATGTTAATACAGTAATACTATGAACCAGGTTGTTTATGTTAATAAAGTAATACTATGAACCAGGTTGTTTATGTTAATAAAGTAAAACCATGAACCAGGTTGTTTATGTTAATAAAGTAAAACCATGAACCGGGTTGTTTATGTTAATAAAGTAATACTATGAACCAGGTTGTTTATGTTAATAAAGTAATACTATGAACCAGGTTGTTTATGTCATCTGCATGACGCAACACTGTAAGAAGACGTATGAAGTATTTAAGATGATCTTTATCGTGGTAGAGATGGACTACAGCGTTGTAGTTTCACCGCTGCAGACAGACTGACTAACATGCGCCTGCCGTTGCGTCAGAACTACGTCGCTTAGTGAAAGTGGAGTTGGATTCTCTAAACACTGCGGTTGTCTTCTCCTAACTCTTCATGAATTCTCCTTCCCATCTTTCCTTGACCCCGTGACATTTTTACAGAGGTTAAGGAAAAGTGCTCAGGGTTAGACGTTAGGAGGTCATTTTTTTGACTATTCGACTGCAGCCCTGAACTTTAACACTTTCACAGTGTGTTTGGTCACCTGAAAAAAAGTCTGTGGGCTGTATTTCCGTGTTTTTTTTAGCTTACATGTTCAGTTCTTCCAAGTAGTCGACTCTTCCAAATGTTCTCAACTCACACTTCAGCCATCATGCAATAGACAGTCCAGCAACATTGTAAAGCCGCTTTTCACAGTCCGCTGCATCAAGTAACGCACAGCCCATGTTGTGCTCCAGGTAACTGAAGAGGCTTCCCTACCGTCAGTAATCCTCGGATCAATCCACTGTGTGGAGAAAGAGAGAGAAATAGAGCACAGGATCGTTTTCTTCTTCATAGGATTAACATTCATTAGAGTCCTCGGCTCTTCAGTAGGCTACATACCAACTGCATTTTAAACAGATTCATGCCAAAAGCTATAGTTGCCTCCGGTTGTAACAGGGATTTATTTTCAATATTCTCCCCAATAGTTTCGGATTACTCCCAGAGAATCGTGCTATTGCTTCCCTCCAATTATCGTCTCATTACGCATAGCTTCCCGTGACCTCTGCAGATGAACCAGATTAATCAGCTCCGCTCGGGTCAGCGCTACCAGGTGGTTGCGCTCGTGTTATAGTAATGACGACCTTTATTGTCTGAGGAGAACTCCGTGAGCTAAAGCGGTGTTGAGTCCTATATGGCGGCCTCACTTAGCACACAGTCTCTGCATGTTCTTTGAATTAACATTATGCCCGTTTAAAGGCTTCAATCACTGTTTGAGCCTTAGATCCTTAAAAAAAAAAAACTTTTCACATGCCCTTCAAGAGTAAAAGTTAATTACTTCCTAAAACAATCTGTTCTACAGTCACGTTGGCCGCTCATCTTCTGCATAAAGTTGAGGTTTAGGCTGCTTTATGCAAATCAGGGGCATCCAGTCAGATCTGCCGCCTCTGGAAACCTGAAGAACTTCAAAACCAACTGTTGTAAATCTATAATTAAAGATTATCTGCAACGCCATGCTCGCCGCAAATGTTTTCAGAAGCACATTTCGGTTAATTTTGTAATATTAGAGAAAGGTCCGGTTTGAAATCCGATAGCAGACAGCATTTTTCCAATACAGCCAGGAAGTGTTGTGTAGGTGGGTGCCTGTTTGTTGTCTTTGTCAATTAGTAGTCATGTATTTATACATCCCTGCAATGCTTGAACTAAAGCAGAGATAACTTTCCATTGTGTATTGGTTTTATGTTTCTGGGGAAGGAGAACAATTGTCAATCAATCGATCCGTACGCCAAGCAGCGCGACCCGCCCCAGTGGACACACACCGTAATGTTGACTGCTCCTGATGGAAACCTTACTGTCTGAAACCACAGCCTGTATTCATAGATGGACGACGAGTTGCCACTTCCTCTGACCGTCAAGGAGCGAAGCCAAAATATCCCCGGATACGGGGGCTGCCATTTTTTGCCGAACCAGTCATGAACCCGGTGCAGCAGCAGCTTACTAGAGAGAACCACAACTGTCAATCATGATGCCATACCCCTCTTTTTACAGCATTCAAACCAAACTTATCACTGGAACATAAATCAGTGATAAGGGTTTTTGGCGCCACTGGCATAATACGGTGCGTCCAACGCTGTCAAACTTCTATCAGCTAAGGAATACGCCAAAACAATGGCGGACTCCATAGTCTTCTCTGGCCCGCTCCCAAACACGGTGACTGGTGAGATGTATAGCCGCATATCAACTTTCCACCATTGGTTGTCACGGTGGTGTCCAGCAAACAATGTGGGCTTCGTAGACAACTGGCGGTCTTTCCGGGGAAACCCAGGTCTGATTAGGGGTGACGGCATCCATCCCACTTCGGATGGAGCGGATCTCCTTTCTGCAAATATGACCAAGTTTATTGGTCGACTTCGTGCATGACAGACCAGGAAGCAGAAGTAGAGTTGTAGTCTTACACCCTTCTCTGCATTTCCTGCATTTTCTTTAGGGCAGCTGCCCACCTTTAACTCTATAGAGACTGTGTCTGTCCCACGGCCACTTAAATTAATTAAATCAAAAGTAACCAAAAGAGGAGTTATAGAAAATAACCTCATAAGGGTTAACACCACTACTGCAATAGTGCAACACGATAGGATAATTAAATGTGGACTCCTAAATATTAGATCTTTGTCTTCTAAAGCTGTATTAGTAAATTAATTAATATCAGACAACCATATTGATGTGTTCTGTCTTACTGAAACCTGGCTTAGACATGAGGAATATGTCAGCCTAAATGAATCTACTCCTCCAAGTCATGTTAATATGCACATTCCTCGAGACACCGGCCGAGGAGGTGGAGTAGCTGCCATCCTTGACTCGGGTCTGTTGATGGGTCCTAAACCTGGATTGAACTGCAACTCATTTGAAAGCCTTGTTCTTAGTCTTTCACATCCAACCTGGAAAACAGTACAGCCCATTCTGTTTGTGGTGGTATACCGGGCACCAGGTACGTACTCAGAATTTATATCTGAATTTTCAGAGTTTTTGTCAAGTTTGGTCCTTAAGACTGATAAGGTTATTATTGTAGGTGATTTTAATACTCATGTGGATGTCAGCAATGATAGCTTTAGTGTTGCATTTAGCTTATTGTTGGATTCGATTGGCTTCTGTCAGAGAGTACAGGAACCGACTCACTGCTTTAACCACACCCTCGACCTTGTTCTTACATATGGCATTGACGTGGAGCAATTAGTAGTGTTTCCACAGAACCCTCTTTTATCAGACCATTGCCTTATAACTTTTGAGTTTATACTACCGGATTGTACAGCATTAGGCAATAGTTTTTACACCAGATGTCTAACTGACGGTGCTGTTGCTAGATTTAAGGAAGTGATTCCTTCTGTATTTGATTCATTACCATGTCTCAATATAACAGAGGACTCCTGCGCTAACTTTACTCCCTCCCAGATTGATCAGCTCGTCGATGGTGCTACTGGCTCACTGAGAGTGACACTGGACTCGATAGCCCCTCTAAAAAAGAGGATTATTAAGCAAAGGAGGCTCGCTCCATGGTATAACCCTCAGACCCGCATATTGAAGCAAGCATCACGGAAGCTTGAGGGCATATGGCGTTCCAACGGTCTGGAGGAGTCCCGGTTGGTTTGGCGGGATAGTCTGAGAACATATAAGAAGGCCCTCCGCAATGCCAGAGGAGCCTACTACTCATCACTAATAGAGAAAAACAAGAGCAACCCTAGGTTTCTCTTTAGCACTGTGGCCAGGCTGGCTGAGAGTCATAGCTCGGTGGATCCGTGTATTCCTATAGACCTCAGTAGTAATGACTTTATGAACTTCTTCAATGATAAGATTATGGCTATTAGAGACAGGATCGGTGATCTCCTGCCCTCGACTACTGCCGTCCATCCTCAGGTGGAATGGCCGTGGAGGAGGCTGTGGGCCCTGTTGTGCGTCTGGATGGATTTTTTACCATTAACCTCGACCAACTGTCTTCAATGGTTTCTACTTCTAAATCTTCTACCTTCTCCTAGACCCTGTTCCGACTAAGCTGTTCAAGGAAGTTTTATCTTTAATTAGCACCTCTCTACTAGATATTATCAATGGGTCTTTACTAATGGGTCATGTACCACAGTCTTTTAAAGTAGCTGTAATTAAACCTCTTCTTAAGAAGCCCACCCTGGATCCAGAGGTGTTGGCTAACTACAGACCTATCTCTAACCTTCCCTTCCTCTCTAAGATACTGGAGAAGGTAGTCGCAAATCAGTTGTGTGACTTTTTACATAACAATAGTTTATTTGAGGAGTTTCAGTCAGGATTTAGAAAGCATCATAGCACAGAGACAGCACTAGTGACAATTCAGAATCAGAATCAGCTTTAATGGCCATGTAAATTTGCACATACATGGAATTTGACTCCGGTTTCACTTGCTCTTCGTACTTTTTTCACACACAATATACAAGATAAATATAAAAAATATAAAAAGGACATTAAAGACAGTAGTAAAACAACAAAAAAGTGCAGATAGTGCAGATGAAGAGTCTGTTTAACCGTTCATCAGAGTGACGGCCAGTGGGAAGAAGCTGTTTCTGTGTCTGGTGGTTTTGGCATACAGTGCTCTGTAGCGCCTTCCAGCGGGGAGGAGTTGGAACAGCTTGTGTCCAGGGTGTGAGGGGTCTGTGGTGATCTTTACAGCCCGCTTCCTGACTCTGGCGGTGTGCAAGTCCAGGATGGAGGGCAGGCTGGAACCAATGGTTCTCTCTGCAGACCTGACGATCCGTTGGAGTCTGACTCTGTCCTGTTTGGTGGCCGATCCAAACCACACAGTGATGGAAGAGCAGAGGACAGACTGGATGATGGCGGAGTAAAACAGGATCAGCAGCTCCTGAGGCAGGTTGAACTTCCTGAGCTGGCGCAGGAAGTACAGCCTCTGCTGGGCCTTTTTCCGGATGGTGTTGATGCAGTCCACTTCAGGTCCCGGGAGATTGTGGATCCCAGAAACTTGAAGGTCTCCACCGCAGAAACAGTGCTGTTGTGTATTGTTAGGGGGGGGGGGGGGGTAGTGTTGTGGGGCTCCTCCTGAAGTCTACTGTCATCTCTACAGTTTTGGCCTTGTTCAGCTCCAGGTGGTTCTGACCACACCAGAGGACCAGGTGTTCAACCTCCCGTCTGTACGCAGACTCGTCGCCGTCGCTGATGAGGCCGATGACCGTTGTGTCGTCTGCGAACTTCAGGAGTTTAACAGATGGGTCCCCTGAGGTGCAGTCGTTGGTGTAGAGGGAGAAGAGCAGTGGAGAGAGCACACATCCCTGGGGGGCGCCAGTGCTTATAGTCCGGGTGCTGGATATGATTTTTCCCAGCCTCACCTGCTGCGTCCTGTCTGTCAGGAAGTTTGTGATCCACCGGCAGGTGGGGGCTGGCACGGTGAGCTGGGAGAGTTTGGGTTGAAGAACCTCCGGGATGATCATGTTGAATGCAGAGCTGAAGTCCACAAACAGAACCCTTGCATATCTCCCTGGGGAGTCGAGGTGTTGCAGAATATGGTGCAGTCCCATATTTACTGCATCATCCACCGACCTGTTTGCACGGTAGGCAAACTGCAGGGGGTCCAGCAGGGGCCCTGTGATGTCCTTCAGATGGGTCAACACCAGCCTCTCAAAGGACTTCATGACCACAGACGTCAGGGCGACGGGTCTGTAGTTATTTAATCCTGTGATGGAGGATTTCTTGGGGACCGAGATGATCAAGGAGCGCTTGAAGCAGGAAGGGACTTCACATAGCTCCAGTGATCGGTTGAAGATCTCCGTGAAGATGGGGGCCAGCTGGTCAGCACAGACTTTCAGGCAGGAGGGGGGGACACCGTCTGGGCCCGGAGCCTTCCTGATCTTCTGTCTCTGAAAGAGCCGACTCACATCCCCTTCGCAGATCCTCAGTGCCGGTAGGGGGTTGGATGGGAGAGGTGAGGCAGAGAGTGGAGGTGATTGTTCGATGATGGAGCAGTTGGGCGGGGTGGAAGTGGGCTTTTCAAACCTGCAATAGAACACATTCAGGTCGTCAGCCAGTCGGTGATTGTCCTCAGTGGGGGGAGATGGTCTCTTGTAGTTGGTGAGTACCTCCAGGCCTCTCCAAACTGACGAGGGGTCGTTGGCTGAAAACTTTTTTTCCAGCTTATCAGTGTAGCTCTTCTTAGCTACCTTGATCTCCCTCGTTAGAGTGTTCCTGGCCTTGTTGTACAGAATCCTGTCCCCCCCTCTGTAGGCCTCCTCTTTAGCCCGACGAAGCTGCCTGAGTTTTGCAGTGAACCAGGGTTTATTGTTGTTGTATGTGCAGAAGGTTTTTGTCGGCACACACATGTCCTCACAAAAACTGATATATGACGTCACAGTGTCAGTTAGCTCATCCAGGTCTGTAGCAGCAGCCTCAAAAACACTCCAATCAGTGGAGGCAAAGCAGGACTGTAGCTCCAGCTTGGCCTCGTTGGTCCATCTCTTCACAGTCTTCACCACAGGCTTTGCAGATTTTAGTTTCTGCCTGTAGGACGGGAGAAGATGAACCAGACAGTGATCAGAGAGTCCCAAAGCTGCACGAGGGACTGAGCGGTATGCATCCTTCAGTACAGTGTAGCAGTGGTCCAGTGTGTTTTTGTCCCTGGTGCTACACTTAATGTGCTGTCTGTATTTTGGCAGTTCTTTGCTGAGGTTTGCGCTATTAAAGTCCCCAAGAACAATGAGCAGGGAGTCTGGGTGTTTGTGCTCCATGGTGGTGATCTGCTCTGCCAGGTGTTGGAGTGCCTCACTCACACAGGCCTGAGGTGGGATGTACACACCGACCAGGATGAATGAGGAAAACTCCCGCGGTGAATAAAATGGTTTGCAGTCTATTAAAATTGTTTCTAGGTGCGGGCTGCATGATTCCTTTAACACCGTGACATCTGTGCACCAACCTTCGTTAATATAAAAACAGATCCCGCCTCCACTCGTTTTCCCCGACAGAGCCGTTACGCGGTCCGCTCGGTGGAGTTGGAAGCCCGGCAGATGTAGTGCGCTGTCCGGGATGTGCGCACCGAGCCAGGTTTCGGTGAAGCAGAGGGCGGCAGATCTGCTAAAGTCCCTATTTGTTTTGTTCAGGAGCAGCAGTTCATCAATCTTGTTCGCCAGAGAGCGGACGTTCGCCAGATGAATTGACGGGAGCGCAGTTCGAAATCCTCGCTGGCGCACTTTAACAAGCGCTCCTGCGCGCTTCCCCCGTCTGCGTCTCCGGCGAATTCCGAGAAGAGCCGCTGCTCCTCCAACCAAAATCTCAGTAAAGTATTCCGGTTCAATGAAAACCGGTGAAAAAAAATTGTCCAGTGGTTTCACGGAAGTTTAAAAGTTCCTCCCTGCTGAATGTGATCAGAGAGGGAGAGCTGGAGACGAGACAAACGAACAAAAACAGAAAAAGTACGAGCGAGCGCAGTACCGAGGCTGCCATCCGCGGCTGCCATCCGCGGCTGCCATCCGCGGCGCCATCATTACTAATGACCTTCTAGTTGCATCAGATAGGGGACTTGTCTCTGTACTTGTCTTGTTAGACCTTAGTGCAGCATTCGACACCATTGACCATGACATCTTATTACAGAGACTAGACCAGTCGATTGGTATTGAAGGTACAGCATTAAGCTGGTTTAAGTCGTATTTATCAGATCGATCTCAGTTTGTATTTGTAAACGATGAGGCCTCGATGACCACCGGCGTTCGTCATGGAGTTCCACAAGGTTCTGTGCTTGGACCAATTTTATTCACCTTATATATGCTTCCTTTAGGCAATATTATCAGAAAACACTCCATAAACTTTCACTGTTATACTCAACTATATTTGTCGATCAAGCCAGATGAAATCCACCAGGTCGCTAAACTTCAAGCGTGTCTTAAAGACATCAAGACCTGGATGACCTGCAACTTCCTGCTGCTGAACTCGGACAAGACTGAAGTCATTCTACTCGGCCCAGAACACCTCAGAAATCAACTATCTGACGATATGGTTTCTCTGGATGGCATCGCTCTGGCATCCACCACCACCGTAAGGAATCTCGGAGTTATTTTTGACCAGGACCTATCCTGTGGCTCCCACGTGAAACAGATCTCAAGGACTGCCTTTTTTCACCTACGGAACATCTCAAAGATCCGGCACATCCTGTCTCAAAGTGATGCAGAAACATTTATCCACGCATTTGTTACTTCAAGACAGGATTACTGTAACTCCGTATTATCAGGCTGCTCCGGTAAGTCCCTTGGGTCTCTCCAGTTGATCCAGAATGCTGCAGCTCGTGTACTAATGAGGACGCGGAAGAGAGATCACATTACTCCTGTACTAGCTGCTCTCCACTGGCTTCCTGTAAGATCGAGAATCATATTTAAAATCCTTCTCCTCACCTATAAAGCCTTAACTGGTGATGCACCATCATATCTTAAAGAGCTTATAGTGCCATATTACCCCACTAGAGCGTTATGCTCACTGAATGCAGGGTTACTTGTGGTTCCCAGAGTCTTAAAAAGTAGGTTGGGGGCTAGAGCTTTCAGTTATCGGGCTCCTCTTCTGTGGAATCAGCTTCCACTTTCAGTCCGGGGGGCAGACAGTCACCTCATTTAAGAGTAGACTTAAGACTTTCCTCTTTGATAGCGCTTATAGTTAGGGCTGTTTCAGGCTTATAGTTAGGGCTGGCTCAGGTTTGCCCTGGTCCAGCCCCTAGATATGCTGCTATAGGCCTAGACTGCTGGGGGACATCTAGGATACACTGAGCTCCTCTTCTCTTCCTCTTTCACTCCTCCTCTCCTCTTCTCCTCTTCTTTCTCTCCTTCTGGATAAACTATTGTCTCTTCACTGCACATTACTAACTCTACTTTCTTTTTCCATGGATTCATGGCTGCCTGGAACCGGTCCTGCCTGCTTCCATGGCCCTGCTGATGGAACCGGCCTGGAACCGGTCCTGCCAGCTGCCATGGCCCTGCTGATGCGCCCCCACCCCCACCCCCCCCGTCCTCTCTACCTCCTTCTGCTTCATGGATCGTGGTTATATGGATCATGGACCATGCCTACTACTCATTATATGAATAATTTCTATCATATTCATTGAATGTGCTGTAACTCCGTTACGTTATTCATTCTGGCCACATGACATCTATTGCTTCTGTCCATCCGGGGAGAGGGATCCTCCTCTGTTGCTCTCCCTCAGGTTTCTTCCCTTTTTTCCCTGTGAAAGGGTTTTTACTATCTTTATTAGGGGAGTTTTTCCTGATCCGATGTGAGGTCCCGGGACAGGGATGTTATGTGTACAGATTGTAAAGCCCTCCGAGGCAAACTTGTATTTGTGATATTGGGCTATATAAAATAAACTGAATTGAATTGAATTGAATTGAATATAATTCGCTTGCAGAGGGAGGTGGGGGGGTCACAGCTCAGTGTCATATTTATTACAACTTTTTTGTGTCTTTCAAAAATCCCCTGCGGAGGATCACTCGTGCCAATCAACCAGCAAGACGGACCACTTGAAACATGCTCAGTACTTCTATGCGGAGAAAAGGGCCAATGACCTTCACGCCTGGCGGGGGAAAGCAAAGCTGGTAAAGACCATCAAAGCAGAAAAGCATGACTGCCTGTGTGTATACGTGTGTGTGTGGGTGTGTGTGGGTGGGGCTCCTGGCTAGGTCTCTGCAAAAATGGCCACTGATTGTGTTTTACTGTGTGTCGCTATCTCATTGTCAAAAAAAATCAATGGTGGCCTGTCACTCAAGTGAAGAGCATGCCCGTTCCCTTCGGTACGGCGGAATGTCAACATTTGCTTTGCATTCTGAGCAAAAGGACATGCAATTTTAATGACAGAGTTCAAACATCAATCTACAGACTGGCAACAAAAAAAAAAAAAAAGGTGGAGTCTGCACTCAGAATTTCTTATCTTTTGTAAGTAAAAATAGATATTTGAGTCACAGCCAAATTCTGATTGAACCGAAGTTCGGCGGTTTTATTTAGAAAGCTCCCATGAAGTGCAACTCTCCAAATGATTCTCACTGTTGATTTACAGCCATTCACTGAATCCATGAATCACCAGACCTTTTTGAATTCAATTCTGAAGGCTGCTTGTCATAATTACAGCTTCAAAATAAAATCAAGCCATTTGACAGCATGCATCATCTCACCTGAGCAGTCTGGGTAGGATGATGGTGATGATGATGATGAGGCTTCATCATTGACATAGGAAACATGTAATTTGAGACAAAAGACTCTACTTTGAGCCAGCTTTCACGTACGCCTTCCCAAAACACAAGTAAATGAACTTTCTCAATAGTATAGGAGTAGTATTGAGAAGTCCAAATCAACGTGATACATAGCAGCACATTGTAAGGACATGACGCGTTTTAGGCTTTTTTAAGCCACATCGCGGAACATTTTTTTTTATTTCAGTAACAATTCAGAGAGGCCACAGCTTACAGTGAATTTAGACACTCTAAATGATCTTTTGACAGTATATTGACATCACACCAGCAACACCACTGCAGTTTTAATGTCTATAAGTGTAGAAGTCATAGGACAAGAAATAAAAGGGAAAAAAGCACTGCATGTTTCTGTTTCAAAATAAAAGCCCTCTAGCATATGTCTGTGGATAGAATCCCTTCATTTTTTTAACACATGGTTTTAAATTGTGAAATAATTTCAGGACCGTGTATTGCTTTTTAACCTTTGCGGCCTAAAATTAGTGAAGCCAGTTTGAGCTATTTTGATACTTCCAGCACCTAAGTTAAGATAGGGTGACCAGACGTCCTCTTTTTCCCAGACATGTCCTCTTTTCGAGACCTAAAAAAAGCGTCCGGCAGGGATTCCAAAAACGTCCGGGATTTTGCTACGTTCGGGAAAATAGTTATTACCCCCTTACAAGTTTTGGAAATGGTACGACCTGGATTTTGCTACGTCCGGGAAAATAGTTATTACCCCCTTACGAGTTTTGGAAATGGTATCTCCCTCACGTTCCACCTTCTTGCGCAAGCTCTCTGACTGTAGAGAGAACTGTCATTGGTCGACCGATCTCAACGTAAATGTAAGTTCACGGCATGCTACACACTACTGCTACCCCCCCCCCCC
The DNA here is from genome assembly GCA_038501785.1 of Myoxocephalus aenaeus. Classification (NCBI taxonomy): domain Eukaryota; kingdom Metazoa; phylum Chordata; class Actinopteri; order Perciformes; family Cottidae; genus Myoxocephalus; species Myoxocephalus aenaeus. The sequence continues at coordinate 1,749,727 of JBAMJR010000042.1, forward strand.
CGCGACGAAGTGTCCTCCTCCTCCTCCTCTCTCTCTCTCTCTCTGTCCTCCACCCCCCCCCGGAACGTAGTGTCCTCTTTTTCACAAACTCAAATCTGGTCACCCTAGTTAAGATAAAGCCGAGTGAAGTAGTGGTTATCCTGCAAATAGCATTAGCTGAGGTCTTTTGGGGTGCAGGGAGCACTCCTGAAGACCTTCTTTGACTCTGTGGTGGCATCAGCCATCTACTATGGTGTGGTCTTCTGGTGCAGCAGCATCACGGCAGCTGACAGGAGGAGACTAAACAAGCTGGTGAGGAAGGCCAGCAGCGTGCTGGGGCGTCCTCTGGATACTGTGGAGGTGGTGGGAGACAGGAGGATGATGAGTAAGCTCTCATCCATGATAAGCCACGCCTCCCACCCCATGCAGGACACTCAGGCAGCGCTGCACAGCTTCTTCAGTCACCGGCTGATTCATCCCCGGTGTCTGAGGGAGAGGTACCGCAGGTCCTTTCTTCCCGCTGCCGTCAGGCTGCACAATACGCTGCGCTTCCAGTAGACCATGAACACTTTAATCACTTTTGGACACTTGGACACTTTATTGATATTGCTACCGTCTGTAAAGGTGTGCCACAAGGATCGGTATTAGGTCCACTTTTATTTACTATTTATATAAATAATCTGGGCCAAAATGTGGTGGACGCTAACTGTCACTTCTATGCGGATGACACTGTGATATATTGCTGTGCGTCAACTCTTGTGCAAGCAATCGATCTCCTGCAAAATGCTTTTAATGTTGTTCAAGATACCCTTTTTCAACTGAAACTTGTTTTAAATTCAGATAAGACTAAATTTATGTTGTTTTCGAACAGTCGGAGTAGGCCACAGAATATCCCTTCGGTGGTCACTCTTGAAGGGAGTGAAATAGTGGTTGTTGACTCTTATAAATATCTGGGTATTCTGATTGATGACTCCCTCACTTTTCAGCCACATGTACAGTACCTGGTGAAATAAGCTGTGCTTTTCCAATAATGTAAAAAAGTGATTAGTTGTTGCTACTTTTTTACCTGTGTTGGACTATGGTGATCTTCTTTATATGCATGCCTCTGCTAACTGTCTTCGTAGGGTGGATGCAGTTTACCATGCTTCGCTGCGGTTCATTACAAACTGTAAGGCTCTGACTCACCACTGTGAGTTATACTCTCGGGTAGGATGGCCTGCTTTGACCACCCGTAGGCTCTCTCATTGGTACACCCTTATATATTATATATTGGTACACCCTTTATAAGGCAATCCTTGGTCTGCTCCCAAACTACCTGTGTGTTTGCATCAACCAGAGAAGTGTTGGACATTATTCTTTGCGATCTCTGGACTTTTTTATGCTCACTGTCCCAAATGCCAGAACGGAAATGGGAAAAAGGGCTTTTGTGTACTCTGCCCCCTCATCGTGGAATATGTTGCTGAATGTTTTAAAGCTCAGGGAACTAATACCACTGACTGCTTTTAAATCTCGAATGAAAGAAATAGAGGCAGGTTCCCAAAAATGTAAATGTTTCTTAAATTAACTCTACGTCACTCTCTCTTAGTTTTTAGTTTCTTTTAACTTGTCTTGTTCTGTGTTTTCTGTCTGTAACTATGTGTATTTTATGCTGCTGCCTGTCTTGGCCAGGTCTCCCTCGAAAAAGAGATTTTTTAATCTCAATGGGACTTCCTGGTTAACTAAGGTTTAAATAAAAATAAATCACTGTGGACACTTTAACTGCACTCACCTGGTGCAATATAAATACATTGAAGTACTTTTATATACTCTTATTCCGTCTGTATATTTAATTTAAAATTGCTACTGTACTCTTACTGTTTTTACTACTGTTTTTTACTGCTGTTTTACTACTGTTTTACTACTGTTAACCCTAGAACACTAACGTTAAAAATAGTCACACTATCACTAACGTCGCGTGAATTTCACCCGATATAATGTACCTGATCAAATATGCAGTACTTCTCATCGAAATATATTCAAATACAACAATACAAGGCAAGTTGAAGTACTCTTCTTTTATTTTACCCTATAGAAAACGATAAACATGTACCACGGGGAGAGCCTGAAAAAAGGCTCAAAATCCAGTGAAAAATTAGGGAATCGTCAATAAAACATGATTAAAAATATAAATAAAAGAGCTATGAACTTGTTATTTGGTCCACATGTTCCTGGGACATGTGAGTCTTGTTCTGTGAAGGAACAGTTAATTAATGTTAAAAGTCAATGTTAAAACCCATCCAGAAAAAATAGTCACACTATCACTAACGTTGGGTGAAAATCACCCGAACAGGAAGACACGCCCACCTCCACTAACGTCTGTGAGCAGCATGAAGCTACAGAAGGACCCACGCAACTCAGACAAAAGCAACACATTGAAAATAACGTAACAACAATCACTCGGGTGAAAATCACCCGACATTAGTGTTCTAGGGTTAATTGTTATTATTTATATTACTTGATTGTTTTTACTATGTGTCTCTATTGTGTGCAAGGCTGCTGTAATCCTGCAATTTCCCCACTGCGGGACTAATAAAGAATTATCTTATCTTATCTTATATGAATATCATAGTAAAAAAGACAATAAGTCAGCAATATTTGACTTACCCTTTGACTTTCCATAAAATGTGCTAGCTGATCTTGTGTCGAAAGAAAGAGGAAGTTGTCATGATCCCTACCCATGTGGTATCAATGGAAAGCCCAGGATGTGCTCTTTAGAGTACAGCAGGAGTTGATAGGTTAACTCAAATGAGTAAAAGAAGAGATGCAAAACCCCACAGAGGACACAAATAAATGGGCTGGGTCTCAGGAGGATATAGAGTTTTTGTCTGTTTGTGATGAAGAGTGCAGCCGCACTTGGTCTAAATATTGTTTCAGAGGCTGTTCCACACTGCCAAGATAAGTGTCTGCAGGAAAACACTAGTGCACATTAACACAATGGGAGTGTATTGCCAGGAGTGGGAGGACTGTGTCAGTAATGACATAAAACAGCCAAAACAGTACCCTGTGCGGCCTGAGCGATAAAGCCTCTTCAAAATGCCAGATTGCTCACTGTTCCCACACTAATCCCCGTCCTAATCATTAAATGACAGGCAGAGCCAAACCGAGCGACCGCGCGTCTCTCTAATCATGTGAAAAGTGTTTAGTGTGCTTTGAGAATGTGTCAAGTTTCCCTTATTTTGTAGATGTGACTCCGAGTACCTCAGCCAAGTTCTTTTTAGCGCTCAGTTTAGTTGTATTCTAGCAGTTTGAAAAAGCCCATTTGCAGGGTACCTTCTGTTGGGTCACAGCATTGAGGCACCATATGGTACAAAAATGAATATACCCTGTCAATGCAGTTATTTCACAAAAAGTTTCACATCTTCAGACGCAGGAAATACGAGGTGCTAACGTCGCCAAAAATAATTCATAGAGTAGAGAATGTTGAAAGTATGATTACACCTCGGTTCATATCGGTCTTTCCTCTTTTATACTTGCAGAAGCACATCATACAGACACAAGAGAACTATCGCAATAAATTAGCAGAAATGGCTACCATGGGCATTAGATATCTAAATGAACTAAATCCCCCTCTTAAGCAAGGCAGGACTGATGGGTGGAAAAGGATACTAAAATCCAATTATGTCAGTGGGAATTATGTCTCTGGTCCATCCTGAGCAAAAAGTGGAAATAGTGTGATGGTTATGGCCACAGAGGGAGGAAGTCGGGGTGGATGGATGGGTCAACAGAAGTAAACCTTAGTGACGCCAAAGGGCTACCCAGTTTGGAAATGAGAATGTGTTGGCACCTCAGAGACGATCGTTCGCCTTCCAATTCCCACACTAGGTTAACGTTTCTATTAACCATGGACAAATGGACAAATGGACTTAAGACATGCTACGCTTGCTTATCAGTCAACCGACGTCGATTGAGGGTTAATTCTGCAGACTTTTCAGTTTGTCTTATGTATTGGTTTAGCACTAGTAGGGGGCATCATATATATATATATATGTATATATATATATATATATATATATATATATATATATATATATATATATATATTATACACACACACATTTAAATGACAAAACAAGTTGATACTTTTGCCCTCCAGACAGCACATATAGACATATCCTGATCTGTCACGATTTGGAAGATAAATACAGTATAGTGAGCATATTAGACGAAGCAAATGATGAAGCTGTTGACCAACGGATTTCCATGTGGCCGGCTCGAAAGTTGGCATAACATATGACATTATCCTCAGCAGATTGTCATGAAATTGTGTATGGATTAACATCATCAAGGACATAAAAGCACTTATAATTTCAATCACGCATCTGCCAGCGTAAGGATAAACTTTACACACATTCACCAGTTCATTTGCATGGGGTTCAGGGAACGCGGCTGGGCTACTTGAGCTTCAGGGCTAGGGTTGTTGTTTTCATCGAAAGGGACTAAAAGTAGTACATTTGTTTTCCATCTGTGAAGGTAATTTCAAGGTTGCGTGAGCCCAGGTGTTCATGACATTGTCAGCAAACAAAAAAAGGTCATTTAGAATTACATGAGGCTATGTTCCAGTTGTTTTTCATGTGCCATCCTTACAGTCATTCATCACCTGTCACCACGGTGGATCGGATCCTTTGTTTGTCTGCAGCACTATGGGTAGCTGAAGGGTGCCTGCAGAGTTCACGTTCCACTGGTGCCACTCATGTTAAAAATGGATACTCTGTGAGATGCTCTTCTTGGTGCAGTGAAAGTGTTTTTTTGTCGTCTGCAGATGTGGTGACATTTGAAAGCCAACACAAAGACACAATATGGTTCTGTGTTTATGCCTCCTGCCGGTGTTGCAACCTCAGGTCTCGGCTCAGCAAGCCGACCGGCGGCACTCCACAATGAAGCGAGGCTTTCATTATAATGGCGCAGCTTCCCATCCCCCCAAAAAAATACTTCTCCAACCCCACTTGTGTGTGTCCGCAATGCTCAAACCAAAAATGAAAAGCCATCCGCCGTGTCTAAGTGTTGTGATCACTCTGCCATTGTTGCTGTTTGGGCTTTAGCTCCAGAGCTGACACAAATATTGTGCAATGATTTTACACATCATAGTTGCTGTGCATTCATTTTCATGGTGTTTTATAGATGATAATTACTTGCCGTATCAGGCTCAGAAAGGCATGCAAATGAGCAGAGTTCATTAGAGGCATTAGAAACACGTTACCCAATTATGGCATTCTGCTTGGCTTTGCCAGTGACAGACACAGATGTGGATGCACTAGCCTGCTGCCTGCTTTCAAAAGCCAGAATTAGGAACCAAATTACCCCTGTAAAATAGATAATGGGTGTATAATGAGCTTGGTGGAAAAACAACAGTAAGGGCCCCCCCCCCCCTTACTGTTGTTTGAGCCAAATCTCCAGCAGCAGACATTGATCAATATCAAAAACACTCTCAGCACCTCGTGATGAAGGAAGGTTAAATATCTTTATTTTAAACTCATCAACTGGACGACATGAGCACACAATGAAGGGATGTATGTTAAGTACCCGTACATTTCGGGTTACAAGCCGCTACTACCTTCGGTCAGTGTCCCCGACAGCTCCCCGCTGTAGCCAGCTGGGGCTCCTGCTAGCGCTCCGTCACTTCCCCGCTAACTTCCGCTAGCTCCCTGAAAACCACCGAAGGTAGGGGGACCATGCTCTACACCCGACTTGGGCAGAGGGGACGCGGGCAGTAGCAGCAGCAGCGGGCAGTAGCAGCAGCAGTGGCCGGTTGCAGCAGAAGCGCTAGCAGTATGTATATATCACTGAATTGAATGATATATACAGCAGAAAGCAAACATTATGGAAGATATCTGACTTTATGTTAAAAAACATTTTGCCTCATAGGGCTCTTTTTAGGAAAAACACAGTTGTAAATAATCAAATTAATGATTTCACTGAGGTTCCCTTTCAATTTCAGAGCCCTATATGGTCAGCAGGTTCTCACTCCCAAGTACTGGCCGCTTGGTAAGTAACTATGACGTAAGGGCCACTGACCCAGCTGCCCAGCAGCGTTACATAGCATGATTTGCCCTTGGGAAAAACGTTTTCTCAAAACACAAACTCACAGACACGCACAACCACTCCAGACAATAGCAAAGCAGACAATTGCCACATAACCGCTCGCTTAGAAAGCGACTGATTGGTGATGTGAAAATGTAGAGTTATCCATACAATACCTTCTCATTTAGCTACAAAAACCCAAATAAAGTAAATATTACGATCTAAAACTTGTGTTCTGTTTAAGGAGATCAAACATTGAAAGATAAGTGCTTACGTCTCCAGTCTGATCTCAAGCTCACGAGGTCCGAGGTAGCCCATGTATGGATGTGGTTTGTTTACATGATGCAACACAAGTGCAGCAGTCCGCAGTGCAGCTGCACCTTCAATACTTATGCCAATAAAGCTGCTGTACTTGACGAGTTCGGAGTGAGAAAGTGTTGCATTGTGTGTGCCGGCTCACTATTGTGGCTTACTAATAATGTTAATTACGATTAATTATCATTAATAGATTAGGAACATTAATGTTACAAGTACTACAACGAGTGTGCTGTGACAGCGGCCCGTCTGGATTGTGTCATTTAAACATGTCGCCACATTTATATCCTGGTAAACAAGATTTATTTAAACATGGGCAAATCACAAATCCTGATTGCTTGTTAAAATCTTGCTATCTGTGTGGAAGTACACCTCAAGTGATTACTGCTTTACTGCAATGAGCGCAACTCAGTATGCTGCGAAAGAGATGCCTGCAATTCTGATTTAATTGCATGTTTTATTCACTTCATGCAAGCTGAGATTTAAATAAATACACACAGCTCTTTATAAATTGTCGAGGTTGGGTGTTAATGTAAACTGCTTGCATTGCCTCAAGAGACACTTTGTAATTAAAGACAAATGCCATGGTTTGAAGAGTATTACAAAACTGAGGTGTTTTTCAAGTCTTTATCACAAACTGCACAATGCTGATGAAGACCTTTGGTTTACGTGTAACCATGAAATGCCTTTTGAAACGTGGTGACAAAAATCAGTATCTTTGCAGTGGATAAATGATATGCAGGCCATTACAATCTGTGAATTAACAGCTAGATGCAGGAAGTACTGTAGAATGAACAGTGAAACACAAGATGGATGTGTTTGTTACCCTCTGAAAATGATAATTCAACATACATATGTAGATACCGTGGCTACTGAAAATCTTGTGTTATTTGTGCAACCAGCAACAAGAAATATGAATAACTTTACGCTGAGAATCACTCAATGTGTGTTTCATATATGCATTTAATCTGGACGTCCAAATCAACTCAGGGGAGAAGAAGGAAACGGAGGCTCTGTTTCCTTTAAATCACCCTTTAAATACTGTAGATTAACTGACAATCAATATTTTGTATTGTTGTGAAATACATATTTTGGGATATCATTTTATTTGCTTTGTTTCCATAAGTTAGACGAGCAGATCAATACCTCTCTCACATTAGCTTTCGACAGGAATTGGTTAGTTTGCTCAAGAAAGCCGGCCTGGCTCTTGATGTAGTCACTGTAACGTCACTCATTGGTTTAAAACCTTGAGTTCAGCAATTAAAAAATTAACAAAACATAAAGTTAACATAACTTAAACACTGAACGGGTTGAAGTTATAAGACGAAAACATGAACAACTCCCACCATGGTCAACGGCAACCTGTTAAAAGCAGCAACACCCTAAATATACCCTGAATGTGACCCTAATTTACTAAATGAACATCATGCTGTATTTAATTGTATTGACTTGAAACTAGAGATTGAGACCATAAACTTATGTTTACAATGTTTATGTTGCACCCTTGAAACAAACTGTTCACAAACACGTCCTTCAGTTTTGCAACTTTTATTTAACAAATCCCAGTTTAATAACAAGCATATGTTTTGTCTTCAGCCAGTATCCTGCACGTCTGCTTCGCTTCTTTCTTAAAGAGACAGCGCTCTTTTCTAAGGCGCATGGAATACTGTCTTCCCTTCCCAGCCAGTATGTGTACAGGTAATGTAATGTTCTCAAACATTGGAACAACAACATATGACTTAACTTAAACACACAATTTTAAGTAAATGGTTAGTAATGGACACAGTTGTATTCAATTAGTAAGACATATGAAATAACATATTTCAGGGCACTACATTTACTGAGGAAATAAATAGAGAGAAGTCATTTTCTCATACAACCTGCAACCAGAGGAGTTGCCTCCTGGTGGCCATTCAAATAATGCAAATTAAAGGCACTTCTACATTGGTTTCATGTTTCAAAACTAAAGGGTTCAAAGAAAACTAAATCTGCATCCCAGAATCTCTAAAGCTCACTTGATAGTTTAATATTGAAGAATTTCCTTAAGGGTTTGTTTGATCCAGATTAGAAGATCAGCTGAGAGACATACATACTTTTCCCTTTCAGGTCAAATTTAAATATACCTGTACAATAAATAGTGTATGGTCAAAAAAAGACAGATTGGGCCCTTATCATTAACAGGTATTTCAGTAAAACAGGTGCATTTTGAGATTACATCACAAAACATCTGGAGGCACAGGAGCATCATCTGGGGATTAGCCCGAATCAGACCTGCCAACAAACACTGACACAGATAATTTGTTGCAAATATGAGGAGAAACAAAGCAGTTTGCCACATGTAGACTCTGCACAGCGGCTCCTCTGGGCATGAAATCATATAGTTTAAGTCAATAAGTTTAAAATCCAGCAGGGATTTCCACCCGGAGCTGTTTACAAGGTTGCTCAGATGTAAGCTAAGGAAAGAAAAGAGCCGGCTATAATTGCCTGAGACCAAAACCTGTCAGGGTAGCACGAGACTATGATTGGATTGGTTTGACTAAAGCAACAACAAGCAGAGTTTCTGTTAACCTTTATTTACCCAAGCGAGCTACACAGGGAGCGATGCCTTGTTTTACAGGAAGAGTCTGCTTAGTCTCACATTACACACCTGGAAGCTTCCCAATACAACCATAGTCTGACCAGTGAGCCACTGAGCAGCTCCACTGGAGCGGGTGGGAGCTAAGGGCCTTGCCAAAGGGCATCTCACTCACCTCAGTGCTAATGAGGAGGAGGCAAGCGCTGATCTTTTACTATCCCGACCAAGATTTACTCTTCCGGTTCTGGAACTGAAGCAGTGACCTTCCAGTTATAAACCAGCTGCTCTCTCACTGAATCGCAGCCCACATGCAGATCCTTTCGGTGAATGAAGTAGGTGTGGTGTTGCACGTCTACGCCGTTCCCCCAGTTGGATAAACCATTGAGACAAACAGAGCTTTGTTGCAAGTTTAAAAATGAGGATGTTGCCCACATGGGAGACAGAAAAACACTGCATCAAGAGATTTAAATTATAAACTGTAAAAAAAAAAAAGAGGGAATAGTTTGTTATTTAAGACAAAAAACTACAATAACTGGAGAATGTGTGTACACGGTGCTTCATGGTTAAAGGAAATATGTGTTGAAGTTGGTGTCATGCTCGTCTCTAGAAAACTGTGAAAGTAGCTCCTCGAGAATCAGTTAGTTTTTAATCCCTTTAAACATTGTTTGGAAGTGGAATGACGTACGTTTTGTCTTTGGACCTAACCAATACACATTTCGTTTAAGTGATTGAGGATCCACAGCAAATACATTATTGGTGAAAGACACTTCATTTATAAATGTGGAGGATATATTTAGCTGAACATCTCTACAAACCTTTCTTCCACTCTTGGCGAGCTCTTTCACTAATACACAACAACTATGTGTTTCGGATTCAACAGAGGCCCCATCAATACATGTAAAAGCCATCAGGCTCATCATCTTTTTTTGAGAGACCTCGCCACCTAAGAAACCTCTTTACTATTTGAGTTGGCACATTTGTTGTTCCATTGTCTATGTCACTGACTTTCAAGCCCAGGTACCACTGTTCTTGATGGTGCTTGCTGTCTAGCCACAAAGATGTGATCTGTTTGGTGACACCTAGGCAGACACTGTGCTGGTACTCCGGAACAAATCCTGTGATCATTTTGAAACTCTCAAGTTCCATCAAAGGGGATGGGCCTTTTACACCCATTACTGGATTATCAGGTGTTGCCAGCATAGCATGATGAAAATGATTTGCCTCTGTCCTTAAGGGTGGTTCTGGAGTTTCCCAGACGTACAGTCAGGTCCATAACTATTTGGACATTGACAAATTTTTCATTATTTTGGCTCTGTACACCACAGCAATGGAGTTGAAATATTAAACTTAAAGCACAGATGTGCTTTAATTTGAGGGTATTTACATCCAAATCAGGTGAACGGTATAGGAACTACAACAAATTCAAATGTGGCCATCCTCTTTTTAAGGGACCAAAAGTAATTGGACAATTGGCTGCTCAGCTGTTCCAAGGTCAGGTGTGTGTAATTCCCTTGTTATTTCATTTACACGGAGTAGATAAAAGGTCTAGAGTTCATTTCAGATGTGGTATTTGTGTTTGGAATCTGTTGCGGTCAACTCTCAATATGAAGTCCAAAGAGCTGTCACTATCAGTGAAGCAAGCCATCATTAGGATGAAAAATCGAAACAAAACCATCAGAGAGATAGCAAACACATTAGGCGTGGCCAAATCAATTGTTTGGTACATTCTTAAGAAGGAAGAACGCACTGGTGAGCTCAGCAACACCAAAAGACCCGGAAGACCACGGAAGACAACTGTGGTGGATGACAGAAGAATCATTTCCCTGGTGAAGAAAAACCCCTTCACAACAGTTGGCCAGATCAAGAACACTCTCCAGGAGGTAGGTGCATCTGTGTCAAAGTCCACCATCAAGAGAAGACTTCACCAGAGTAAATACAGAGGGTTCACCACAAGATGTAAACCATTGGTGAGCCTCAAAAACAGGAAGACCAGATTAGAGTTTACCAAAAAACATCTAAAAGAGCCTGTACAGTTCTGGAAGAACATCCTATGGACAGATGAGACAAAGATAAACTTGTTCCAGAATGATGGGAAGAGAAGAGTATGGAGAAGAAAAGGAACTGCTCATGATCCAAAGCATACCACCTCATCAGTGAAGCATGGTGGAGGTAGTGTTATGGCGTGGGCATGTATGGCTGCCAATGGAACTGGTTCCCTTGTATTTATTGATGATGTGACTGCTGACAAAAGCAGCAGGATGAATTCGGAAGTGTTTCGGGCAATATTATCTGCTCATATTCAGCCAAATGCTTCAGAACTCATTGGACGGCGCTTCACAGTGCAGATGGACAATGACCCGAAGCATACTGCGAAAGCAACCAAGGAGTTTTTTAAGGCAAAGAAGTGGAATGTTCTGCAATGGCCAAGTCAATCACCTGACCTGAATCCAATTGAGCATGCATTTTGTGGTGGAAATGTATCAGTGCTTTATTCTTAAATGTGTAGCTGAACTCTGAAAGCGGAGTTCAGTTCATCTTGACCCAGTCTAATCAGCGCCATCCGTGTGAAGCGATAACCGGTGGATCTCGGTATTGTTTTTGTTCTTTTCATTTTGTTTTCTTTCTGTGCCTCTCAGTCTTGCCTCTCAGGGCCGCAGCCAAACAACATCCTCCAGACAGGCATCAAGGCTTGTCTGGTGAGAAGGAGGACACTGCGAGGAGGAGCAGGGGGGGGGGGAGGGGGGAAAGGGCAAACATTTCAATAATAATTGTTGATGTATAAAACTCATGTTGAACTATTTTTCCTGGTCAGTCCTCCGAACCATCTGTGGTGACGAGCTCTGCCCATTCAATTGAATTATTCCAAGTTTCTGTTTAATAAATGCTTAAAGACATTTAAGTGTTTCACATCACATTTGTTTTCTCTAAAGGAGATTGATAAGGTTAATTCAATTTCCATTACACATTTCACTTGCTGAAGACAAAACTGAAAGGAAAATGCCCCAAGAACCAGCAGGAAGTGAAGACGGTTGCAGTAGAGGCCTGGCAGAGCATCACCAGGGACGAAACCCAGCGTCTGGTGATGTCTATGGAATCCAGACTTCAGGCTGTCATTGACTGCAAAGGATTTTCAACAAAGTATTACAAGTGACAATTAGATTTATGATTATATTAATTTGTCCAATTACTTTTGGTCCCTTAAAAAGAGGGTGGTCACATTTAAATTTGTTGTAGTTCCTACACCGTTCACCTGATTTGGATGTAAATACCCTCAAATTAATTGACCCTCAGATTTTTTTCATTTCAACTCCATTGCTGTGGTGTACAGAGCCAAAATAATGAAAAATGTGTCAATGTCCAAATAGTTATGTATCTGACTGTATGGGCCACTGCCAGTGTGAAGGCAGAAGTCACACCCATATTTGCCATTGAACTGTTTTGTGTTTCTCAGGAGGGGGCGGGCAATTGAACCTGAAGAGCAGAGGAGTAAATGAACTTCCCTTGTATGCTCTATGTTTTCAGAATCCCTCCATTTAATTCCAATCTGTTGCAGTTCTTTGAGCTGTGACACAAAAGCAGTCAAAAAAGTGATCATATTTGGCTTACTGTTACCAAACCATAAGCATGGTATACATATATTGCCTTGGCGATCTCTTGGAGACAGCTCTATAATTTGACACATAACTGAATGTTCGTACTGTTGAAAACTGGAATTCCATCACAATTCCACACAATTGTTATGTCATCAGCCCCTACTTGTCCACTCAACTTGAGTTTTTGATATTCTGCCCAACCCTGGATATCTGAAACAATTCCTGGAATCAATTCCCATTTATTTAAATGTATGTCAGATGTTTCTAAAACATCCACAAGAAAGTAAGACCCAACCCTTAGGTTTTTCTCAATGTCAAATTCACCTTTACAAGAATAACAGATTTTTGGAGCTGTCTCACTTGTACCCATGTAGCTTTCATAGGCAATGCAATAAAAGTACGTCACATACTGGCTAAATTGTCAACTCTTTATAACAAAGATATGAGGTTGCTGGCACCAAGCCAGGGAAATGTTCATTGAACAATTGTTCCTCAGTACATATGACATGAGTAAAAGCAAACTCTGTCCTTTGCTGACGGGGGCACCAGGGTATACAGGGTCGCCATCGTGGCCTTTCTGTAATATAAAACAAAACTGATTACATTCACACAGAAAAAACACAAAATGAAACAAGCAACAACACCAGTGTGCATATATAATGTGTAATTAAATTGTTATACCTTTGATTGTTTTGAATGTTTATTTCCATCTTGGCTCCTCTCCTGTCCACTTCCATCATCTCCCTCTGGTCCACTTCCATCATCTCCCTCTGGTCCACTTCCATCATCTCCCTCTTGTCCACGTCCATCATCTCCCTCTTGTCCACGTCCATCATCTTCCTCTGGTCCACGTCCATCATCTTCCTCTGGTCCACTTCCATCATCTCCCTCTGGTCCACGTCCATCATCTTCCTCTTGTCCACGTCCATCATCTTCCTCTTGTCCACGTCCATCATCTTGTTCTCCTTCCTCTTGTCTACTTCCACCATCTTCCTCTCTGTTGTCTGGTCCATTTTCCTCATCTTCTTCACTTTGAGGATCTCTCTTCTCAGAACTTCTCCCTTTTTCTGATGTCACAACTGACCTCCATTCCCCCATCTCTCCTTGCTCATTTTCATCCCATTCTTGCTGGCTCCTGTCCACTTCTTGGTAAGCTTTAGTATTATAATCTGAAAGATGAATCTAAGACAAATGTGCAGCAATTAGTGCAGTATAAGACTAACAAAATAACTGCAGAACAAAACAGCAGTATTACGCTATAATTGTAAGGCTACCATTGCACTACTAGTGTAAGCCTGGCTATGTACCACATCGCCTACTGAGGCAAACATTCAGAATGATAGATAATTGTATTTATTCCTGATCTTACCTTTTGTAAAACATTTATTCTGTGAACAGATGTTCTAGGAACTGAAGATGCACAGAGAAATCTCTTGTAGAATTTTTTTTTCCTGTTTCTGGGGATAAAGTGCAAAGAAAAATTATTTCAAAATTGTAAAACAGCTATTGCTTTATCCATTAGCGAAGCACTAGTAATTATGTTTGATGATAACCTTAATTTACAGTGGGCATGAGCATATGTTTTAGGAATCCCAGGCAAATTGGCTTTTGTCTTGGAAAGATGTTTTTTTTACACAAAAGTTATGTACTATGTGTTAGCGTGTGTCAATTTGGATACCTGGAAGAACTCAGTTCAACAACTTCTCTCGTTCTCTAAATTTATTTATTAAATGATCACAAGCAAAGTAGCAAGCACTGCAATTGCAAAAGCAGTGAGTGGTACAGCCAACACGCAGGTTGGGCCAAGAACAACTGCCCCACAACGGAAGTGGGGCCTTTCATACTCAGTTTATCGTCACAGGTTCGTCTCCCCTCGTCCTAACATCTGATTCGCTCTATCCTGTCAAGAGGAGGACATTTCATAGACACAACAGCTGCATAGCTGTGTTATACTGACCTCGCTAACCTGAACTTTATTAGACATGAAGAGTAATGCAGAATATAAGGATTTATATTATCATATTAAACAAATGAAGAATGATTGAGAGTGAAAATTATCTTTAAGAAAGTTATGTTTATCATCAGATAGGCCTAATCATATATCTGACATCCTATAGTATCCCAAACAGTCAAGAAAATGTTGACTAGTTGATATCCTATTTTTCTAGCAGTTCTCAGAAAAGTCAGAAAGCATAAAGATGAGACGTCCTTATATTGTCGCGAGCCGCTTTCAAAATAAAAGCATCTCATCTTAATGCAGGTGATGCAACATGATGCAACCAAAACAATAACATTGATTGACAAACAGTTTCTAAAGCCAGAACACAAATTGGGTTACTTACATATCATATAATAACCGACAGGTCTGCACAGAGCGGCTCCCTTTCACGCCAGTCTGTTGTCTTATGCTGAGAGCCGGCTGATCTGGGACCAAGTATTTCACCTGTAGTTTCTCCACCAAAGGTCTTCTCTCAAACGGGTGTTGGAGGAGAGATTATACCGAGTTAGTGTTTGGTTTTTCTGTGAAAAGCAGCGCTCCTGCTCGCACTCGCTGCTGCATGAGTGGTGCGCGCCTCGTCTGCCTCGTCTGCCCGAGGAGACAGAGACACGGGAACGCGCAGCCTTGGGCTTGATGAGAATAGCCCTCCCGGAAGTCTTTTTTAGAGCGCTGATTGGATGAATTGGATGTCATTCATTTATTTCTTTAATCAGTGATTGGCTAAACTGCGTATTAGACCCATCTTCCTTGGGCAGAACCGCTTGAGCCCCACGACGTGGACGAGCCCCAGAGAAGTGCACGTGAGCAGCTCATAGTGCACCAGCACAGGAGGACAAGCAGGAAAAGCAGATATTTGGCGCAGATATCCTATTTTACAAATATTACTGGGTATATTCCATAGCTCTATTTTCTTTTCTTCAAAGATTCAGGAACCTGACTTTGAGGAAGACGTAGGTCTAACATCAACCCCGAAAACGGCAAGTACAATGAAAATAGAGCCTTGAATGATGGTCATCAGTGAGCGATCCTACACCGAACTGAGGAAAACTTAACAGTGTTTCAGTCGGACCATAACTCACCCTCACCTGTAGACTCTAATGTAATGTTGTCACTAATACACCATTTAAATGATTATCATTATTATTTTTACCACTTTAACAAAACATATAGACCCAAAAATGTTCCATTTTGTGAAATACCAGTCTTATGATAGTAACACGTCAGTTATCTGTATACTGTATATCTGTTGTACAAGGACATATGGTTTAAAGTAACTAATCAGTTTTGTATTCCATTCTTTCTTGTATCACCAGATGGATGGTCACAGCATGGATGACCTCGTGGCATCCCTTCGTGGGAGGTGTTCAGATGAGAATTGGAGGGGTTGACATTTCAGAAGACAGTATGTTTAAACTATGATTTAGCTCTGTACTGAAAAGTATTACTATTATCCATCTACTACTTGCCAACTTTCACATTCAATCCTTCTGTTTTGTACCACGTACAGAGTTCATAGTAATCAAACAAATGTAACTTCATTTTTCAACTTATTATTACATTCACCTAGAACTCCCAGAAATGATCAAGCAGATGAAGGAGTGTGTGCAGTATGCCCTCGACTAGTGGGAGCCCTTCATCTGTGATGTCATCGTTTTCTATGGCCAGCGATGAAACGGTATGTAAAAAAAGTGGAAGTAACTTTTTTGCTTTAACTTGTCAGAAAAATGTTTTTGCCAGCATCGTCTGCTGTACAAGTTCAAATGTGTCAGAAAAACAGTGATGGGATTTACTAGGTTACATGTGTCACACATCAGTCATGTGAATTAGTAGATTGGGAACCTCCACACCGCTCCATAGAGGGATGTACAGACTACTATCAGTGTTTTTAAATAATAAAGCACATTGTATTCATATGTGAATAATGTCTATTAATTCCTAATAGGTAGGTAGAGATCTTCCAACTGTATATTATTGTGTTCCATTGATTCTCTCATATACAGCACGCCTTGGCTGGCAGCATTGTGACGGTTTCTAAGAGGGCCTTCCTGCGGCTTAATAGGTCACGAATGACCCCTTTTTTGCCAGGAGCTGGCTGCCCTGGTGTTTTGGAAGGAGGTCCTCGCAACGTCTACCCTGACTGGAAAGTCTGGGAAAGGGGGACTTAAAAACCTAAAAACCAACTTGACGTTGCAAAAGTGCAGGCCATAACAGATGGGTCATTGACTTGAGTCACATGTAGACAATTTACCGTAAAGCTTCTGTGATTTATAAAGCAGCAGGATCACATGTTCCTGATTTAAAAACACCACCAGTGATTACATATGTTTGACCTGCACTGGTAGGACTATTGGCATGTCATATTGATATAGTTCCTCAATGGTAATCCTCATTTACTGTGCAAAAAAATAATATTGGTTCAACCGGATTTCCTTCGTGGTGTTGTACAAAATGTTGTATTAATATGCTGTGTGACATCATCTCTCAGTTATAAAAGAGTTTCCACAGACCAGTGCCTCGGACGTGCGAGCGATCATCAGGCGTAAATGCAACAATGAGCAGTTCAACCAAAGGAAATATACATAAATGGAGCCTGTTTTTGGTGTACCATTTAAAGTTACATGTAATAAAGTCATTTTGATTACTATCTGGGAAGATCATTCAGCATTTAGGGTACTGGTAATACTTATTTAATATTTGAATGGACAATAGTATTTAGTCTACAAAGTAATATAGCATCGTAATAAGAAACTTTCTTAGTAATTTTTGGTATATTTATTCTGGTTATAGTATACCAAAAGTATAAGTTTGTGTATACTATTAACACAATATAATTATATTTATAATGTGCTAATAGTAATAATGTTTACATATTTAAGTATATTTAACTACAGATGGAAACAGCCTCTTTGCTAACTCTGGCACGTTTAACAAAAAGGTTTTTATTAATGTGCACTGTCCCCTTATTAAATAAACCATTTGAAAGTTCCCGTCCCGATACTCGTCACGACTGCTCACAACTCACAGGTATTGATTCCCGTGTGAGAAGTGCGGCTCAACTTTCCCCATCGCACAAAGGAATTCTTCACTCTGTGACAGAATCATCTCGTTTAAACGGAGTCATTGCTCTCATTAGCCAGGACACTCACTTCCCCTGTTTGTCTGCCCAACCGTTGACCGCAGGTTAATGAATAATAATAAATAATAACACACTAATGATTATGCTTGGAGGGCTGAGCATGACAGCTACTCGGTCAAAGAGGGACACAACACCCAAGGGCGGGAGAGACGGGTGGGGAACCAGCAAGGCATTACCCTCCTTTATCTTCAGGATCGTCAAGGGTCCTTGAGCCAATTGGATTATTCTCTCTCTCTCTCTCTCTCTCTCTCTCTCTCTCTCTCTCTCTCTCTCTCTCTCTCTCTCTCTCTCTCTCTCCTGCAGCACCCCAAGCTGGAAATGTGCTCAAGGTATTGGGAAACGGTGACCTCACATGGACATCTGATGAAGGCTTGACAATGTGTTGACAAATAAATGTAGCCCCCAGAGTCCTCCACGTGATGAAAAATGCATAGAGCCCCAATGTTAATTCCCCGTCAACACAACATTCCCATTCATTGAATGTGTTGCCAATAGGATGGAAAAGGGTGTTTCCATAGCAGTCTAAAGCCCAGCAAAGATTTGACAAATGGGAGGCTTAGGTATGACAAAGCAACATGATACGGGATGATGGCTGCTGGTGGTCGCAGGACAAAACACACTCTGCAGCCGGCACATTTCAAAATGCCTTTTGAAGGTTTCGATTGGCAGGTTTCACCCTAAACGAACAGTCAAAATAAAAGCAGAAGGATTAATTTAACCAAACCAAACAGGTTAGGTGTGAAAGCACCCTCAGGCCCCTTTACAAGATTATTTTAAAGCCTGGCCGCTGGAAACTTAAAAACATTCAGCACGTCACAGCGTTTACGACTAACTCATGGAGCTGACGACACCTTAATAAGCTATTAGCCACAGCTAATGAAATCCTCTAGTGACAGTTGTCATGTCAGAAGGCAGAATCAAAGGTCACCAGGCCTGCCGTTGCTTGATTCTGGCTGAAATCAATGAACCATTGTTCAACACATTATTGTGAATTCCTTCACATAACCATTACAAACATTGTTAGCACAGTGTCGCAGTACTTCTTTGACCGGTCAGATAAGTAAAGTTTCACATTGCAATGAAGCTTGCTTCTATTTCCTCTGTGTGTAATGGTGCAGGCAGTTGCACATCATTTTACAGTTTTTGCTTTCACATACATGAAAGGTGCTGTGGACTGCTATACCTGCCAACTGCCAGCCTCAGCAACTCAAATCACAGTCCATCTCTAAAAAGCCAGTCAATTAAATTATATTGAATATCTTTTGCATTCCAAATAAGCACTGAAGTAGTTTCTATGTGACAGAGATAAGGGAGGTTTGTTGGAAAACCACATTTCTGTGCCACAGTATTTTTTTATTATTGTTTGGAGGTGACTTAAGTACATTATACAGCTGCCTGGGTGTTCATATCTACCAGTGACTAACATCTTCAATAGAGTGCCAAGCACCCACATGACAAGAAAATACACTTTATTTTTGGCTGTTTGTACAAAATCAGATTTCCCTCCCACCAGTGTGCTCAGGTTCATTTCAGGCTTTCTTGGAATAAAAAACAAACAAACAGACAGTATGTAAGAAGTGGTCGTAGTCACGTGATGTCACACATTGGACTGCAGTTTTGAAACCTTGAATCCGTCGTTGAATCTTGTTTATTGGAACCAGAAGTGACAGGAGAGGGTGGAGTGCAACCAAACGGCTAAATAAACACATTTTAGGCATTTCATGAAGTGAAAACACACTGTGAAAGGGTTAAAGTTGTGAGATGAAAACACAAACAACTCGTGGTAGTGACCTGTCAATCACAAGGTAGCCCCGCACTAAAGCATACCCTGATTTATTTTCTATTTCACTCAAAATTAGAATAATATACCAAATGAACATCATGCTGTATTGATGAACACTTAAAACTAGAGATTGAGACCATGAACTCATGTTTACAATGTTTACTGAGGTATTAAGTGAAGATACAAGTAAGGTAATTTTCTGTCCCAACCAGAGTCCACATCTGTCCATAAAAATGTGTCGACAAAAAGTATTTTTTTTTTCGTTAAAGAACCAATATAATGATCCGGCTGTTAATTGCATAATGCAGTTAAAATATGCACGGACTCCCTTGTGACTATTTCTGATGCTATCGCCCTCAGTGCCCCTGAGAAGGTAAAACTGTCCCAAATCGTAAGCCCTGTGATGTTGTTTGACAGGGGTCAGCAAAGGTGATTGGCTCTGGAGCTACGACACTTCCAGTCACAGCTATTGTGCTGCAACATAAACAGATTATATCCATCTATCCATGTCCAGACTTACTTATTCTGTCAACTCAGTTGAGGATTATCCTGATCTACTTATGGAAAATAGGATTTCAGTGACTGTACACTTTAAATTGCTGGAACATGCAAAAATTTCATTTTTGCTAAGGTGCCATAATGAATTATGTGGCGCTGTTATGTTCCATGCAGACTCATGACATTTTGTAGAGGTGAAATGAAAGAAGTTGTTCGTATGATTTTGAAGAGGCATGTTGTTTAAGAGCATCAGATAGAATTCGTAAAGTTATTGGCAAATACATCAACTCTTGAAATCTCAAACCTTCCTTCATATATATATATATATATATATATATATATATATATATATATATATATATATATATGTATACATATATATATATATATACATATATATATATATATATATATATAACCTTTATATTTAAATATATATATATAACCTTTATATTTAAAGAACACGGTAGATATTTGGCACTTTCAACTCGCAAACTTGTCCAAGACGTCTGACATTCTCATCCCCCACCTGCCGCACTGAGGGAAAAGAAATGCATGAATAAGGAGAATCAGCCTAGTGACTACATCATCGCTTCCCTCTCACCTCTAGGATCTGCAATCTCTCCAACATCTGCTTGATCCAGCTCGCTACAGCCTGAACCATGCCCCTGCTAATTACAACATCTTGAGAAACTAAAGCCAATAATGAGAGAAGCAGGTGTGTAGAGCTGGAGGGCTCTGTTAACTAGGATTTCAGCACAGCACAAGCAAATTAATTCACCTTGTAATTGGGCGGCCAAGGAAGCGTACAGAGGAAGTTTGGGCATTGAGCGAGAGCAAACATTAAGGCTGAAATGCTTGATTTTATATAGATGGAGGTACGTTTCCAGTTTTCTGTTTTGACACTTTCACTTTCTCAACTTTCCAAGAAAAAACTTATTTGTAAACGTTCATCGCATGAAAATGTTGGAGTTGCTCTTGAACACTGTCAAATTATATCAGATGCCTAGCTGCAATTTTAAATTGTCTTCACATGTTCTATTTCATCCTTACTGACCGCCAGAGGCAGTGTTTCACACTGGATATGTTCAATATCGCGCTTGCGCAGTTCGAGTAATTATAACAACAAAGTCACGTGTGACCTCGGGTGACTCCCAGCTGGGTATAACATCCGGCGTCATCCCGGGATCTGTTCTTATTCATCTTCTCGCTGCGCAGGCTAACTAGTTGTTAGCATCAGCTTTGGCTGAACTTGTGTAGAAAAAAGCTCGTCGCCTGTAGCCTTGTCACCTCCGGTCGGAGTAGCAGGTCTCTCGCCCTCCAAAGGCTGCGACAGCTATAACCTCCTAGGAGGAGACGGTGCGCTTCTACGTCCGGACCATCGAGCCGGACGGTGTACCTATCTTCGGTCATCACCAGGTTGGCTATCTTCACACCGTGAAGCAACACCGGGTGAGATCGACTAATATTGTCTCTGCAACAGCAGATTCCACGGGCGCTCTCGCTCCCGCTAACTAGGTGGAGCGCTAACGGAAGCGCGCCGCTCGGCGTGGCTACATCACTACTGTTGCGGCTGGCTTTCAGAGAGCAGCGTCCCGTTCAGGCTGACTGAGGGGACGCTAACGAGAGCGACGTCGGTAAACATTCGGCTGTTATAGGTAGCGTAGTGTTGTCACTCAGGCTAACTGAGACCACGCTAATTCCCACCAGGCTAACTTGTGGGACGCTACCGAGGTTACGTCGATGACGATACTGACAGCGTGTACAGCAACGTCGGTAAACATCGCGGCTGTTATAGGAGTACGTCGATGACAGTACTAACAGCGATGACAGTACTGACAACTAGATTAGCCATAGCTACTAGACTAGCCATAGCTACGGTACTAGTGAGGAGTGCTCCCCTCTCACTAGACAGACTAGTGTCTGACCTGTTTCCGCAGGACTGGTCTCCACAGCAGTACAGTTCTCTCACTGAAGCTACCGCTAGGACACCAATAATCACAGCTACTATACTAGCACAGCTACTATAGTCACAGCTACGTTACTAAGGGAGGAGAGTTTCCTTGCTCCCCTCTCACTGGACAGACCGTGTCTGACCCGTTTCCAAAGGACTGGTCTCCACAGTAGCTCAGTGCTCCGCTGTAGCTTACTGCTAGGACATCAATGATCACAGCCACTGTACTGGTGGGGAGAGTGCCCTCGCTCCCCCCCACTAGACAGACTGTGCCCGTCCTGTCGCCACAGGACTGGCCTCCACAGTAGCACAGCGCTCAGGCGCTGTAGCTGACTGCTAGGACGCCAGGAGCCACAGCGACTGTACTGGTGAGGAGGGTGCCCTCGCTCCCTCCCACTAGACAGACTGTGCCTGTCCTGTTGCCACAGGACCAGTCTCCACAGAGGACAGCAGGAATCACAGCTACTGTACTAGTGAAGAGAGTGCTCTCGCTAGACAGACTGTGCCTGGCCTGTTGCCACATGACCGGTTCCCCACTAGCTCAGTGCTCTCGCTGAAGCTTACCGTAGGACACCGATGATCACAGCTACTGTACTAGTGAAGAGAGTGCTCTCGCTAGACAGACTGTGCCTGGCCTGTTGCCACATGACCGGTTCCCCACTAGCTCAGTGCTCTCGCTGAAGCTTACTGGTAGGACACCGATGATCACAGCTACTGGACTAGTGAAGAGAGCGCTGCGCTCCCCTCTCCTAGACAGACTGTGCCGGCCTGTTTCCACAGTAGCACAGTGCTCCCGCTGAAGCTTACTGGTAGTACACCAGGAATCACGGCTACCGCACTCGCGAAGAGAGCCGTACTAGCGAAGAGAGTGCTCTAGAAGGAGATAGAAGCACTCCCTTCACACTAGACGGACGGTGTCTGACCTGTTTCCACAGGACTTGTTTCCAAAGTAGCAGTGTTCTCGCTTGGCTTACTGCTAGGACACCAGTAATTACCGCGACCATACTAGGAAGGGGAGTGTCCTCACTCCCTCTCTCTTACTGTTCCCTGCCCCTTCTCTAGCAGTCAGCAGAGCGCCCCACTCAGACTGACTTCGTAATCCACATCGATTAGTGGGGCAGGGTCCCCTCAGACTCGTGCTTAGGTTTAACCTTGCCGGCTGTGGGACCTGTGCGGCTCCTCTCCAGCCTAAAGACAGCCATGACCCTTGGCCTCGAGCCCGAGGGAGGGTCTCTCACCTTCCACCCTAGTGCGGAGAGGACTGAGGCATCAGACCGATGGCAGCAGGGGCTCCATGTTGGCCCCCAGCTCACCCCAATAGCCACCAGCGACCTCAGCGTCTCGCTGAGAGGCAGAGCCGCTCCCAAACGCGACTCTTCCAGTGTGTGCCCCACAGACAACCTCCGAACCGGGGCACTAACGGTCCAGACCCCTGTGTTGTTTCCAAGGAAACCCAGGGGTACAAGCTTCAATTCTGACGCCGACCCCCGACCCTCAGCCGGGTCAGGGGGACTACCATCACTGACCCGGCAAAGAGGTGGTGGAACCCCGGTCACAGCCCGGGGGATTCTACTCAACCTACTTCCTCGCAAGGAAGACGGGCGGCAGACTGCGCCCAGTCCTAGGTCGGAGGGACTCAACAAGTCCTGGGGTCTTGCCATTCATAGGCTGAGCACAGCAGGCACCCTTGCTGAGACTGGTTCACATCCGTCGACTTGAAGGATGCCTATTTTTAGGTGCCCATTGTGCTTAGCCACAGATGGTTCCTTTATTGGCCTGTCAAGGCCGTTATCTTGGTTCAGGGTGCTTCCGTTCGGACTCTCCCTCTACCCACAAGTATTCACAGAAGGTGTCACTGCTGCTCCCCCCCTGTAATCACAGGCTGCGAAGATACTGCCGTACCCGGACGATTGACTAATCTGTGAAATTCCAGTTTCAGGCTGCACAGAACACTGCTCGCCTCATCTCCACTGGCTTCCGATCAAGTACAGGATAGACTTCAAACTACTACTCATCACCTACAAAGCCCTAAACAACCTGGCCCCTCCCTACCTTTCAGACCTCCTCCCCCTTCACGCCCCAACCCGTTGCCTCAGGTCCGCCGGTACAAACACCCTGAAGACCATCAGGACCAAGCGCCGGACCTGGGGGGACAGGGCCTTCTCTGCTGCTGCACCCCCCCTCTGGAACGCTCTCCCCATCCTCATCTGTCAGGCTCCCTCACTAGCTTCATTCAAGCGAGCCCTCAAAACGCATCTCTTCCAACTCGCTTTCACCTGCTAAAACCTGCACCTATCCTCCACTACGACTCTCAGCTTCTCCAGTTTTCTTTCCTTTCTTTCTTTGTTACAAAAAATGTCCTGTTTGTTTGCTTACTTTGTCTTTCATTTTTGTTCCGTTCGTCATTGTCTACTGTCCATATTGTAAAGCGTCTTTGTGTATCTTTAAAAGCGCTATATAAGTTGAAATTATTATTATCTCTTAGGTGGCCCTGTGGGGTCTCAAGGTGAACACAGGGAGGAGCTCTCTGAGCCCTTCTTAGAGCATAACCTTCATTGGTGTAGCTCTGGATACAGCCATTGTCCGTTGCCCCAGTGTGTGGACGACACAGGCGGCTGCCCTACATCCTCTTTCTTTGCCTATTGGGCAAATTGAGAAACGGCCTTAGCTGTCGTTCCTTTGGGCTTGCTCTCGCTGCGCGCCTTTGCAGAAGTGGCTGAACAGCCTCGGCCTGTGCCACAGGCATAGGTCAGTAGAGGCATCACAGCATTTGCCTTATCGCTTTATCCCCGTGGAGGGAGAGAGCATACCTGTCAAGGAGTATCCCCATTGGCGTGGTTCCATCCCGTCGGGAAGTGGTCTGCTCGGGGGAGGGGGTCCGCTCAGGACCTCATTGAGCAGGTCAATGTCACCTAGCGTTCAAACATTTCCTTCCATACTTGAGAGGAAGATATGTACTTCGGTCGGACAACACCTCGACCGTGTTCCACTGGTTCTTCTTAAGGGAGAGGACCAGTCCTCTGTGTCAAGATGCCCTGGCTCACATGTGGCCAGAGGGCCTTCTTTAAGCTTTCCCCCCATTTCCTCTGATCTGCCAAAGCTCCTCAGTGTTATTCAACGGGGCCACAGACTGGTGCTGGTTGCCCCCTTATAGCTGGCCATAAGGGGGCAATCAGCACCAGTCTGTGGCCCCGTTGACTGGTGGGGGCAATGGGAGAGACCTCCTATTGCAGCTAGGTGGTCGGATCTAGCGTTCCGATCCCAGCCGCCGTGAGCTAGGGGCCCGGCGGTTGCCGAGCCCGAGCGGCTGGACAGAACCAGTCAGGAGGACTATTCTGAAGGCCAGAGCGCTATCTACCCGTCTACAGGACGAGGACTCAGTACAGTGCCCCGTGCCTACTGTACTAGAGTTTCTGCAGTCCCTCCTAGAGGAGGGCCAGTCTCCCTCTACCCTGAGGAGGTACATAGCTGCTATTTCAGGGCAGCATGCTGAGGTCGACAATGACAGGGTATTGAGCCACAGGCTGGTGTCCCTCTCCTTAGATGGGGCTCAGCAGCTGCACCCTTCAAGCGCCCCAAAGGCTCCTCAGGGGACTTGTCCGTGGTAATGGACACCCTATGTTCGCCTCTTGAAACCGAGGCAGAGGCTCAGATGTCTGTCGGCAAGGACTGTTTTTTTCTCTCCTCCTTGCCATCACTTCGGCAGGCGAGTAAGCGACTGTTGGTGAGTGAAGCCTGTCTGAGGTGGAACTCAAGACAGGCCTGATGTGGCCTAAATGTGGCCTAATGCAGCGTTTTCCCCCAGGGGTGGGGGAACGCTTGTATCTCAACCAGCCTATCCAGCTGGCAGTCAGAGCTTCTGTGCCCGGTGCGGGTCCTCGAAACCTTGGTCAAGGCCACCGCATGCATATGACGGTCGGGCCAGTTTTGTTGTCCTAGGATGGACCTAAGAGGAGCTGTGCCCTTTCTAAACTGCGCCTGTCCCACTGGATAGTGGAGACCAGGGCCTGTGCATACAGAGCGAACGGCCGTGCTCTGACATCCGGGGTAGGGTGCCATTCTACCAGGGTTGTCTCCACATCAGGGGCAACCTTGAGAGGTGTGCCCGTGCAGGATACATGTGCTGCAGCCTTAGGGTAATACCCCTAAGGCTGCAGCACATGTATCCTGCACAGCTACATGGGCTGCAGCCTTAGGGGCATTACCCAGCACTTTCAACAGAGACTACAGAGTGAACGTTGCCACCCCTCACCCACTGGGTGTGGTGCTTGGCCCAAATTCCTCTGCTTGAGCCATATGAGGTAGTTCCTGTGGGATTCCTCGTGACTTTGTTGGTATAAGACTTATACCAACAAAGTCAGAGGCAGTGTTTCACACTGGATGACTTATACTATAAGTCATCCAGTGTGAAACACTGCCTCTGGCGGTCAGTAAGGATGAAATAGAACGAAGGTTATGAAGATAACTACGGTTCTATGAATCCTGGATGACCGCCAGAGTTCTTGGTCACTCGGAATCTCATGATTTCGCGAGAAGATTCCGCAGAACAGATGTTATACCCGGCTGGGAGTCACCCGAGGTCACACGTGACTTTGTTGTTATAATTACTCGAACTGCGCAAGCGTGATATTAAACATATCCAGTGTGAAACACTGCCTCTGGCGGTCATCCAGGATTCATAGAACCGTAGTTACTTTCGTAACTTTCGTTTTACACAATGAAACAATGGTTTACAGCCCTTCTAGAGGCTCTGTGAGACTGTACTTAATGCTAACCTCAGCATGCTAACATGATAAGTGACAATTCTACTATGCTGATGTTTATCAGGTTTGGTTAACCTTTTTCACCATCGTAGTTTAGCTTGTTAGCATGCAGACACGTACAGCTAAAGCTGATGGGAAGATTTGCCGCTATCTTGTCATAAACCAAAGTATTGGACAATAATTGGAGACATTTTCACCTGATGATGGCGCTACATGTAAAGTCATAAAACCACCAACGTCATTAATATTCATCCCAAGGGGAACATAAATGTTGAAACAATGCATTTAATAATTGTCGAGACATTTAATTAAATTACATCACAAATGTCAAGCTAATGCTGACACTAGAGGAAATGTCAGGTGATTGTCTCTGGAGACCATGTCCTGTAAGTCATTGACTCTGGATTCCATGTCTTGTAAGTCATTGTCTCAGGATAGTATGTTGTAGGGGTGGGAATCACCAGAGGTCCCACGATTCGATACTATCACGATACTTGAGTCACGATTCGATACTATCACGATACTGCGATATGTTGAGTATTGCAATTTATTCCCTTTTTTCCAACTGCAAATTGTCCCCAAATGAAAACTTTGTCAACATATTTGGTCTGATAAGATAAAGTTTTCAGTCTGTTCATCTCACTTCAATCATTTTTATTGCAGCAAAATGTGATTGTCAAGCAGACAAACTGAGCAACATGTCATAAATGTTGCACCTGACGAACTGAACTGCTTGTATTACTGTTTGTATTACAGTCTACAACATAGTCGCGTCATTTGCGCCAGAGAGGGGTCGGGGCTTATCTCCTTGTAACAATTCGCCCTCAGCTTTAGATAGAGGGGGAAAAGCACAACGCTAAATTAAAAGGACATGGGCGGATCTGTTGCTAATACCTGTCAAACGCTGCCCCGGATCGCGCAACAAAAACACACGAAAACCAACAGTCGGTTGTGAGTCTGGGTGTTATTTACCAAATTAAATTCAATGCCACAAAGCAAGACACATAACACAAACAATTAACCCCTCCCCCAAAATACAACTCAATCCCCAGCTCCCAACAGTCCCGAAGCGATTTAGCGTCGTGGAAGTTGCGTCCAGAGACGAAAGAAATCCCCCCCCCAAAGTCGGCGCGCACAGCTCCGCGTCGGGCGGAGACGTGGCGAGAGAGAGTCGCCGCGTCCGCCTGCCCCGTGCTACCTTACGGCAGTCCTTCCAGCAGCTGGGCCCAGTGCTTCGGCTTTCGGAGCAGTCCTCTGTAACAATTCCACCCCCGCTGGGTCCGTACAATCCCACAGGGCAGTCGCCGTAGTGCCGTCCTGCATCCACTGAGCGCTGTCTGCCCGCGCGTCTGAACTCCGACCAGAAAACAAAAGCCCTCGCGTCACTTCCCCTCGCGCACCTTAAATACCCACGCCAAAATAAAAGTAATAACAATAACAAATAATAAACGGTCCCGTTTAAACCCGTGTCCCTGTTCAGGCCACCGATAACATTCCAGTTACAGCGCTTAAGTATAAAAGAAAATAAACAACCAGGTTTCTTCTTTTTACTAGTGCTGTACCAGAGGCAGACTTATGCGATCTTTACATCCTTACGTGTAAACAGTTTTCATTTACGCCATCCACCATGGAAACTAGTTCTGCTTTATACTTGTTGTGGAAATCCCAAAACGCTGGAACATCAAACGCCCTCCTATCTGGGTTTATAATATTATGCGTAGGCGCATACAGCGCGGTGAATTTCACTGACTTCACCAGGAAGTGCGTCTGAATGGCGGCTGCTTCCAGCGCTACTAGAGCACCAACAGCCGGTTTGATTCATGCTTTTTTTATGTATTTCCCCACCGCTGTGTCGCAAGTGTCGCAACAGCTGTGCGAGCAGCGACGCTACGAGTGGCAGGAAGTCAAGACATACGGCGCATTTCTAATTTCTTTCTCCGGTGTCGCCATTTGTTTCTTTCCTACGGATCACGCTGATCCGAGACCTCTGCTGACCTCACCAGAAAATAACACAGCACCATCTAGTGGACTGAAAAAGCAATTGATTTTGGACCAAAAAGTTTATAATTGATATAATAAAAGATCGATACTCGGCTTCCGTGTATCGATACAATATCGCCACGCAAAGTATCGCAATACTATGCTGAATCGATTTTTTCTCCCACCCCTAGTATGTTGTGTAAGTTAATGTCTCTGGGTTCCATGTCCTGTAAGTTAATGTCTCTGGGTTCCATGTCCTGTAAGTCATTGTCTCTGGGTTCCATGTCCTGTAAGTCATTGTCTGTGGGTTCCATGTCCTGTACAACATTTCTTGGCAATCAATCCAGACCGAATGTGAAAAGGATCCTTACAAACAGAGTCTTCTTTTCCTCAAGCAGGATTGGCCTACAGACTGCCCTTTCTCACCAGTTCTGATACATTCCCTTCGGTTCCTCTTACAGCCTCTTAGAAAGAAAAATACAAGAGACAGATGACAGTAACTCGCTTTGGGCAATTCTGTAAGTATTTGCCTTAATGCAAGTGGAGAGTTCATCACTTTTCCCCCTGAAGTAAGGGCTCCGCTGTGCTTTGTTTGCTCCTCAAACATTTATATATTTCAAGGCCTGAGTTGTAGCTTCATGACCTCTCTCACTTCCCTTAAATACACACTGCATATACCGCAGAGATCTCAGCTCGACTCCTTCCATTACATTGTGTGTTGTGATTCCTCCATGGCAGGTAATAACACCATTAGTCCTGATGATGAACCTAAACTGCTGCCTGAGCTGAGGGTACATATTGTGGTTGGATGGATAGGTCCTAACAAAGCTTCGTGCCTGGAGGGAATCCCTGAGCAGCTTTAATGTGTTTCTGGGTAGAGGTAACTGCAAACAAATGGTCATCCTGTGTGCAGCTCCAGGTTCGCCTCGGGCGAGGTGGGCCAACACATCGCTGAAAATGTGCTGGATCGATTCCCTGCAGGCGGAAGGTCAGTTGTTGTGAGTCTCGGTTTTAAAACTATGGGTGGTTGAGTTTAGTTTTCATTTATCATCAATTACATTGTTCTGTTTTGTAGCTTTGACGGCGATATTTGTAAAAGCTACTTTTTCCATCGAATCTTTTTCTCCCTTTTTCCAATGCCCTTGATCCGTGATGCACATCATGATCACTGCAGCGGCGGAAGGCAATGAGCGCTGGCTGTTTACGGAGCGCTGCAGGAAAGCGTGCACTCCCAGCTCCATCTGAAAGGGCAAACTGTGCTGCGTGCACAGCTGTTTTTTTGCCTGTGTGTAAATGTAGGGGCGATGTGAGGACACACTGGCACATTCACAAATGTCACAGGTGAACAAAAGATGAATAATGGACCAGTGAGATATATAACCAGTTGAATGTTGAAATTCAAGCACATAACTCAGGTGTAACTAAGGTGATCGTAATATCTAGGCTACAAACTGAAGGCCTGTCTCTTACAATTCTGACTTTATATGGTCTAAATCAAATTTGTAAAAAATCTGTAATACTAGCACATTTATACATTCTTGAGCACTGTTTGCATTGAATTATACATATTCTTTAATTACAACCCAACCCCAGTGTTTCCTGTAGAGTATTGTATGTTTCTCTCCAAGGCTGAAAGGTTAATAAATGCTTCTATCTCTAGCAGGCTGGACCATTGTAATGATCAGGTGTGTCTAATGCTGCGTTCACACCAAAAGCATTGCAAATATTTGCGGCGCGTTTACTGCGTTCACACCAAACGCGTTGTGAATGTTACTCGTGCCCGTGGCTTATCTTCAGCAACGGTAGGACGGCGCTGATGACGGGCGGAGCTTCTCAACGCTGATTGGCTGACGCAACTCAGCGTCACGCATTTATATATTTTTTCGCCAGAGTTGGAAAATGTCAACTCCCGCGAATTGGAAAATTTGCTTTTTAGCAACCTGTCACGTCTGTGCATTGACTTTGCAATGTAATCTACTCGCGCGTCAAATTCGCACCGTGTTTGGTGTGAACGCAGCATAAGAGAGCCCACATTACTCCCAAATATTTGAAATGGTTACCTGTCTGTCAAATAATTACTACTTAGCTTTAAGTTTTTTTTTAAATCACTGAAATTAAATCACTGAAAATGTAAAATCTCGAAATTGGTGCCTGCCAAGTTCCTTACATCCTGCGGCTGAAGCCTGAGGTCAGAACCAAAAGGCGTGGAGAGGCAGATTTTCTTTATTATGCCCTCAAACTATGGAACGGTCTGCCAGAGGGTTTAAGGGACTCTAAATCTGTTGACATTCTTAAACGAAATCTTAAGCTCATACACTACCGGCAAAAACATAGCTTTTTCATGCACTGGTCATATTTTAAAGGTTTGGGTTATTTTGCTTCCATAGCATGTCTTCTTTCAGACTAGAGAATATCCAAAATACACGTGTTTATTTTAACATTGTCGATTCGTGTCTGTAGATTTCTGCTTCTTGGTGATATTAATGTTTTCCCCCATGTAAGGGCCTGAGGGGAGGTGTGGTGGATGGAATCTACATTCCAGCCAGAAGGCTCCACCCACCCAGAGCATTGGGATCAGGTGTGGGACAAGACACACCTGATCCGGATCCCCCTCGTCAGGGAGGCTTACAAAAGCCAAGGAGGGGGAACGGAGCAGAGAGACATGCGACGAGAGGAGAAGAGAGGCGTCTCCTCTTTGTGAAGGTTGAGGATTGAGCCGGTAAGTTGGCTAGCGGCCCGGCTAAAAGACTGTAGTTCAGTAGATCACTGATAGAGCTCTGGACCGAGCTACGTTTTGGAGTTGTTTTATGTTTGTTTAATTAAAGTCCTTTTGAAACCTGCAGAACTGACTCTGCCTGTGATTGCTGTGCTGCCCTAACTCTGGTGTCCTCCGTGTCGTCCTGTTACACCCTATCTCATACTCCTATGTCCCAGCACTTAATACAACAAACTTTCCAAGTTCCATTCCTATCTATATTCTGAAGGTTTTTACAGAGCCTGATTTATATAAAATTCCATTCCTAAAAACATGGCAAATAGATTTTATTTGTGGCTACTGACAACACTTTAGGATTGATGTTGTAAAACAAAAAGAAACAATTCCATCCGTAAAAAGGCTCTTGTCAACAGTAGGGTTCACAGCAGGCCGTAAAATCAAAACAACGACGTTCCATGGAGCTGTGGTGAAGTGAGGAATCATTGTGTTTTTTTTTTTTTTTTCATCTCAAGTGACCGTTGTAAGTGATTATTGCAGCATTTAGAAATGCATCTAAATTATTTTAGAACAGTAAAACCAGTTAGACAAATCATAGAAAAAAGCAAACCAATGTCAATACCATCTTAAACTTAAGAATTCAATGTGCTAAATATCTGTCTCCTAAGGGGAGTTTTGTTCTGTCATTTCACTTATTCCAGACACGTCGGCTTCACAAGGAATTCAAATTCACAACAATTAAATAGTTGGGTGTCTCCAGGTCATTTTTATCATCGTTTAAATAGGGCTTCACTTTTCCATAACCTGGGAGAATGACGTCGGCTCTAGGGGCATTATCTCCCTGAGAAGGGATGAACTGGGGCCAAATTGAGTAATGCTCGTGGTGAGGGACACTGAGGAGGTCAGGTCAGCCATTCAGCTGGGACAGTAATGGTCCGCCTCGTGCCTCTCCCCGACAATGACAGCGACGATTACAGTTAGGCCCCTGAGCCACATGAGTTCCCAGAGAAGTCGTGGCGGACACTGTCACCTGGCCCAGGTTTTAGGTGGATTAAGGCTGACAGACACAAAACAGGATAAATGACCTGCTCATCTTTTGCTGGAGGTGTAAAGAAAACATTCATTCCCTCCATAATCGTTCCACAGCACCTTTCTTTTCTGCTTGGCCGTCCATACAAAACAAAAAAGAATACATTTCATGCCTTTTATTGATCGTAAGAAAGGTCTGTGGAAGGTTATTTCCTCCAGGTAAAATAGTTATACAAATTAGCATATCCAATCAGTGTGACATACTGTTGCAAAATTAAAGAATTAAAGTGATAAACCTCAAGCTTTTCATTACATCACACCCAATTTTGATCATTTCTTTTAAAATAACTCTTCAATGTATTTCCATTTCTTATGTATCCCTAATTAGTACATTTTGAATGTCACTGGTAGAGTCTGCCATACCGCACATTATTCAAATGACGAGAGATCCACGGGAGTGCGTGTGTATGTATATTCGGGCTGCGCACGTTATAAATGCGTTAACGCAGCAATCAATGTTATCATGCGTTAACTGCATGTTGTTGTTTTTTGCATTGGGAGGGGCTTAATGTTACACAGCATTGATGCAGCCAACCAGCGTCCTTAGAATCACAACGAATGACGGCGCATATGAGCCTCCAGACCAGAGGTGGGCAAACTGCGGGCCGGATACGGCCCGCCGAGTATTAATATACGGCCCGCCGAGTATTATAATTATTATAACATTAAAAAAAAATATTAAAAAAAAGTTTTTTATTTTAAATAATTATAAGTTATAGTAAAGACCGCTGTAGCGCTTCTCCGTTCCCAAGTTCAGTTTCCCGAAGCACGATGACCACAACAGACCAGCGTTGATGTTTCTTCATGCTTATTTATTGCACAGCGCTCTTTTAGGCTTTTCGTGTGTGCAGCGGCCGTCATTCAGACGCTGTTGTGGGACTACGGATAATATTATGAACCCAGACACCACGGAGTTTGATGTTCCGACGTATGTGGAGTTTACACAACAAGTATAAAGCAGAACTGGTGGTTATTTCCAAGGTGGATGGCAGAATCGGTATCCGTTTTACGGAGATAAGACCGGCGCAGTTCCCGGAGGAGTCGGAGAAATTCACCGAGCTGTGTGCGGCTACGGATAATATTATGAACCCAAACACAAGGGTGTTTCATGTTCCGACATGTTTGGGACTTCCACAACAAGTATAAAGCAAAACTAGTGGTTATTTATTCCATAATCGATACCGGAAAAGACAGCTCTTTTTCACGGAGAGACCCGACGGCGATAAGCCACGCCCCCTTTGTCAAACACTCTCCATCCATCTGATACTGGCCCGGCCCGTCTGTCAAATTTTTTAATTCAATGTGGCCCCTGAGCCAAAAAGTTTGCCCACCCCTGCTCCAGACGCACCGTCGTCAGGAGAATACACAAGTTGTATGAAACGGAGCGCACTACAAAAGTGACGGCGTTACAACGTGCATCAACTGTTGCTCTCCCTGAGACTACTGGACATCACTGTAAGCAATAGACCTTCGAAACTATGGCTGTTTTGGGGATAATGATCTGTCGGACAAATGGGCTTTAGGTCCAATGGGAGGTTATCCAGACTATTGGGGTTTCGTATTAATGGGCTGATGGAATAATGGCACGGCATTGGAGAGACTGATGTCAGGGAACATATGGTGCAGAACACACAG
Source organism: Myoxocephalus aenaeus (assembly GCA_038501785.1). NCBI lineage: Eukaryota > Metazoa > Chordata > Actinopteri > Perciformes > Cottidae > Myoxocephalus > Myoxocephalus aenaeus. Next base: position 1,783,796 of record JBAMJR010000042.1, read on the forward strand.
GGCTAAGGGAACATAGGGCTGAGGAAACATAGGTCTAAGGGAACATAGGGCTGAGGGAACATAGGGTTCAAATTCTGTCAAAAGTATCACATTAATTATGACAAAGTAAGTCCATTTGGATTTTTTTATCGTAGTCATGCGGAATCAAGCAACAGTACTTTTTAATTCTGATGTCATAACATAAGTTGCTCATATTTCTCGTCTCATATATTCATATACATTGCTGACAGAGCGAGGCTTCCGTGTATTTCATGCAAAAATGAACACAACACATAACATGTGCAGAGGACAAACAAAGTGTGTGCATATCTGTGAACAGCATGTAGGGGTATGCGTGCATGAATCATAGACTGTGGTCACTCCTTCACTTGTTGCCAATGCACAGTAGAATCTAAGAGCAGACAGATCCCCCTCGCTCCATTGTTGTCCTTGATGGCATGATGCGAAGCATTGTGTGGAAAATTGCCTGCACTGCGGTTCAGGGGGATGTAGTATTGTCATGACGCATGCCTAAAAAAATAAATATTGAAAATGTGATTCTGCGTATTTGACAATGCGGGGAACGGCTTGTACGTGTGTGAGAGAAACGTATCTGACAAATATCTGAAAGCTTCAGCTGAAAATGTCTGGCAGGAAATTTCATCCGTCTGCTCCCCCCACCCAAAGCCGAGGATGCTTGTGGAATGAAAACCCAACTCTTACCTTCCAAGTAAACACAGTCAGCGGGATGTATGTTTGTGCAAAGCTTTGTCTCTTTATTTTGATTCATCCGAGTGACTCTAAATAGTATGGATGTGTGGCATTGCATAATGCTTAGCTCAGACTACCCATGTCACAGTTATTCATGAGTAGAAACACTATGAATCCCATCGCTATTTATCAGTTACTGACTTCAACTTCTCCCTGTGACTCTAATTCTGTTAGACTTCCCAAAGCTTATCAATCACTTTCGATCTCACAACAGGAGCAATTATGTAAATCTGGAGAATAATAACCATAACACGTCTGTTGTTTCTTTGCTTGGCTGGCTGGTGTAACCAGGAAAATTAAGCATCAGTTTGTCGCCACTTCACAGACTTTTGACAGCAATATGAAATGTAGTTAAAGCGTTGGAGTGTATTTACCTCTCTCTCTTTATGAAAAAAAGTGTTTTTTGAACGTGTAAACATGTTCTAGTATGAACCTAAAAATAAAAACAAGCGATGTACCCTTTAAATATGTCATACTTAAAGGTCAGATTGTTGAACTGGAGAGCTAAAGGGACAAAGCCAGTGTCCAAGAGGACACACACCTACCAAAGAGACTTTTCACAACCTGGCAACTGGTTTTCAACTGATCTACATAGCATTACGAAATGATTCATTAACATTCATATATACATTAGGACAAATGAATAAAGCCGCTCTAAAAAGATGCCTCATTACACAATGTGTAGCCTTTAAAATGGTAGAATACATATCTGTGCACTTCAGTGTTGGAGCTCTACTTTGTGATTTTTGACTGACTAATATGATATGAGTGTTTTTAAAGCACTAATCAATCTGCATATTGGCCTATTTATCAATTCATTTCATGATTACGAGCTAAATCGTTCCAGTATGACCAAATCCATTGGTTTTCCACAATATTGACTTCACACTTCGGGGGCAATTTTCTCGTGTGATCCGTTTGTACATCAATATATTTTTTTGAACTTTTGTTTTTGTCATGAACATTTAAAACTTGAATATTACACAGCAAAACAATTATAAGTGAGGTTGATTTCTCTAGCTTTCGGATCACAAACAAAGACATCAACCACTCACGTGATGCAGAACGGACAATAGAAACGTACACTATATTGTACAACAACACAAAGACGGTGGAGTCTGAAACCAAGGCGACGACCTTTATTACTTCTTTCAACGTTGACAAAGGCGGCACAGACCAGATCCACTCCTTTAGTGTTGACCTTTCACAATAAAAGCCCGGGATTGTGTAACTGTTTACCAGAGGGAGCTCAGATTCACTCGGAGCATTTCACTTAAAGGAAACTCAATACAGTAGCTTAAAGTAGCTCAGTGTTCAGCAGTGAACCTCAGACAGCTGCTCTGGGTCAACAGGGTCCTGGTCGTTGGTCTTCCGCCTGCTCAATATGTATTCAAAGCTTTTATAGATTAAGTGTTGCAACTGTCACATCACTGCCAGCATGAATAGTTTTGATGGAAAAATATTCACAGGCAAGTATTTCACGCCCCCTGATGATTTTATTATGTGAACAGCTCACAAACATAACAAAGGAAAAAAGTCCCCGGAGAGGCATTGTTTATGCATTATTCTGTCTACATGCAACTTTGATGCGATATGACAATTGACAACCTCCAGTTGTACCGTCTTAACGAATCTAATTATGTCTTATATGTTAACTTGTATTGATTAAACACAATATCAAGCAAATTGGCTTGGAAACCAAGACCATGCAGAAGAGCTTCCAGTAGATGCGTCCGCATGTCCGCCGGGGGGAAAACACTTCTCAACAAGAACAGCAAAGAGACGTTCAATGGCATGAGAGCGAGTCTAAATCAAAATTAGCTTTTTCCTTGTTTAAATGCACTTTAATGCTGCATTGCACGTTCTATCACACAGGTGAAAAGAAACGACTGCTATTGGAAATGAATCTGCACCGTTGACTCTGTCTGTGTGAGTATTGATTTGCATGCACCAGTGTGGTCTCTTTCGTTTATCCTTGAATTTTCGTTCTGCTTCTCCTACACCGCGTCCGTGGGCCCCGGGGCCTCTGCTTCGGCCTCACAGAGTGTGGGGTCAGGACAGTAGAAAGGCATTTTTCCTGCCTGCCGGAATAGCTCGGCCCAGTGGGGGAGTTCTGATAGCCGGTCCAGCGTTAGCGACCTCATCCCCACCTCCAAGTAATGAAACGGAGGGATGTTGGATCTGCTCAGGGGGAGAAGAAAAAAAATCCTATATCACTGGGTGGAAATAGGAAGGAGGAAGTACTCTTTGAAGTTTGGTAAACGACCTCCATCTGTGTTCATCTCCTTTACTTGTGAGGCTATACGGTGCAAAGCGTGCCCCGCTGCTCTCCTCTGCCCTCGTCGCTGGCTGCAGGAAAGAAACACTCCTTCCCCGCCGTCTGTTGGGAGGACACAGATGATGAAAGCATCATAAAGAGATTAAACGGTGTACTTTCCCCCCGTGTGGCTCCCGGGGTGTACATTAATTGGCGTCGCAGCCTAATGGGACCTGCGGCTCTGTTTAGGTGGACATTTTGAAGGGCCCTAATGTCGTCATTATCTGCTGCCGAGGTTACGGACGCGTGTCCCCTCGGGGGTCGGCTCGTGTTGTATCGGGCCCACTTCCTCCTCCTGCAGAGGACTCACTCTGCCGGCGCCTCCTTTGGAGCCTTTGGAGCGTCACTGGGATTGCTCAGTGAAGAAAGAAAAAACATATTATGATTTTGGATATCTTTTGTACATGTTGAATGTTGAAAACACCTTTCCTGACTGAATCCAAAGCTGTTTGCTGAGCTTTCACTCCCTTTATTCACAGACAGACTTATGTTGCTATGCTTGCCATATTTTGTTCTTCACAGGAGAAATAAGACTACTCTGAATTGTCTTGTCACTGGTAAGTGATTCAGAATAGTTTGGCCTGTACTTGCAAATAGCTTTTCCCTAAGAACTTAAAAGGGAACACTTGGCACCTTTTATGTGAATGTCCAATCAGTGTTTATCATAAGTGTAGTCGATTGATGAATTCCTCAGTGCTTGCTAAATTTAACCAGAAAACTTGGTTGTTCCAAAAGTCAACGCTGATTATTTAAGACTTAACACGATTATTTTAACCCAACCAAGAAGTTTTGTTGCCAAAGCCGAACAAAGTAAACCGTTGAAGTAAAACCTCATTGTTTCCACCTGTGCCTCGTTGCCTGTCTTCCCCTGTGTATTTGGCGAGAGGGTTTTCTTTGTCGTCCCCCGTGATTGCAGCGCCGTCTAGTTGTAGTTTGTTTCCAGGACCAGTCTTCGCCCTTCTTTTGTAACTTTGATTAGTAAAACACTTTTTGATTTTGTCTCACCGTGACTCCTGTCATTTCCTCTGAGTCTCTGCCACTCCACACCCGGTTGTGTCAGGAGACGGTATTTGATTTGTTGAGTGATCGAGGAAAAATATGAAAGTAAAAAAGTCTAACTATTATAACCGTATAATCATTTTCTTTTTATATGTAACCATTTGAGCATATATATAATGTTTGGTTTTTATTTTCATTATAGTTTGTGATTAGACCACATAAAATCCATAGGACACTATAAGTTGCTATGTAATATACTCTTTTTGAATAAGATGTGTTAAATGTTCTTTCCTTTGTTTGAAACATGCGTTGGCAATATAACCAAATAAGGTAGTAAACTCCCTCTGTCCAACTCTGGTGACAGCATGACTGATGTACTTTTGTGTATAAAAGAGGGGGTAGAATGTATGTTTTTTGGGGGTGCCTCGCAATTCTGTGCAGGAGGATAGAAGAGGTGTTTATTCACCAGCTCTAAAAACTTAACCCTTTCTCTTAGTTACTTGTAAACTTTTAAACTGTTTGATTGAATTGAATTTTTTGTATGTAAGGTAATCTTTAAATAAAACTCTGCCTTATTCGTAAGGAACTGAAACCAAAACAAGGATTCTGGTTCTTTAAAACAATTTAAACCCTCTTTCCCTGTCCATCCACCGTGAGATACAGAAGTGACGACTGAATCTACCAAAGAAACTTAAGGTAAGTATCTTTGGGTGAAGACTTTTGCAGTGTTTGTCATAATGATGAGATGGTGTCAAAATAGGTAGAGAGAAGGTATAGACTATATACGTACTCACTTGATAAGGGTTGAGAGGAGTTACAGCCCACCGCAGGGGACCTCGAGCGCAAGCTGTAAAACACCCTCGACAAAACCTATAACTTATTTCGAAAATAACACAAAAACCTAATGATTTAGCACGGGGCGAGATAAAAGACCGAAGGTGTTATACCAATATCGGATGAGGATTATTATTTCCTCCGGGATCACTAGGATAATTAGCCGACGGAGTGCCACCGAGTTAGGTGCGAGGTCTTGCCTTTCCTAATCAAACCCCCCTTCCCCTCCTCTTCCCTTGGCAAGACCACCGTTCACGCTACAGATTGTGTTGCGGCACAACAGGAGGAGCTAGAAGACGAGGAAAGCTGGAAACTGTACTATATTTTTGAGACCGGAGTCCTCTTCAAAACAGGGCCTCAAAGTTAGAATCGCCTCTTTATTAAAAGGGCCTAATACAGCCATTCCTCTTGACATCGAGTGGTGCCCATTCCGAAAGTAATTTGCACTTCAATTAATCAAGCGTTTCACAGTATATCGGGGGCCTTTGAAGCCCCTGGACGTCCGCGGGGGCGAGGGCAGTTGCTCTCTTTGTTGGTAATCCAGCCTCGGGTTCTGCGGGTTAAACTCAACATTAACAGAAGGGACTCATTTATCTCCACTGCAATTAGAGTCCTTCATTTGCACATGAAATAGTAAAGCATCGCCCGCTCTGTGTGTTACGCTAATGAGTAACAGTTTTGCATTTCGTCAAGCCATTGACTTGCCGTCCACTCTGATTAACTCGGGTGGAGATTGTAGCAATTTGTTAGGCATCTAATTATACTTTTATGTGGTTTTATTGTGCCACTAAAGTTTTATAGTTTAATTACAATATGATTTTACTGCGACCCAGTTATGAGGCGGTAGTGCTTAAAATGGATTGGTCAAAAGGACCTCTTCAATGAGTATCCAAGCATGTGAACACTTCACTCGGCAATTATTTTAATTTTTTTAAGTTCTACTAGAATTAGTAATATTGTATTACAGGTAACATCGCACCTAACTGTTTGGAACACGAAGGATAGAGTCAGCGTTTCATTGTGTATTTAAAATAACAGAATTGGGCTCCAAAGATATGAATTCTGCAGCATCAATAATGTATTATTAGCCAGCTCTCCGCATGTACTTCCCTTGAATAATTTAAGGTGAATGCATGAAGCAATGGGAATAATAAACAGAAGGTCTGCCAGCAGTACCCACCTTCACCAACGAGCAGCATCCGTCTCGAGACCTCCACTCATTCAAATGCACCGAAGGAGAAACCATCCGGCCTCCACTCACGAGCCGACGCCCAATGAACTGACAGCACTGCAGGTCAGGTGATTCAAGGTTAGTGCTCGATCCCCGTGGGTGGGGGGCTCCGCTCATGAAAATGTAAACGCTGGTCTCATGTTGTGATTACGATTCAATGCAATTTGTGCAGCCGTGACCAGTGGAGAATGAACAGCGATTGCCAGGCAGCCTTCCAGTGGGATGGCCTTCGTTTTGGTTCTTTTAATGAAGGTGTCGGGGGAACGCAATCAGGATGATTGAGAGGACAGCTGTTTTTTATGTTAATACATGCAATTGATCTTGAGAGGAAATGGAAATGAAAAGTAACTGCCAACTTAAAGCATTATAACTTACATGTTTGACAATTTCTTCATCAAAAGATTAGCAGGCGGACCCAAAAATATCATCAAATACATTATTGAATCAAATTAATTAGAAAACATAATGATGCTTTGTTTCTTTTAACCTATTAGGTGGCAATTTATTTTCTGCTGCCATCAATCAGTAGGTAAAAAAACAGTACAACTTATATAGTGACACTTGCTTTTCCAATTATTATTATTTTTGACACCATTAAAAAAGTAAGAAATATCGGGCCACTGTGTTGGGTCGTGGATCCAGTTGGACGGGGAAAAACTGTCCGGTTGGCAGACCGATTCACCTCAAACTACATATTTCACATCAACACACATATTTTATACGTATTTATACCAAATAAATGCGTACAAACATGTCAAAATTACAAACTGTCATATGTAGTGTAAAAATTATGCAGTGAATAGACAATTACATTTCAGACTATTGCAGACAATATTTCTGGGCTTTCATAACGTACATAAAAGGTTTCAACCACTGGTTCAGGACATTAAATAGTATCCTCATCGTGTACAAAAACAAGTCGGCTCTGTAGTCCGAACCAAGACGGCTCACTTTGATTCTTCCTATCAACATTGTCAAAGCCCTGATCCGATCCTTTTGTATCTTACCTTTCACAATAAAAGCCCAAGACATCTACATGTACACTGTGTAACTGTATACCGGAGGGAACTGACATTTACTCAAAGCATTTTGCTTGGAAGGACACTCAATAAAATAGCTTCCAGTAAGCGCTGTTCTGGATCAATAGGATACCAGTAGTTGGTCCTCTGCCTTGACAACCAGTGTGACCAGATGCCTCGCTCTCCACGAGTTCTGTGGGGAAAATGAACTTCAGGCAGTGAGCTGAAAAGGCTGGTGCTGAGTGGCCTTAGCTCCCAGAGATTTCAGGGAAACTATAGTTTTCTCGATAGCCCTGCTCCACTGATGTTACATGTACGCCCTTGACCAATTACTGCAAGGACATGACCACCTTGTTACGTATGCAAAAGGAAATGTTGTGTTGAGAAATGGATAAATAGTGAAATCTATGAATTCATCCTTACCCCTCCGATTGAAATATTCGACCGACAATATTATGTATTGATGTATTCAGATATATTTTTGACTGGATAACCTTTCACTACAATTTGTCAGTTTTGTGGCTCCGCAGTCTTCAAGCGGGAATGATAATAAAAGCGTCATTCCCAAAAGAGCTATGTTTTTACAGATTTGAATTCTTAGCATGTGCATGTTTGACATGCAGGTGGTTTCAGGTTCTACCCTGACTGACATGGTTCCATGCTGGATCCCTCGCACAGCTCATCCCGCACAACACTGCTCATTCCTGTCCGCTGCTGCCAGCCTTCCCATGCAAAACACCAGAGAAATGTTCTGCTGCGGACAGACAAGACACACCTGGGAAAAAAGAGGAAGTGAATGTAATTTTTTTTTCCTCTTTCTTCTGGGGTTTGCGGTCAGTGGTTTTGAGACTCTGAAGAACTCGTAGAAAAGTAAAACATGTGTTGCCTTTGCGTCTGAAAATCTTTTTCGCCCAACTACCCTTGGAGTTGAAGCGAGAAATTGCCTTTGGGCCGGGCCGGCAATTCAAATGCAGACTTTACGTTGAAGTAAATGTTTTTTTTTCATTTTTCTGATTCGACATTGTTTAATTTCTTTATCAAGACAATCACGAGAGACCCTGGATTGACCCTCACAATCACCTTCTCCCTCAGCTGTTTTGTTTCCCATTAAGATTTTATTGTAGAAGAGATTGCGATTTATTTCGAGGACCTTGAGTTGTATGGCGATCAAGACTAGGCTTCATTCTTGATGACAATGCTCACATTCGGTTTACTTCTTTTAGAAAGTATTTTTTAAATTTTTTTGTGAGCCAGGTAAAGTAAGACGTGAAGATGCAGATGGCTTTGTTTGCAGCTGTTAATCACTTGTGGACTCTTTTCTTCTCCCAGTCACACTGTTCTAGGAGTTTTCTCTTTGTGACCACCAGTCAGATATTGAAACAAAGTCCAAACATAGGAAATGTAATATTATCATTTTGATAACGTGTTAAGAAGTTCCCTGATTAACTGAATAATGTATTTCCATCAGAATGACTCCAATCCACAAAAAACACGAACGTATCCCACTTCAAGCTCACACTGTCCTCACTGTATTACAATAAACACGTGTTCCATCGAATTTATGACAGACAACATACAGCCGCGCACACAATGTCACTTATTGTTGTTGACAGCAGCTCAGAGGAATTTAGAAACAGGGATCCGATGATGAATCAAATGCATGTTTTATGCAAATGTATTCCAACCCCAAGATAAGTTCTCAAAATGTGCTTCTTTCATCATTTCTGATGCCATCTCTAATCTTGATCAGCCACGGCCAAGACTTTATCCTTTCCTTTCCTGAATACATAAATCCTGACAGTCATTTTGAAGCAGGGGAGTTCACACAAAGCATAGTGGGAGTATGTAATTATTTAGCCTAATACAGGTATATGTAATGGAGCATATCATCGCCTGGGTCTAAATCACTGCACAAATTAAGTCCAACTGAAGTTAAATTGCATGTTTTATTCTAAACTATGCCCAAGAGGGAGGTGTGTTACATATTATGGTTGCATGGCGGCACCTGCTGACAAATCCATTAGGCCTACATAAGGCTAGTCAATCAAATAACTACATTTAAAATGTTCATATATATATATATATATACTAGAGCACCAGCAACCGGTTTGATTCATGCTTTTTTATGTATTTGACCAGCGCTGTGTCCTGTGTGTCTCGCAACAGCTGTGCGAGCAACAGCTGTGTGAGCAGCGGCGCTACGAGTGGCAGGAAGTCAAGATGTACGGCGCATTTCTAATTTCTTTCTCCGGTGTCACCATTTTTGTTTCCTTCCTACCGATCACGCTGATCCGGGACCTTTGCTGACCTCACCAGAAAATAACAGCACCATTTAGTGGACTGAAAAAGCAATTGATTGGACCAAAAAGTTTATAATGTATATAATAAAAGATCGATACTTGGCTTCCGTGTATCGATACAATATCGCCACGCAAAGTATCGCGATACTATGCTGTATCGATTTTTTTCATACACACACACACACACACACACACAGTTATGAAGCAACAATCTGCCTGATGAAAGTCAGTTAAATATTCAGAATATAATAAGATGGAGTCTGCATTAACTTCAAAGGGAAATATTTGGCTGCTAAATCCTCCAGTATGCTTGTTTTCTTTTGAACCAAGTATTTTGAAGCCTCATGTGTTTGAGACGCAACTTGCAAGCCAAAAAGGATGTTTTTTACAATCCATCAATGCTCAGTATGAAGACACTCCAAATCAGCAATGTGAGAACACTCAAAAAGAAATGTGCAACTGTGCAAAAAACGCTTGAGTTGCTATCTGCTTGGAACATGCTCGTGTTTCCCTACATGAGTGTTTCCTAACATGAGTGTTTCCAACCCGTTCTCCCTCTCAACTTGTCAAAAATCGGATGCCATACACCATGGACGTTCTGCTTGCTTGTTTGCCGGTGAGAGGCTTCTGCAAGTGTCCCTTTTGAAGATCATCGCAGTTTCTCATGGTGCCGTTAAAGGAATCCCTCCTATACTGAGGGATCACGGACCGCAGTGGAAAACAGAAGCCCGAGCAGAGCAGAGCTGTACCATGCAGTGAAAACATGGTTTAGGGTGTCCACAGAACAGGCATTCAATTCTCAAGGAAGTAGAGTACAACAGCAGACGGGTCCCAAGTAGATACTGGAGAGATGGTGTTTATTGGCAACTTTGTCATCGCTCCCCGTGCAAAATGATGTCTCACACCAGTACAGTCCATCTCAAAATCATGTGTCACGTTGCCTTTATTATGGCCAATTACTTACTTGCACACCATTTATATTGGTAACCAGGCAGCTCGCTGTGTTTCCATGCAAACACAAGTCCATTTCTAACCTGGTCACTCAAGTGAGGTGGGTTTTCTGTCAACACGTGTAAATGTCAGACCTGAGTTCACTTCTTAAAAATCGGTCCCAGAATCCCAGATTACTTCCACAATAAAACAGATTAGTGCTGCATGGAAAATCCCCGCTTTACTCTGTAGTCAGGGCTATTCTGTTAATTGACTTACTTATGGCAAAAAGCATGCGGGACACTCGAGAATTACATGTTAATGTAAACACGTAATCTGGATTAAACAGGATTAGACCAAATTATACCTTCCATATGGCCAATAGGCAGGTAATCAGAGTATTATCCTCTCCTTGTGGAAATATTAAAAGCCAAATATATCTCATCAGTAGTTTAGGATTTTTTTTCTCCTCCTTATTCAAGGACATCTCTCGGAATTATGCAAAGTGCTAATTATTGTTTTGGTTTCATGCTTCGCTCATGATAATGATCCTCAAAAGTACAACACTCACCTTGGGTGAGTGTTTTTCAGACTCTGGCTCAGTTTTTTTATATTCTGACACGTTACGATCATTTATAACTCCTCAGGTTCAAAATGATGTGTCACACACTTCATTGCCACGCAGGCGAATGTCTTCTGATACTATTGTGCTTTTCTTCAAAAGGCAAAACTATTAGAATTAGGGGTTAAAATGGCCCTGTGCGCCGTGGCCGTCACTCAAACTTCTTGACTCGGATCCGGCTGGAATTAGCTGCAGATGACGCAGCGTGATATCTGAGCGGAGGATAAGCGTCTCGGAGGGGACACATTAAGGGCCAAAGGGCTGCATTGAGATAAGGCCCTGCCTGCAGGTGATAAATGGAGTATTCAGAGTGTGTTTCTTTGTCCCCCCTCCCCTTCCTTCTTGTTCCACCTGTCAGAATCAAGCAGAATCTTCTTAAAATTGTCTCCCAGTCAAGCGTTTGAAAAGGTAAGTGTTGCTGGACCCATCTAGGCTGTCAGGCATGCTTTTTTCTTTTCTTTCCAGGAGACATATCAAAACAATGTGGCATTTCAGAAATCGCTGCCGATTTTGACTGGTGCTGTCTCCTGAACACATGCACCGTCTCAGACTAACTTTGTTAGTCTGAGACGCTGCCTGCTTATTTTTACCCAGTTATTTATAGGCAACTCGGCTTGGTCTTGTGGTGCAGACGGCGCTATGCTATCACAGTGAAGTGAGACAATAGAGGAACGAGGAAAACAAACACAGGGTAGAGTAAACCAAAACGGGTTTCATTTCATTCTGTGTTGCGACTCAAACTTTTTCCCCAAAGTAATTTGGCTTTTTGTTGAACTCTATTTTTAAAGCTGAGAGAGAAACACAAGCCACAAACAAACAATCGATGAAAATGCCGCTGGTGATGCAGATCGCACAGACTGTGGGAGTTTGGCTGCTCCTGAAATATGAGCTTTTGGGGGAAAAAGACTTATGACTTACATATTTTACATTGACATATGTACAAATCAATTATTTGCCCTCATGTTGAAGATTTATCTTGGGAGTGATGGAACATTTCACGCCACACACGATTCCTAGATGAGGAAAGATTTTTTTTTGCAACACAACAAAGTTGTTCATCCAGCCGTGTGCTCTTTTGATCCACCGGTAGGACTTTTTTTTTTTTGCAATTCGATTTGTATCTACGGCAAATGCGTGTTATGCGATGCTTGTTCTAATTCTCTGTCTTTGTGTGCTGCTGCTCATGGTCCACTCACTATCCTTTTCCAATCCTTAAGTTAGTGAAACAGGAGTTATATGCGCTCCTCAAAGCCACAGGACTCCATTGACATAAACGGTCATTTTACCTTTTTCACAGAAACCCAATCAACTCTGGTTTGAGAGTTTGAAAGGGAGAACTTATAAGTGTATAACTGTTTATTAATACTTTTTTTCCGATGAGTTTGCAACCTCAAAGTTTTCAATAAAAAATAAAACCTGCATGTAGCTTTGGTGAAAAAAGTATATTAGCGACTATGTTGGCTCGATTACAAATTTGATCACAATCGCTCGTGGTTCTCCCAGAACATGCACACTCCAGTCTGATAACAGATAATGCCGGCCTCAGACCACACAACTTTTCAAGCAATTTTAAATGTTGAAGATGTAGGTCCAGTGTCGGAATACAACCCTGATAGTATTGCTAGAGTTGTGGCACGCTCCCATGAACTTAAATGTTTCGGGAAATAAGAAGTTTTTAGTCTTGGCTCATGTAAATATTAATAAATAGTCAACTTTGACAAGTTAAACCAACCTCGAAGGGGAGGTGCTGAGTGAACAACATGCCTGCCTGACATGTTACTGCACACGCAAGGGCAGCTGTGGTCTAAAGCTGCTCCATTGTTCAACAGTTTCTCGGCTTGTAAATGTTCACCGGGACGGGAAATAATCTCAAAAGCAATAGAGTTGGAGAAAAGTGACCTCTGATCTTTGCAAAGATCTAGTCTGTGAATAAAACAACTACTCAAAGACACTGTCTTTAGATGAGAGAGGCTGATACACTTTTATGAACTCCACACTGGTTTGTCACAATAGAAATTAAATTAAAAAACGATTTGTGAACTTATGAACTGGGTATCTTTTATTTTATTCTAGCAAGTTTGACATTTTCTGCTCATGTCAGAGGGACTAAATGCTGACTGACTTTCACCGATTGAAAGTAGAGTGAAATACAAGAGGTCACGAATCACTGAGAAATGCCAAAGGCAATTCTTCTCTGGTTTGATATGCAGAGCTGATGAAATCCTTTGCCGTGGAATGTGTGCTCCGCAGTGAGCGAAGCCTTTATCGGAGATAATGAAATCTCCAGACCGAAATCAACTCACAAGAGCAATACTGTGTTTCACTTATTGCCACTGGCACCATTCATTCATTCAGCTCGCATAACAGTTTTCAAAATGCAATTTCTGGCTGGGTTTGACAAAACTCCACACACAAAAACATATCCACAAAATGTTGAATATCTTCTATCTCTTGCAAAAGTAAACATTAATTCAAACCATATAAAGTCTTCTAATCTGTACACAAACACCACATACATGGTTCTTTCATAAACTGCATACTGATGTGAGTACAAACACTTATCTACTACTGATAACAGTATCAGGTGCAATTACTGTAAATTACAAGGATACAGGTACTGCATTGTACTATAAACAAAATACAGTATTTTGCAATTTGCAGTCCTCTCACTTGCTTACATTCCCTGATTAGGGACCAGGGGAAGAGAAGGCCAACACTAAAGAGAGTCAAGGGCAATGGATTAATCGACTAACTAGCAATTTATCAACAGTTGAAGGAAAAGATCACAATGAAACCAACTAAAAATGACTTTCTAAGGTAAAAGCCGATTGACCTCAATATGTTATTGAGGTCAAAGGAGTATGCTCAGAGACCTACCCCGCCTCCAAAGCCTTCTGGCTTTAAATAACTACTTTGCGTGCTGTGAGAGGACTAGTTCGGACTTCGGATATGACATGTCAAAGGAATTGACATGTAATGTTTCTAAACAGAGATTGTTGAATTATTGCTTATATCTGGTAATGTGCAGTCTAACCCTGAGCTGCAGTGTATTCAGACGCCAGGGCCCTATTCTTCGTACCTGGTTTACTGAGTTAGTCGGATCATTTTCAGGATACGATGACATAGGTCAGGCTTTTCGGTTCCTCGAAGCAAGTTTAGAAAAATCACCATAGCAACACATCGAAAAATTTGAACCTGCTCCAGCGCAGGCATACTGAAATTCACTGGATAAGGTGGCCACTCCCACCGGACAAAAAAGGCAGCTCCCTTCCTCATTGATGAAGGAGCGATATTAGTTTTATAGGGAGAGAGTTCTTTCAGATCGCCAAGATCCGTTCTCACATCATGATGACTTCCTGTATGAGCGCTGTCGATTCTGCAGATTCGAGTCGTACATTAAACACCACAGGCACACCAGAGCATCACTCGTCTCACATACTGTATGCAGACTGGATCAGTGTCTCAGACTTGATCACAGCCTTAATCTTTTTTGCAAGTGGTACATGTTTGTACAGTGTCTGCGATGCGGAGAACATCGGGAAATCCGCTGCATGCCGTGCTGTTTGTAACGTTTATTTAGCGCTTAAGAAACTTATGGATGTGTTAAAGCACTCATAATTATATGACAGTGTTATTAGTACACCATACATATCATTATTGTAGAAAATGATTAAGGTACTGATCCGCCCATACACAGATTCAAACTCCTAGTTATATGGTAATCTACACACACATGTATATACACACATACGCGCATACAGTACATAGTATATATTCATTTGTATACTACTGCCAGCAGGCACATTTAAATAAATATAATCTGATTGATTTGGGTGATGAGGCACTTAAAATTAGCCGATACATTTTCCCAACACTTACGCATTTAACTTTATATTTTGCGATGCTTATGTGACTCTAGCCCAGAGGTGGGCAAACTACGGCCCGCGGGCCGGATACGGCCCGCCGAGTATTAATATACGGCCCGCCGAGTATTATAATTATAACATTAAAAAAATATATTAAAAAAAAGTTATTAAAAACATATATTAAAAAAAAGTTATTTGTTTTAAATAATTATAAGTTATAGTAAAGACCGCTGTAGCGCTTCTCCGTTCCCAAGTTCAGTTTCCCGAAGCACGATGACCACAACAGACCAGCGTTGATGTTTCTTCATGCTTATTTATTGCACAGTGCTCTTTTAGGCTTTTCGTGTGTTCTGCTGCAGCAGAAAGACGCTGTAATGCCTTCTGCTGCGCACACGGCTCTGCTGCAGAAGAACACACACACGAAAAGCCTAAAAGAGCGCTTTGCAATAAATAAGCATGAAGAAACATTGATGCTGGTCTGTTGCCATCATTGTGCTTTGGGAAAATCAAGTCGGGAACAGAGAGGCGTTACAGCAGTTTTTACGTGCCGTGGGGACCGCTGCCTGCCGTGTTCTGCTGAACTAGAGCGCACACACAACACTTGCAATTCCACCCCTCCCCCACTGATCCCACAGACAAAAGCTCCACTTCTTAGCGGTCAGAATCCTTTTTAATTATGTCGTAAAGCGTTAACTTTAGAAGAATTACAGTAATATGAATCACTTTCTGTCGCCGGAGACAGGGTTTGTACTACAACAGTTTTAGAGTTGTAAAATGAACTGACAGCTGCATGCAGAGTATTTTTCCTCAGTATAACTAACATAACTAACGCACATTCGACCCACAGAACTGTGCCACCCTGCGCGCTCATGTCATGTGACATATAGGGTTCTGTCTGTCAGCCTCCTGCCATCCTCCTGCATTGATCCCTTCTGTCACAATGAGTGGACCCAAGAAAAGAAAAGTCGACAGTGAGTGCAGAGTCTTTAATGAGTGGACTGCTAAGTATTTTTTTTGGGTCCTAAACATTGTCCTCCCGTAACAGGTTCACACAAACACTCTCCATCCATCTGATACTGGCCCGGCCCGTCTGTCAAATTTTTTAATTCAATGTGGCCCCTGAGCCAAAAAGTTTGCCCACCCCTGCTCTAGCCCAACCAGCGGAGGCGGCGTTAAGCTGCGTTCACAACAGGAAGGGTTGCGAATATTCGCTACACTTTGGATGTGAACGCACCATTAGACTGCCATGATTATGGACTTAAATTCATCATATGTAGTCATGATCATCTCCTGCTCCTCCACGGAGGAAAAGAGGGTTTATTTGCCATTGTAGCGTTTGAAGATGACTTTGTTGAACCACATACAAGAAATAGGGCCCAGCTGACTTCATATCCTTGCCTGGTCTACATATTATGCATTTAAATGTGCGAAGCTTGTTACCAAAAAATGGATATGATTAGAATATGGGTCAAATCATTAGATACTGACATCATTGTGATATCCGAAACATGGCTTCCAAAATCAATTATTGATGCTTACATTAACTTGGATGGTTACAATGTTTATTCTTCGGCAAAGAAAGGTGGCGGAGTTGCCTGTTATGTGAAATCAAAATTTGTTCTGTCTAAATCGATTTGCAAGCAGTTAGTTTCTGGCAGTGGATGTTGAAATTTCGAAGGGCCTTTGTATGACCGTTGTTGGGTGTTATAGGCCTCCATCTGCTTCAAACGAGGCATTACAGTCACTGATACACCTTCTATCCCGACTAAATTATGGTGAAATTGTTTTAGCTGGAGATCTTAACTGGGACTGGCTTATGCCTGTGTCTAATGATTTTAAATCTTTTTGTGATTCTGTCAATCTTACCCAGTTAATAAATTCACCAAAACTCGTCCAAAAAAGTGCCTTGAGAAGTCAACATTAATTGACTTGATTTTAACTAATGTTCCTAATAAATTCTCAGCTGTTGTTGCTAAAACCACGTATCATTTATTAGAGGAATCTTAAACATTTTAATGAACAAGGGTTGTATCATGATTTGTTTAATTTTAATTGGAGGATGATAGAGCTAATCCCTGATGTGGATACAGCCTGGTCTTTTTTAAATGATGGTTTTACACAAATTCACACGCCCCTTTTTAGGAGATACAGAGTACAGGGACATGCAAATCCCTGGTTCTCCTCTGATCAAGTAGATAGTATTCATGAGCGAAATCTAGCTTGGGCTAAGGCAAGAACAACAGGTTCTGCCACAGACTGGCTTGTGTTTAGGAAACTAAGAAACAAATGTTCCTCTTTTATCAAGAAAGCAAAATCTGAATATTATTTGTCTGTTACTACTGAAAATGTAAATGAGCCGAGGAGATTTTGGAAAACTATAAAATCCCTCTCTGTGTGCAAGAACTCACAAGTTTTACCTGTTTTTATTAAAAAAAAATGGAGATACTGAATTGTTTTAACACACACTTCATATCTTCTGGCTCTCTGTTTGACTCTTGTTGTCCAAGGTCTGTGAAACCTTGTACTGGTGTTCCAGTTTATACTGGTCAGCCTTTTAATTTTACCCCATTTCCTGTGCAGGAAGTTCATAAAGCCCTAAAAAGCCTAGATCATAGGAAACCTTCAGGGCCTGATTGTATAGTCCAGGGGTGCCCAATACGTCGATCGCATTGCCATTAATAAAAATTTAAAAAAATAATCGACAAAATAATCCCAGTGTGAAAATTAATGGCAATCACCACGGACGTGCGCCCGCAATGGTCGGCTGCTTGAATGGATTTATTGCCAAATGCACGGAGGACGATGTTTTCCTCGACTTCCTTAATTACCACTGCATAATACACCAACAAGCATTATGCGCTACAATGCTAAACATGAAAGAGATCACGGATGTGGCGCATCTGGAGAAGGACTGCGGCCACTCTGACTTCCTGCTGCACACTGATGTGAGATGGGTTATAGAGCTCTGTCCGGAGATAACGGAGTTTCTCCATGTTGTTAAACATGCAGAATACAACCAACTAAGAGCATGTCAATATGCTCACGATTCTGCATTACAATTTAAAATGTGTGTAAATTGTGTGTTCCCCTGAAGGAGGGAGCAGCAAGACGTGGGGACTGCAATAAGTCATTAGGGTCCGAGCGACTGACGTAGTCAGTCCGAGAGGACCCTATTGTTATTGCAAGGATTATTTTTCTTCCTGATTCTTATTTTTCCACATTGGACTGCTTTTTGGAGGATTTGTCATATTCAAAAACCATTTTAAACCATTTTAAATAACTATAGTACTACTTGCTAAATTCTTGAAACTCTTGTGAGCAAACAACTTAAGGAGTTATTGTACACCAATGCCATTTTATCAACCTACCAGTCAGGCTTTAGGAAAAAACATAGCACTATTACAGCTGCACTGAAAGTGGTAAATGACATTTGTGTTGCTCTTGACAAGAAGCAACGTTGTGCGTCACTGTTTATTGATCTGTCCAAAGCATTTGACACAGTTGACCATGATGTTTTAAGGCTGAGGCTCCTCAACTCAGGGCTCTTGGAACAAGCGGTCGCTTGGTTCACGAGCTACCTTGAGAATAGGTCTCAGTGCATCAGATATGATTTCATTGGTACACCCTTATTTATAAGGCTATCCTTGGTCTGCTCCCAAACTACCGGTGTGTTTTTAAGTGTCGGACAATACTCTTTGCGTTCTCAGGACCTTTTTTATGCTCACTGTCCCAAATGCCAGAACGGAAATGGGAAAAAGGGCTTTTGTGTACTCTGGCCCCTCATCATGGAATATGTTGCAGAATGTTTTAAAGCTCAGAGAACTGATACCACTGACTGCTTTTAAATCTATAATGAAAGAAATAGAGGCAGGTTCCCAAAAATGTAAGTGTTTCTTAAATCGACTCTGTTACGTCACTGTCTCTTAGCTTTAACTTGTGTTGTTCTGTCTGTAACTGTGTTTTTTATGCTGCTGCCTGTCTTGGCCAGGTCTCCCTCGAAAAAGAGATTTTTAATCTCAATGGGACGCTCCTGGTTAAATAAAGGTTTAAATAAAGAATATTATACCAGCGAGGTCACACTAACAACCCAGGCGCACATCATAGACTGTATATAAGAATTTGAAGAAGTTGTCGTGACATCACCCATTGGTTTTGTCGCCAACTTGGATTTTGCCCGCCGCCATCTTGTTTTTTTGCAACCAGTGAACCGTAAATTACCATATTAGGACTGCGGAGGAGTGACGTAGACGCCGTATACGGCTCTGGTAGCGGTAGCGACCTGTCAATCCCCTTGTAGCTCCGCCCTAAAGCATACTCTGCTTTATAGTCTGTTTGACTCTAAATGGCCATAATTTACTAAATGAACATCATGCTGTATTGAAGAAGACTTGAAACTAGAGATTGAGACATAAACTCATGTTTACAATGTTTACTGAGGGAATACATCAAGAGAGAAGTAGAGTCATTTATATAGACTTCTATACAATCTGACTTTTTTTTGCAACGAGAGGGGTCACCCCCTGCTGGCCATTAGAAAGAATGAAGGTTTAAGGAACTTCTGCATTAGCTTTACACCACACAAACAAACACACAGCTTTGAATGCTGCTTCTTGGCCCACTGTTGGCAATCTGGAATAACATGTCAGGCTGGATATTTACATGCATACAGACATGTGAGCAAAGCAGCGCTTCCCTTCCTCAGAGCCGTGCGTGACCCACAGAGACAATCCTTTGTGACAGGTGCCTCGGCTCCACGCAGGCCTTGTTAAAACATTTATGGGAGCCCGTTGGGGGTCACCTTGAGATCAATGCTCGGCGTCCGCCTGCACAAGTCTGACTCCTTGTGGGATTGCATTAACATCATCTTTTCATCACGCGGGTTCATGAACGCAAGTCTGGTTCTGAACTCTCAAACTGCAGACGGAGCTAAAATTAGACATAATCCTTTTTTTGTCTTCTGTGTCAGGAATATTCACAACATGGATGTGTCAAGAGTGTCCGTTCCCACTCACCACGTTCATAGTGGCTTTTCAAAATAAACTTCCAATTTACGTTTACTAAGTTGTGATGTTTACTTGATTAGGCTTAGGAAAAGATTGTGATTTGGGGTTAAAACAATATTGTTTGTCAGGTAACACATCCATTTTGTTTAAACTAAAATAAGAGTCAACATTGACATGGTTTCAAGTGATTGGTTTGTTGGCACTGCACAAACCTCCACTCCACAAAAATAACACTCAAGTTGTCAACATTTCTTTCCACAAACAATTTTTTACGCAAGTTTAAAAAAGGTAAAACAAGAAGAGAAAAGGGTTGTTATAATCTAGATACCATATGGAAAGAAAGCTAATTTACTAACTTAATAAAACTGGACCAGTAGACCCACTATAGACTACTGGACCAGTAGACTCACTATAGACTACTGACAGATCTCTTTTTGCGTAATTTACAATCGAGCTGTTGCACGTTTTTAATAAGTTCCTTTAATATTTATCAGTGGCGGCCGGCCAATAGAGAGCCACGGGGCCCCACCCACCTTTAGCAACCCAAAAATAAATAATATTATTGATATTAATAAATTATGCAAATTGTCAATATTTGTGTTTTTGAGCTATGGAATATACCCAGTAATATTTGTAAAATAGGATATCTGCGCAAAATATCTGCTTTTCCTGCTTGTCCCCTCTGCTCGTGCACGTCTCTGCTGCGCCGTGCACGTCGTGGGGCCAGATCGATTTGGCCCAAGAAAGACGGGTCTAATACGCAGTTTAGCCAATCACTGATTAAAGATATAAATGAATGGCATACAATTTATCCAATCAGCACCCTAAAAAAGACTTCCGGGCGGGCCAAACTCGGTTGGCCCAAGGCTGCGCGGTCCCGTCGGGCAGACGAGGCGCGCGCCACCCATTATAACAACTTTACAGCGGCGAGCACGAGTCGAGCACTTCTCTTCAAAGAAAACCAAACTCTGTATAATCTCTCCTCAAACACCGGTTTGAGAGAAGACCTTTGGTGGAGAAACTACAGGTAAAACACCTGGTCCCAGATCAGCCGGATCTCAGCATAAGACAACAGACTCTCGTGAAAGGGAAGCAGCTACCTAAGGTACATCAGGACGGTGTGGCTAAGCTAGCTGCTGGATGCAGTCGTACTAACGTTGTATTTTACTTTCCATGCTTGCTTTTTTAAAATCAACATGGACCGATCCAGCATGGACAGATACGGGAGTAAGGGACATGAAGCACTTGTTGGAACACCAGGAGGACACACATGGATATAGCTCCGTCAAGCTACTAAGCAGGCACGTCCAACTGGTAGGAGACCCAGGGGAAGACCCAGGACACGCTGGAGGGATTATATCTCCCGGCTGGACTGGGAACGCTCGGGATCCCCCAGAATGAGCTGGAAAGTGTTGCGGGTGAGAGGGAAGCCTGGGTCGGTCTACTGGACCCGCTGCCACCGCGACCCGACCCCGGATAAGCAGCTGATAATGGATGGATGGAAGCTACTAAGCTAGCATATCAAGTTAAGTCAACATCGCTACCCACGGACGCCGTGCTGTGGCGAAGAAACACAATGAGGTGGATAACAACGGGCACATTTTATCAAAAACAATTGATTGTGTGAAGTTTTGTGGGGCTTTTGAGCTGGCCTTGCATGGTGACGGGACTTGCTGCATGACGAGTGCTGCCAGAGCACCATAACAGACAGCGTTTTTAAAGACACGTTAAAGACAGCACAAAACGAGATGTTGGAAGGCATGCTGTCGGTATATGATATGTAAGTAAGTTACCCAATTTGTGTTCTGGCTTTAGAAACTGTTTGTCAATCAATGTTGTTGTTTTACCTGCGTTAAGATGAGATGCTAAGGCGGCTCGCGACGATTTAAAGGAAGTCTCATTGAATGTCAAAAGCTACGGAAAATATGGTCATTTTTTTATACAAATTAGAAACTGTAACGTATTAGCACTCTGCAGAAGAGGCACAAGGTTAGTTAAAGTTGTAATAACTGTATGTTTTAAGGAAATTGGCGTAAGTGTGTGTGCTATTAATGCAAACATAAGTATCGTTTTTTGCCTTCGTACACAGCTCTTACATTGGTTTTGGGAATTTATCAATACATTTGAAATCATCAGTCAAGTGCAGGACTATCTTTCAGAGGGGTATGCAACATGATAAGAGATATATATATATATATATATATATATATATATATATATATATATATATATATTAATACAATTCAGTATATATTATAATATACTGAATTGTATTAATAAGACGTCTTTATTATGTCAAAGTGTTGGAATAAATGTTAAATATTTAACTGCAAAGTAGTAATGCGTGATATCTTTTTTTGCATTGAATCATACTGGGATTAGATGGCCCTACCAAAAAGAATTGCCACCAGCCGCCACTGATATCCATGCTGAGCAGCCAATGGAAGGTGTGCAGTCAATTCTATCTCGTTTTGTCTGCTTCCGGAACAAAAGAAAAGGTCCATCACTACTTATCTCCGTCAGCAAGTGGCCAACCTCATGACCACCCTTGACCTATAACAAATTAGAAGCCACCGCAGTAAATGCAAGGGGTTATCATTCTGTGTGAGGAAGCAGATATCAATTTATTATCAAGGCCAAAGTTATGAAATGGTTTGAATGTTTATTAAAAATCTGAACTGATTAAAGCAGTAATATCAGACACGGCTATTAACCGATTTTTCATTTTCCTCTGAGCTTCTTTGCCCACATGTATTCATGATATTAATATTATTCAGCAGTGGAAACTAACTCAAATGCTTTTCACCAGTAAAAGCAGCCAAAGCAGAGAAGCAAAGGTTGAAATGTTCCAGCATGGATATCATAATGTACTCATGCATCAAAAGTAAACATTGTTAAGAATGCTTGTGTTCAGATTGTGTTTTTTCAGACATTTTTTTTATTGAAGGTAAGAAGGTGATGGTAGTCTAATAGGTCCATATAATGTTGGGGTGAAAATAAATGTAGTTCTATCTGACACTGTATTCTGAAAGGTGTCTCATAAGTATCCACAATCAAATCAAAGAAATCGGCAAACTCAAGGCTTCATAACGGCTACGAACCAATGGTTGACGTCATTATGACTACGCCCACTTCTTTTATAGAGTCTATGATTCTACAACAGGATAGTACATATTTTTACACCAGAGGATGTGGCATTAATACCAGCTATGCAGAATAAGTCATGACAGTTGGTAGTATTCTACTGAAGGCCTTTCCTTCACACTGGTGACTCTCACAAGAGTGATGTTGTGTCGCGTAATGCTACAATTATGGAGAACCCCCCCCCCGTTCTTATATGCACATCAAACACTGTGACATTTTGATTAATTCCAGTTTCTTCTCCCCTCATTGAAAACCTTTCACCCAGCTGCACCAACGAATGTGAATCACTCACAAGTCTCTCACAACCGTGTGTGTATATTCCTACATTTACAGGTATGAGAGCGCTATCTATCTCCTATTCTCACGTTCGGAAAGTAAGACATTAAGGGTAACCCCGCCTAAAAAATAGTTTTCTGTGCTTATGTGCATACATTTGGGTATCTGGAACGCTTATGAATCATCTTAGTATCTCCACCCACAGCTTGAGAACTTTCTAATCAAAGTCCCGCTGTACTTTTTCTTGCAAGCCAATGAACGCAGACTGGGCTTTTTTTAGGAGGGCGATTTTAAGAAGAGACAGGCGCTCAAACCGAGCATTTCAGACAAAAGGTGCAGATGGGTATATTCAGGCAGACAGCATGAGTTAAATAATGTGTTTGAGCATTAACACATGTTAAATATGTTCTATTAGAAACCCCAACTACAAGTATGAACCTGAAGATGAGCATTGCACATCCCCTTTAAGCCTGTGCATCTAACTAAAATCTTAGACTTGCCAAATTGTGTCCCCACACACACACACACACACACACACACACACACACACACACACACACACACACACACACACACACACACAGTATTATGAGAAACTCAAAGCTGAGTAATAATATATCCACTTTAAATAGGCTTAGCAGAAACCACCGCTGCAAGCATTCAATGTTCAACCTTGTCCATACAGCAAAATGACCAAATCTGTTTATGGGTTTTGCAAGCCCACTAAACACAGCAGACACGGGTTCCTTTATCACAGGAAATGTCCAGCTTCAAGTTTTCAAGTGCACATTTGTGATCGGCCCATGTGGGTCCTAATTATCAGTTTTCACTGGCATCAGAGTGCTGACACTTTTAAAGTGTGAGCGGTTTCTGATATTTCTGCTCAGTGTTCACACTGCCAGTAGGAGCAAGCTCAAATCGCGGCACCGGCACCTGCTGCAGCATCTCGGGCCATGCCGCGGCATCTGGGGCGCTCAAATCGCGGCACCGGCACCTGCCGCGCATCTGCCGCGCACCTGCTGGCCATGCAGCAGGTGCTCCAACTGGCTCCCGGCAGTTCGGGACCTGCCGCGAGCCGCGAGCTGCCGTGCCGGAGCAGTTACCACTAGTTTTTAAATCGTGGCGCACCTCATAGAGCACTTGTGTCAGACCCGTTTTCAGTGAGTCACGGGTCTTTTATTTTGAAGGGAATTTTTAATGCAGCATAGTGCCGTACTCACACTCCTCAATACTGCGTTCACAACACGCCATTACTTGCGTGAGTTTACAAGCCAGACTATTTGTGATAGTTCGCTTCATTCCCGACTTTTTAATTTATTTGATATGAGCTTAAGCAGTTCAGAACCACTGCCCCATAATAACGTGCGTGGAATCTTTGTCTTTGTTATTTTCTTCTGTTTTAAGTTTGATCTTTTAAAGAGTAATGTGGGTTAAATTAAATGGATTTATGTCATAGTAACCGAACAATTTGCTTACATATATTTTTACATTTATATAAATCCATGTACAATATTTTTACACTTGAAGAGCTACTTCAAGGGTACAAAATAATACGAAGGGCTACTTGTTTGATACAAACTTCCTGAACAACAATCAGTTGCACAGATCATCTTTTAATAATAATAATATATGTGAAGTGACTGTCTGATCATATCAATGTTAATTATTCCTCACAATAATTATTAACAATAATTTCCACGACAATGATGGTAGGAAAAAAAAAAGTGTTCTCACTTTGTTAGAAAAATGAAAATAAAGTTATATCCGTTCAAAAAATAACTAATATTTAGTTTTAATGACAACCACAAAGTGTGCAGGCTTTGTCACTGCAGTGTTTTTCAGGCTTTTGTAAGAATATTTCCAGAGCCTCGATATGCAAAGTCATTTATGAAGCTCCGCAGGCTCTGTCTTGACCTGCAAATACATGAACTGTTAGGGTTTACAAGTGATCGCTGATAGCTTAAAATACTGATAGATTAAAGCAGCAAATCCCATTGTGAAAAGCACGCAACATAGTCTCTCTTGTTGTAACGCAACCATAGAGACATAAAAGACATGCTGTCATAGATACGATCAATAACATACGGCCGTTTAGTTTGTTTAGTAACAGAACAAGGTGTAGACCTGTTCTATAGGAAAGAGAACCTTAAAGTACAGGCCGGAGGCCCCCTGATATAACGGGAGGGGAAACACTGAAGATGCTGGTTTGACATGCACGCAATATTGAACATTGACTTCAGAAATGGTCAGAGTTCATATATACAGAATTTTTGTTTTGTTTTTAAAATGTTATATTAAATATTGTAATTTTCAAATATTTAATGGAAGCGTTTTTGATTTAAAATTTGATTTTTTTTTTTACTTGTTCTATTTTTAGAACATGCCTCACGGGCGACTCACGTGGTCCCTGCGGGCGACCAGGTGCCCGCGGGCACCGTGTTGGCTACCCCTGCCTTAATGTGTTGTCACGTATTATATATATACACCTTCCAGGACCTTAAGCAAGTTGCGGCAACACTCTCTCAAACACAGGCAGCTGCCTCAAACTAGTGGCAACTCGTAAGTGCCCCGCCACCTGAGACGTGCCATGGGAAATGCTGCCTCTAAGGTAGTGGCAGCTTCCGGCACCGCGGCGCCTCGCTCCGGCACCGCGGCACCTGAGCTGTGCCGCGATTTGAGCTTGCCCTCTCTCCACACTGCAGCACAATGTGCGCTGAGGGTTCTGGTCTACTCTCTGTGTCTGCTCCTCCTTACAGCAGCTCCACTTTCTCTCTTTCCTTGCACTTTATTTTGATCGTCCACCCTCCATAAGACATTTTACAATAGGTTTAAGTTTGTTCGAGATGAGACAGTTTTGCGCAGAATCGATCGCCGGTGATTGGCCCGCAATGCAAGCCGGTTAGATTTGTGTCCGACTTGATCCCGACTTGGTCTGACGTCATGCACACGTGGTCAACGATAATCTC
Source organism: Myoxocephalus aenaeus (assembly GCA_038501785.1). NCBI lineage: Eukaryota > Metazoa > Chordata > Actinopteri > Perciformes > Cottidae > Myoxocephalus > Myoxocephalus aenaeus. Next base: position 1,810,053 of record JBAMJR010000042.1, read on the forward strand.
ACGAGAGCGAGACGGCCACATATTTTAGAGCCAGGCACCGCAGTAGCTCTCGACCGACTGCGTGGCCCAATGCATGATGGGAAATCGGAGCGCTGTTGAATACGATCATAATTCAGGGAAAGGTTGGCTTAGAACTAAGAAGGTAGAAAGTATACATCTTCAGTTGTTTTTCTCTTTTTTTTTTGCGGACTGCTCCTTTCACTAAAAACATGGCCACTTGTGCTTCATCTGAAGTTAAACCTGCACTGATAGAAGTTCATTTTGAAATGTAATAAATAAATTGAATACTGTGCTACATCTAGGACTATTCTAAACCACGGCAAAAACTTTATGGGATGAGTCTGGTGTCAACCATGCAGGTCCATCATGCCATTAAGTACAGGCCACGCGTGTATGAGGGGCGTATGTTGCAATAAATTACTGATTTCATCGTGTTGGAACATTTGTTCACAGTTGAGAAACTCATACATCATGTATAGTGTGACATGTACTTTAGGCTCTGTGGGACACACTCCCACACGAGATCCCACAACTATTAAATATTAGACACGACCAGAAAACCTCCCAGTCCATTACTTACTCTATGACTTTTTTGGGTTGAAAAATGTATGTTTAAATATGCAATAGGCATTTTCTTAATATAATGTCATTGACATATTAGAGTTAAACGTTTTTAGAGAGGGAATTTGGGATATGTATTTGTAACGCACTATAAATCAGAAAATACTGACAACAGCCATAAAATAAATGACTACATTTCTTAATAAAAAAATGTTTTTCTACACATTACGATATGAATAATTTATGAACAAAGCCCTGTTTAGAAACCCTCATCTTATAGATAATAATGATCTGGGAAGTTTGCTCTATCTGCCACAGAAGTGGATTACTTAAGGAAATGCCTTTTTACTCTGAAATGTTATGTAAATGGTAATTTGGGGTGAATTCAGGAGAAATCTACAGATGCAAATAGACAAAGTCCTAAAATAAATATTATAATGTTTTTGGATCATTCTTTCCACTAGTCTGAAAGAAGACAAAATAGCCCAAGAACAAGTGTGTGAAACACAATATTTTTGCCTGTAGGACTAGAGTGGGTCATTCCTTTATTTTATGGTAAAATGATTTAGAAATTAGTCTTTTACTTCCTTATCCTCCTTCCCCTTCTGTTGCCATGTGTGTGACTGGAAGAGCATCACAAATACCAACATTTGAACTCGTCGGCCTCTACATCAGCATTGATCAAACCGTAAATTATGTAGATCATGAAATAATTGGGCGTGTGACAGAAACACAACCCAAGGACCCTCTGTCTCGGTAAACAGCGTTGTTCTCGCCGAATTCACACAGCACAATTTCATCTACAAGAGTGAAACGCATCCATAATTCCTAACGAGTTTCCCTCTGATGCCACATAATCAGTTTTTCAGACACATTTCATTGGTGTAATCAAACATTCAGACAGTTGGCAGCAATTCGCAGGACACAAACCACCGAACCTTGCAGCTCCTCTTTGTTGTGTGCATGGTACACGTGTAGCCTTGCAGTGTGCATGTGCACACAGCGTGCATGTGCATGTGCAGAGTGGTAATTACTTCATGTGATGGTGCTCACGGGCTGTGAAAGCCAATATGAAAGACTCCGGCTTGTTTGCTCGTCAAACACAACGAGGACAAGCGGCTGCTGGCAACAGCCAGGCCGTGTTCGTTGCCGTTTATTTACTGGTTATCCAAGTAAGGCAACAGTTTGGTGTTAGATTGTATTACAACTATGGAAAACCCCATAGATGTATTAGATTTACAATGACATCACTAGTTATAGAGTCATATCAGTTTGCAACATATTTGGTCAGACATATTGGAAAGGTAATTTGTAATATCTCTTTACAGTTGCCCCCTTTTGAAAAGGGTCAGTGTGGTGGCGTGGTTATGCTCAGCTGCAGAGGGGTGTGGTTGTGGGTGGCTCAGGGGACAGTGCCTGGAAGAGGCCTGATTGGCCTTAGCTGTACTAATTGTGTGTTTGTCCCAACATAAGGGAGGAGTAGGCTAGACACTCGAGAGATGGGCAGACTGACGTAAGACGATCCGTTAGAGCCAGAGCCAAAATAAAGCCGTTACGAACCTTGAACACTGGTGTGCTGTGTCATTGTGCTGAGGGGAAACCCACTGCGGTAACGGGAGCTCGTTACAGTCAGTTTGCCCAGATGACTTAAATTGTCTGCTGAGATTTCTGATTGAAAGGAAAATACTTCTCTGGTAGAAAGTAGTTGGAGAGAAAAGTGTTCCCAGCAAGGTTTGTAGATTATGCAGCATAACAGGATGCCTAATAAGAAGTACTTACTTCTGCTTAAAGTAATAATCTCAAAGTGTTGTCATTCAAATGTCTGTTTAGTCGCTATCTATTGCTGAATGAGTTAACATAAGTATTGCATTATTTATATATTTGTCGTACTACGAACTGTCAGTTTCCAATGCTGGAAAAGAAAAAGATGAAACTGATCTTCTGTGCACCTTCACATTAAAAGCAGTTAACTGACGAAGGACCTTTGAGGTTCAACGTATGCGTGGTTTGCAGAAACGTACAATTCCAACGTTTTATTCTGGCCACTTTGTTGCTATTTCACATCAAGAAACATCTGCTCACGACTTTCAACCAAAGTCTGGTGTTGCTGTAGCTTTACTACTAGGAGTAGCTTAGCTTCACTAGCTACAGTGTCAAAGTGGTATACCCAACACTGACCAATGCTTTTAGAAAAATGTGGTGAAATCGTCTTTATTTCCATTCCCCTCCATTGTATCGAGGTGGTGGCAGAAATCCCAAGTCTCTGGTATTGAACTTTCCCTTCTACATACAAAATGTAATTATTTGAGCTCCATAAAGTTGTAGCTTAATGGGGCTTTCTTGACACTCCAAACCATAATTTTTTTTCTATTGTGTCTTTAAAGCACGGTAGTAGACAGTCATATAAAAAGAGTTGGTGAACATTATAATAAATAAGACTTCCTGAAAAAAATGGCATTTCCAAGCTGCCTCAGTCTGGACCTTTTTTTTCTCTTCTAAATTGTAATAGCTCGACCCTGAGGCGCCTTTTTTAAATTGGCAACCAAACTATTATTTGAAAATGAGGTCCATTAAAAGTGACAGTCTATTCAAAAGGCAGTCACAAAAATGTTACGTGAACGCCGTACAGGAGCTGAAACACAAAGAGCGGTCATGTGCAAGAAGCCAAATTTCCATCTCCACCCAGTTTGATACCTCACTGTGTTTTATTCAACTCTTTGTTTATTATGGTGTCGGGATGTAGTAATATGAAAAGCATTTTTCCCTCCTGTCTCTTGGCTAAATAGCAATGTTTATTTATAGATTTAACATGAACTGAATGGCTTGCTCGTATGTAATTATCTCCACCCCCACAGGACTATTGTAAAAGACTAAATGATTTTCTAAATTGTGTTCTGTCGACAAGGGAGTGTTTATCATGTTAAAAAAACGCCTCCCCTCCACTCTTTCCCAATATAATGTATACTTTGTGTTGAGGCGTTCTCTACAACGATGTCTCCTTTACTTCCCATCTCCTCAGCCCCATGAGCGCGCTACGAATAGCCGTTTCATGAAAAGATGGTTGGCTTTGTGTGAGTCTGCATTTCCATTACGGACCCCGGTGGGACCCTGACACCTTCTTTGTCAATGTCCTTTTCACCCAAACCCTAGGTTTCTATAAAGGACAGACTCCTCACTTCTGCTTCCCAGTGAAGCTTATTCACTGTTTTTATGTGGCCGTTACTCACAGAGTCAGTGATTCAGCAAAAATGGTGGAATAAAATGGTCGTAACTTACAACGCCTTTCAGCTCTGGACAAAATACCTCTCCCAGTGCCATAATATTAAAAGGTTAACTTTGATCATGTCATCTTCAGACTTCCCACCAGCACGGCCGCCGCCTGAATCCCACCACACCCCCCGTTTTTATGAAGATGTCAACAGTCATCCAAGTAATCATTTACTAGGGTGTCTGCACACAAGGGACAGAAATGGAGTCATTAGAAGATAAAGAGCTTACCTTTCTCAGGGTGACAGGGTAGCCTTTGAGGGGGACAGTCCCATCCGTCATTGTTCAAGTCCAGAATATTGGAACCTCAAACAGGTGTTATGGACAGAAACGGCAGCAGTATATCTGCAGTTGCTGGTGTTTGCATTGAATGCCTTTATTCAGCATTAATCGCTTACATTGTAAATGTCTTTCTATGTGTGTTTGTTTGTTTCTCATCTTCTGTTGAGTTGCTTTATATGTAGTCCTATTTAGATTTTCACATCTGATTTCACCACCAATACGTTTAACATCTGGTCAAGTGGCACAACAGGGAAATTACCAATTTGGCTAACATTGCTACATTAACATTAATGTTGATTAATTGTCCCGTGTAAAATTGGAAACAACGTACAAATATTTTGTCAGACTTGATTCAGATTCAACTTTATTGTCATTGCACAGAGTACAAGTACTGGGACAACTAAATGCAGTTTAGCATCTGACCAGAGTGCAAAAGAGAAACAGTAAAAGTGCAATGCAATATGCTGGATAAATACAATGTAGACAATAAGATGAGATTCGCCCTGAGATGCTGAAGGCGCTGGACATTGTTGGGCTGTCTTGGCTGACACGCCTTTGCAGTGTTGCATGGGGGTCGGGAACAGTGCCCATGGACTGGCAGACCGGGGTGGTGGTTCCCATCTTCAAGAAGGGGGACCGGAGAGTGTGCTCGAACTATCGTGGTATCACACTGCTCAGCCTCCCGGGAAAAGCTTATGCCAGGGTGCTGGAAAGGAGGCTCCGACCGCTTGTCGAACCTCAGATTCAAGACGAACAGTGTGGATTCCGTCCCGGCCGTGGAACAGTGGACCAGCTCTTTACCCTCGCAAGACTACTGGAGGGGTCCTGGGAGTTTGCCCAACCAGTCTACATGTGCTTTGTGGACTTGGAGAAGGCTTTCGACCGGGTCCCTCTGGGGGTTTTGTGGGGGGTGCTGCGGGAGTATGGGGTGCCGGACCCGTTGGCACGGGCCATCCGGTCTCTGTACGCCTGCAGTAGGAGCTGTGTTCGTATCCTCGGTAGTAAGTCAGACACGTTCCCGGTGGGTGTTGGTCTCCGCCAGGGCTGCCCTTTATCACGGGTCCTGTTCGTGACTTTCATGGACAGGATATCTAGGCGCAGCCAGGGGGCGGAGAAGATCCGGTTCGGGAATCTCGGGATCGCATCTCTGCTGTTCGCGGATGATGTGGTCCTGTTTGCCTCCTCGGACCGTGACCTCCAGCATTCACTGGGGCGTTTTGCAGCCGAGTGTGAAGCGGCAGGGATGAGAGTTAGCACCTCCAAATCTGAGGCCATGGTGCTCTGCCGGAAACCGGTGGACTGCTCCCTCCAGGTGGGGACAAACTGCCTACCCCAAGCGAAGGAGTTCAAGTATCTCGGGGTCTTGTTCACGAGTGAGGGTAAGGTGGAGTGTGAGATCGATAGGCGGATCGGTGCGGCTGCAGCAGTAAAACAGGCGCTGTACCGGTCCGTCTTGGTGAAGAGGGAGCTGAGCCGGAAGGCGAAGCTCTCCATTTACTGGTCGGTCTACATTCCAACCCTCACCTATGGTCACGAACTCTGGGTCGTGACCGAAAGAACGAGGTCTCGGATACAAGCGGCCGAAATGAGCTTCCTCCGTAGGGTGGCCGGGCTCAGCCTTAGAGATAGGGTAAGGAGCTCGGACATCAGGAGGGAGCTTGGAGTCGAGTCGCTGCTCGTTCGTGTCGAAAGGAGTCAGCTGAGGTGGTTCGGGCATCTAGTCAGGATGCCTCCTGGACGCCTCCCATTAGAGGTTTTCCAGGCACGTCCAACTGGTAGGAGGCCCCGGGGAAGACCGAGGACACGCTGGAGGGATTATATCTCCCGGCTGGCCTTGGAACGCCTCGGGGTCCCCCAGGATGAGCTGGAAAGTGTTGCGGGTGAGAGGGAAGCCTGGGTCGGCCTGCTGAACCTGCTGCCACCGCGACCCGACCCCGGATAAGCGGCCGAAAATGGATGGATGGATGGATAGACAGTATAATCAGTGGATATGAAATGCAGATATATACAGTTTGAGACCTGCTAACTGAGTCCTGGCTCCCTAATGACTTGAGTACTGGGCCTCAACATGGTCTCAGTTAGTAAAATAAGTGATAATAGTAAACTGAAAGACAAATCTCATGACGACATGTCACCATTCAGACATTTGCTTATCAAGACACCAGAGAGTTGACTTGGACATATCTTAAATTGACTTGAAACTTGACTTGGACTTATCTTTAATGACGTAAGACTTGACTTTTGCTTATCTTGGATGACTCGACAGTTGACCTAACAAATGCATCCAAGTCAATCTTAAATACTTTGGACTTGACGTGATCTGATCTCGGATGACTCGACACTTCACCTAAATAATCACAAATTACTTTAGGCTTGACTTGGACTTCTCTTTAATGACTGGAGACAGCTTAATCATCACTAACTCACAACCACACTCCAACTACCATAACTCTCCATTAAAATCCATAAGCGTCACCGTGGAATCTATTTGGATGAATCTCTTGCCACATAATATCAGTGTAGCTTGGGTCAAAGCAGAGGGATACTGTCAGTCCGCTGACTGATGCCGACAGAAACTGCTGTGAATTTACGGTCAAATATCATGGATAAGTTAAACCCAGCAACTGTATGAGATCCAGATACTCGCAATATTCTCCACCATAATATCTAAATGTCTGGTTCAGTATTCTATCCAAGTATTACGAATCAATTTAAGATGCTCTCACTGTCAATGTAGAACTTAATATCTCAATTACTACACTGAATTAGTGCCAGCATTCCCTCTGAACTAAAAGTGACTGCAAAACCTAATTCCTATGCTGAAGATGATATACACTCTGTAGCATTCATAATTCATACCAATACGATGTGCTCGCAGATTCCTTTCACCGCTGAACACACTGTACTTAAAGCAGATTTCATTCAATTGCTTTCTTTCCTTTCAGCTGCTTGCAGACCAGCACCATTAACAGCCACAAGATAAAGACTTCTCTTTTATTGATATTACAAAGACAAATGTTTCAGCTGTAACTTATAACAATGTTTAGTTTTACACGTATTCGATCCATTTATGAAACCTCAGGAGATATTGTGCATTGTATTTTGCTAACACGTACAACTTTCACTCCACTGCATTGGATTTCTATTTGGCTGAACTTCAATGACTCTCTGCAGAAATCACATTTCTTCAGTGACCTGTGTGTGAACTCCACTCTCCCAAAGACTCAGGACGCTTATGCTGACTCTCTTGAGGCTCATACCGTATGTTTCTCATACAATATGTTTAGGTTAACTGGAAAATGGACACCATGTAATTAATTGCTTTCACTACTGTGCATTGAAATGACTTTCTCGGCCAATGCATATTTCAGACTCCACTCACAGCCATGAAAAAGAAAAACATCTATTGTGCCATTTCACTGGTCATCAAGCAGAGACTTGCTTATTGATATTTGTTACTATCGAGGAAGACATATGATATTCCTCCTCTTACAAACAAAGTTGACGAAGATAATATCAGCCATGAACAACCACAGGGGCATTCTTTATACGTAAAGACCCACTGGACAGTGGGGACCGGCCAATAGACGGCCACGGGCCTTGGTTGGCTATTGTTTGCTACTGTTAGCCAACTTTAGGTAGACGTTGCTATGTAACTGACAGTACTCTGTCACTTGGCTAACTCTGACTCTTCTTGTGCTTCAGGTACACTGCATTTGAGCAATTATTACATAATTGTCACTTGTGGTCATGGCGGCCACTGTTATTAGGCTCGCTTTGGTGAGTTGACTTGGACTTTTGCTTTGAGAGACTTAGAATTTGCCTCAAAAGAGTACACACATTTTTGACACGACCACAGCCACATTTTTACCATTTACATCTATACCAGCTGTCATCCAACAGCCATGGTGGCTGTCAAGTTACGGCTTCGGACCTACTGCACTTCCCCACTTGATAGGGATTGACCCATCTACACAGATTTAACCCTTCAGGGTCTTAGCCTTTTTCTAGATTTTACATAATTTCTTAAAGTCTCATTTTAAGGCACTTGCATATAAGATACATACCCATGTGTTACATCTAAAATTGCAGAACAATCTCAGCTATCTATATAATGAGGCACAATTGCCATAAGGCAAAAGTATAAAGTGATAATATGAATCTAAAGCTGAAAAATTAAAGTTAGATTTTTAAAAATGCTTCATATATCTTGTGAAAACATACCTTTACTCATGCTGACAAAACGTTTTGGTGCTAGAAGTTGGTTTACCAAAGGTATTAGGTTCACAAAAGCAGTGAAATATGTGAATTCATGCTAGAAACATGAAAATAAATGTCTGAAACCCCAAAAAATATTATCGTTTTTTGAGCAGAAATGTGGCCTGTCACACCTTTCACCAAAATGATAGAAATGGGACTGAGAAATGACTTCATACTGCAGATAAAGCTTTATGGGGTGTGTGCAAATGAAAAATTACCATCACAACATGTTTGGTTTTCAAATAAAATATGTATTATTCATGAATAAAACAATATTTACACATATACATGTTCAGAAATAGAAAACAGACCGGGGCTGGTGGGGATGGCTGTGCTAGAGGGGCTGGTGGTGGTGCATCCTCTCTGTAAAATAAATGACTACTAGTTAGTAGTTTGAACAGTTCAACAGGTGTACATGTGTAGCTAAGCTGTGTACATACCTGGTAAACAGGGCTCAGGCCTTCAGTCTTCCACGTCGATAGCATAGGTGCAGGTGGCTGTAGAGAAGCTGCATGTTGTCCACTGGACCCTGACAGCTGTGAGTCCTCTCTGTAAAATAAATGACTACCAGTCAGTACTAAGTTCAATGAAAGAAAGTTACGATTACACAACAAAACAGTGACAGAGCTCCGGGCACGAGCTAAACGGTACGTTAGCATGTTAGTGCGTTAGCACGTTGCTAATGTATAAACACATACCGATAGTTAGCATTACGTCTTACAAACACGTAACGAAGATCAGCACTAGTTGGTACTAAGTGATATTGACGATGCAGTCGGGTAATAAGCTGATACTACCTCCAGTGGTGTCCCCGCTGTAGCAAGCTATCTCCCGTTAGCTCGCGGAGCTAGCGCTAGCTCCCTGCTAGCTCCCCAACAGCCAGCCCCGTCTCAGAATCAGACTCGGGCACCGGGGAAAACCACCGAAGGGATCGGGACCAGCTAAATGTGCTCACTGTGCTAGCGTAAATATGCCAAAACAAAGTTGAGTTAGTAAATACACGTACCCATCCTCCAGTGGATCCCTTCTCTCGGCATAATCCTCTCCAGGAGTCGAAGCCTTCAGGGCCTGTCTGACGCTCCTCCGTCCTCATCGCTGCTGGCCAAAATTGCTGCAACGTCCTCCTCTGTTGTGAACTGTGTTCTCTCCATTATCTCTAGCTTCTGTCTGACTGTAAACTACAGCATGTATATATAAACCTCAGGTGTGTAGGTTATCTTAGGTCCTTTGCAGCGTAGCTGGGTGGGGAGGGCCTTAGGTATTTCCTGAGTGTTCCTGAGTCACAACTTTTTTTGACGGACACCTGAATTGACTAATCACGGTGAAAGGAGTGTCAGCTTACGTTACAGCCACACAGAAGGACACAGAGGAGGGGGCCGGAAACTGCAGAGTTTGGCGGTTCTAACAGTAGCGGATTATTTTTTCTGCGCCGTATTTTCGCGGAGATATGATTTTCTTTTTTAATTAAACTATGTATAACACGCTAGCGTGACGGTAGACCCCAGAGGGTTAAACTGGATTCCACTTGTAGTGATTAAAATTCCCTTGTCATCAGTAGATATTTCTTAACATATTCATTCATTTAACCACTCTTAGACGGAAATAACGAGTCTACGCGTGTAGTGTGTTTCAACAACGGTAGAAAACAGTGAGTTCGCTCCGTACTTTTTACTGAATTCTGGTGCAACAGTGAAACAAGTCCGCCCGTTGATACATCAATGCGCGAGCTCAATAAGTCACAATTCACCTCTGATTATTCTAGGCAATGCAAACTATAACATACAATATGCAATCACTATAATGATCAATCCCTAAATATGAATCTAAATAATATAGTATCTAAATCTGAGTCTAAGTTACAATTACAATATGGAAAATGGCACTAACACCACTCCAATGAAAACCCAACTTTTCCTTTTTTTTTTCTCTCTCCTTTTATTTTTGAGAATCAGATTGTTGAGTCATTCACTCCGTATAGAAAATAAGAGATAGAGGTGAAAAACCTTTTAAATAAAAAGAAACAGAAAACACACATTTCAATATGCCAGAAAACACTTTAAACGCGTGATCCAGCGCCCGTGCACTCTGTCCACACACGTCACCACATAGCCCCCAGCTGTGCCTCCACCCACGTCAACAAACATTTTACTTTGCCATACGTGAATGGGCTGCGGAGCCCCGTGACGTATTTAGCGCTCGCGCTAATCAAGCTGGTGGTGGCAGTGATCATCAGCAAAGTCTGTCCCTCTTACCGGCTGCCTCTCCGGACTTGTAGATGAGTCTTTGCTGCGTTTTGATCTAGCCGCCCGGCGTTCATTTAATCCCCACCTTTGACGTGCGCCCGCGGTGCTTCCGGTGCCTACAAGCTCCGCCCCTTTCCATCCCAAATCGGATCCCAGATGATCTTGTTTATTATTTAATCTGTGACTATTTATATCTTCCTGTGTGCTTTATTAATTTACAATTACTTGTATTTACCTTACATTTTTTCCTTTCTTTTTATCCAAAATAAAAATCATGTTTGACTTCACAGTGGCTCATGTGTTTCTAATAAAAATATCACATTTAAGGTTCCTCACATTGCTAACATTCTCCTTTGGCTATGTTCAGCCAAGTCTTAATAACATTCCAAACACACACTGCTTATGAGTTACAGGGAAGTGACACGCTTAATATGTTAATGTCTTGGATCTTTCCTCAAGTGCCTCGAGTCACAACACATATTGCATTGGAGTAAAAGCTGCATGAATCCTAAATAATTATTTAGATGGTGTCGGATATACAATCACAAAGTGGCCAGCATTGAAGCGATGCCACTGATTCAAGATGTTTATTGTCGCTCCAGTTATACACGTTAAAATGTTTGAAAGGCTTTTGCTGGGAGGCTCCATAAAAAATATAAGAATATAAATAGCAAAATAAAAGACACAACATATAATACAATAAATATAATAACTAAAATGTAAGAAGCATCCATCTCAGAAATTAAAAAACAAACCAACAATAAAGATGTTGCATGTTGTTTGATTTCACTTTGTGTGCTTTGATGGTATTTAGGATATGATTTGATCACCATGTCATTACAATTTTTTTTTGGCATTGTACATTTGCCACATAACATTTTTTGAATAACACGTTCAAAAAACCCTGATGATTTACGGCCCATGGATTGCAGCAACCTCGCCCGGACAAGGGAAACCGGGGCACCCTCCCGAAGCCAGACCCAGGAGGGGAGCTCGTCAGCGAGCGTCTGGTGGCCGGGCTTTCGCCCATGGGGCCCGGTCGGGCTCAGCCCGAAAAAAAGATCATGGACCAGCAACCCTGTGGACTCACCACCCGCAGGGGGAAGCATCGGGGTCGGGTGCTATGCAGACCGGGCGGCGGGCCAGGCAGGAGACCTGGGCGAGCCGATCGCCGGCAGCATAGACTAGCTCTAGGGACGTGGAACGTCACCTCGCTAGCGGGGAAAGAGCCGGAGCTGGTGCGGGAGGTGGAGCGGTACCAGCTAGATATAGTTGGGCTCGCCTCCACGCACAGCACGGGCTCTGGAACCAAGCTCCTGGAGAAGGGTTGGACTTTGTCCTTTTCTGGAGTTGCCCAGGGTGAGAGGCGCCGGGCGGGAGTGGGGATACTCACGAGCCCCCGGCTGAGCGCCGCTATGTTGGAGTTTTCCCCGGAGAACGAGAGGGTCGCCTCCCTGCGCCTACGGGTTGCGGGGAGTAAGGCTCTGACTGTTGTTTGTGCTTATGCACCGAACAGCATTTCGGAGTATCCGGCCTTCTTGGAGTCGGTGGGAGGGGTCCTGGAAAGGGCACCGCCTGCCGACTCCATAGTTCTCCTGGGAGACTTCAACGCTCACGTGGGCAATGACAGAGAAACCTGGCGGGGCGTGATTGGGAGGAACGGCTTGCCCGATCTGAACCCGAACGGTGGTTTGTTGTTAGACTTCTGTGCTAGCCACAGTTTGTCCATAACAAACACCATGTTCGAGCATAAGGTGGCTCATAAGTGTACCTGGTACCAGAACACCTTAGGCCGGAGATCAATGATCGACTTTGTAGTCGTATCATCTGATCTGCGGCCGTATGTCTTGGACACTCGGGTGAAGAGAGGAGCAGAGCTGTCAACTGATCACCACCTGGTGGTGAGTTGGATCAGATGGTGGGGGAGTCGGCTAGAGAGACCTGGCAAGCCCAAACGTGTAGTGAGGGTGAACTGGGAACGTCTGGCAGAGGATCCTGTCCGGGAGGTCTTCAACTCCCACCTCCGGAAGAGCTTCTCACAGATCCCGAGGGAGGCTGGGGACATGGAATCCGAGTGGACCATGTTCAAAGCCTCTATTGTGGATGCGGCCGCTAGGAGCTTTGGTCGGAAGGTCATCGGTGCCTGTCGTGGCGGCAACCCGAGAACCCGGTGGTGGACACCGGGGGTGAGGGAAGCCGTCAAACTGAAGAAGGAGGCCTTTTGGGCCTGGCTGGCCCAGGGGTCTCCTGAAGCAGCTGACAGGTACCGGCAGGCCAGAAGGGCTGCAGCTGCGAAGGTCGCGGATGCTAAAACTCGGGGAGGCCATGGAGAAGGACTTTCGGTTGGCCTCAAGGAAGTTCTGGCAAACCATCCGACGGCTCAGGAAGGGAAAGCAGGGCCTACCCCAGGCTGTTCTCAGCGTGGGGGGGGGGGAACTGCTGACCCGGACTGTGGACATCGTCGGGCGGTGGAAAGAGCACTTTGAGGAACTCCTAAACCTGGCCAACATGTCCCCTGGAGAGGGGGCAGCGCCTGAAGTCCTTTGGGTGGTTGCACCCATATCCCTGGCAGAGGTCACTAAGGTAGTCAAAAAGCTCCTTGGTGGCAAGGCGCCGGGGGTGGATGAGATTCGCCCTGAGATGCTGAAGGCGCTGGACATTGTTGGGCTGTCTTGGCTGACACGCCTTTGCAGTGTCGCATGGGGGTCGGGAACAGTGCCCATGGACTGGCAGACCGGGGTGGTGGTTCCCATCTTCAAGAAGGGGGACCGGAGAGTGTGCTCGAACTATCGTGGTATCACACTGCTCAGTCTCCCGGGAAAAGCTTATGCCAGGGTGCTGGAAAGGAGGCTCCGACCGCTTGTCGAACCTCGGATTCAAGACGAACAGTGTGGATTCCGTCCCGGCCGTGGAACAGTGGACCAGCTCTTTACCCTCGCAAGACTACTGGAGGGGTCCTGGGAGTTTGCCCAACCAGTCTACATGTGCTTTGTGGACTTGGAGAAGGCTTTCGACCGGGTCCCTCGAGGGGTTTTGTGGGGGGTGCTGCGGGAGTATGGGGTGCCGGACCCGTTGGCACGGGCCATCCGGTCTCTGTACGCCTGCAGTAGGAGCTGTGTTCGTATCCTCGGTAGTAAGTCAGACACGTTCCCGGTGGGTGTTGGTCTCTGCCAGGGCTGCCCTTTATCACCGGTCCTGTTCGTGACTTTCATGGACAGGATATCTAGGTGCAGCCAGGGGGCGGAGAAGATCCGGTTCGGGAATCTCGGGATCGCATCTCTGCTGTTCGCGGATGATGTGGTCCTGTTTGCCTCCTCGGACCGTGACCTCCAGCATTCACTGGGGCGTTTTGCAGCCGAGTGTGAAGCGGCAGGGATGAGAGTTAGCACCTCCAAATCTGAGGCCATGGTGCTCTGCCGGAAACCGGTGGACTGCTCCCTCCAGGTGGGGACAAACTGCCTACCCCAAGCGAAGGAGTTCAAGTATCTCGGAGTCTTGTTCACGAGTGAGGGTAAGGTGGAGCGTCAGATCGATAGGCGGATCGGTGCAGCTGCAGCAGTAAAACAGGCGCTGTACCGGTCCGTCTTGGTGAAGAGGGAGCTGAGCCGGAAGGCGAAGCTCTCCATTTACTGGTCGGTCTACATTCCAACCCTCACCTATGGTCACGAACTCTGGGTCGTGACCGAAAGAACGAGGTCTCGGATACAAGCGGCCGAAATGAGCTTCCTCCGTAGGGTGGCCGGGCTCAGCCTTAGAGATAGGGTAAGGAGCTCGGACATCAGGAGGGAGCTTGGAGTCGAGTCGCTGCTCGTTCGTGTCGAAAGGAGTCAGCTGAGGTGGTTCGGGCATCTAGTCAGGATGCCTCCTGGACGCCTCCCATTAGAGGTTTTCCAGGCACGTCCAACTGGTAGGAGGCCCCGGGGAAGACCGAGGACACGCTGGAGGGATTATATCTCCCGGCTGGCCTTGGAACGCCTCGGGGTCCCCCAGGATGAGCTGGAAAGTGTTGCGGGTGAGAGGGAAGCCTGGGTCGGCCTGCTGAACCTGCTGCCACCGCGACCCGACCCCGGATAAGCGGCCGAAAATGGATGGATGGATGGAATAACACGTTAGCCCCGTATCACGATTGCACAATACCACATGGTTACAGATAACGATCAATTAGGTTTAGGCAACTAAAAGACTTGGCTAAGGTTAGAAAAAAGATCCTGTTTTGTGTTAAAATCACAACGTAACAAGGCAACGATACAAAGTAATGGCGTAATGTAACAACTTGACGGAAATTCCTTTTGCGCATTTCCCGCTTTACTAAGTCACTTGCTCTGTACGTTTCTGAAAACCATGGACATGTTGAATGTCATTATTTATTCCTGTTGGCCGGGCTACATCTGAAAGATTTGGGCTCCTTTTCTCTACTGTGTGAACATAGCCAAAGAGAGAGACTAGCACTCACTGCACGAGGGACATTTAAAAGGGCCATTATATAAATTGTGACTTTCATTGGCCTTTTTTGGTGACCAGTGAGTTGCAAACACCATCAGCAGGTCTGCGGCACAGCTTCCAGTGGCCTGTCATCGACACACTCAATAAAAGGGACAATGGAGGGGCTTATTATAGCGGAGATGGCCAGATGGCGTACGGGCTGAAACACAAGCTCTGGAATGCAGACATTTTAGTGGCCGACTCTGTAATTGGTGAACTCCCGCAGTTGTGTTGTGCTTTTATTTTACTGTTGAGAAAAGGGGTTATGATCCTTAATATGAGCCGAATAAAAGCTCCAAACAGTCTAGCCGTAGAGGCATCTTCGTTGAAGAATCACACAGTGAACATGACCCTCAAGCTTTAAACTGCAAGCCAAAGCCAATTAGTGCTGCCCCTGCACAGAACCTGTTTAAAAGTTTACCCCAAAAATAAATTCATCATGAAGGAGCTGGGAAAAGGACAGATCCTTCAAGGGCCAACTACGCAGCTGTGCACTGACGGGCGAGCGAGTGAGTCAACATGAGGAGATCACACATATTTAGAGATAAATTAAGAACCTTGCTAATGGTCCCACCTCGGCTCAAGGCAATTTAGTTCAAAATAAGAAAAACCCAGAGTATTACACTGGATTTCCGCGAGACGCAATATCATTCAGTCATCAGCGTCTCCTTGTGGGTTTGTGTTTGTAAATGAGTGGCACATTTTTAAGTCCACGTTTTTAAATCAAATCCTAAATTTAGATGGGCTCCTGTTAAACACTAAACAACTTCAAATGAGCCCTTTTTTTTAAATCATTAAAAGCCTTCTAATCTCGTCTTAAACCTCAAGCAAAATGTTTTATGTAAATAACCCTAAGGCACTGCTTCTTTATTTATTTCTTATTTAAACTGTATTTTTGCCTTTCCTGGCAATTCAAATCATTGATAACTTTTCAACGTCACACAGATTTACAGAAGAGTCCATACAGCAAACACAAACAGTCACACATTACATAGAAAAAAAAGATGGTAAACAAACTACAATAGCAGAAAGATCATTTTGGGAGGACAAACAAAATCAAAAACAGCCTCCCATTCATTATCTAAGGAGATACTTTATACCGGATGACATCACCAGCTTGAGACTTCCTTCTGTTTTTTTTTGTTTCTTTCTTTCTGATTGAACTTCTCTAGACCATGGCAATACCTTATTGGAATTCTTAATTTTGGTGGTGTTCCCCTTTAACATTACTGATTACATTTCCTCTGCTGCTGCGATAAATCAAGTGCAGCTACTTGGGAGCCTCACACATTTCCTCTAAATGTGAACACCTCGACATGCGTAAGGAAGGAGCCCAAACACCATTTTCAGCGTTGCTGCTCTTATTTTCTCAAAGCCTTAGTAAGCTCATTTCAATCCACCGGGTTTTAAACAAGTTTTAAATTTGCGTATTTAAAAAGCCTGTGTGAAATCGCTAAATTGAAAAGAGTTGAGGTATTAGCAAGGGTGGACAAGTTGGCTTATTGGTGCGACAGTAACATGAGATGTTGGCAACGGACTTACTGACTTCTAACGTTTACCACATCATTTTCCATTGTTTTAGGTTTGACTGTGGCTCTTTCATTTGCACCATCTCGATATGTCCTCTTCTTCTGAGAGGGTTTAAAGGCACCTGACTAGAGACTTAGCACCGGCAACGTTTTTCTCTACGAACTTCTCTTGGTATTATGTCATAGTATTGTTATTACGTGAAGGTAATACAAACGCCTATAAGCGAACAGTTTTACCATGGTTTTACACCCCGCAGCTTGTGTTACCCATATACTGTATACTATGTGTAATTATTATCACCCATGGGAAGAAAAAAGGTATCTTTTGTGAAGCGGAGCTTCTCTGAAAGGGGAGGAGTGTTCAGTTGTTTGCGATATGCAACCTCACTGCTAGATGCCACTAAAGCCTACACACTGGCCCTGGATCTAATAGGTTCGTTCGAGATGAGCCAGTTCTGCGCAGAATCGATCAGCGGCGATCGGCACGCAATGCATGTCTCTTAGATTTGTGTCCGACTTTATCCCGACTTGCTCTGACGTCACGCACACGTGGTCAACGATACTCTCACGAGAGCAAGGCGGCCGTCCATTTTAGAGCCAGGCGCCGCAGTTGCTCTCCACCGACTGCGTGGCCCAGTGCATGATGGGAAACGTTGCCACATCAAAGAGCTGATTGGCTCTTAGATTTGACAGCAAACACCACATGTTGTAATACTTAACACTCGATTGTTGGCTATTTGTTTCATGTAGTGCAAAGATGTGGGTGTTAATATATACGGTTATTTGTTTAGCATCTGTAAATAAATATATTTATAGAGAAATGACAACTATCTTCACATATCATATTTATTTAAACATATAAATAAATGTATCTAACAACAACAATATGGACAATCTTTTGTCCTCAATTCTAATAACATAGTTAAATAAATATAAATATATCCAAATTTAGACCACTGTGAAAAGTAAATGTATTGTTTTGGAAAATACCATTTGTGTGACCTCAACAGATTGAAAATGCATTTGGTCCAGTTTTGAGATTAAATATCCCAAACCTTATTTAATATGCCCGTTAAGATGACTAGTTATGTTAAATATATTTGTTGGAAAGCTGTGAAGTGAACTTCATTTCCTCCTGCATACTTTCAGCTACAGACACATTTCAACTTTTAAATGTTGACAAAATCTTCAACTATTACTGTATGATTCAGCTTTTTGATACTACTGCTGCTACTTCTTGGAACCACTGATGCTTCTACTGATGCTTCTACTACTACCACTACTAAAACTTCAGCTGCTGAATCTACTACTCTTGTTACAACCACTTCTACTACGACAACAACTTCTACAGTTAAGCTTCCAGCTTCACCTACATTGTAATTCAGCACTTGGATTCTTTAGATCAGTGGTTCTCAAATGGGGGTACGTGTACCCCTGGGGGTACGTGAAGGAACTCCAGGGGGTACGTGAGATTTAAAGAAATATATATGTAAAAGTAACGTCTATTAAAAAAATCCTTCACAATTTTTTATTTAATAAATATTCAATAAAATATAAGTGTAATTTCATAAACATAATTATATATATTCTATATTAAATCAGACACTTATGGTGTTTTGTATTACATCTTTTTTTCAACCAAGAATGCTTTGCACTGGTAAGGAGGTACTTGGCTGAAAACATTTTACAGGGGGTACATCACTGAAAGGTTGAGAACCACTACTTCAGATGATGCAGTTTTGCTTCCATCTTTTCCAGTTATACATTTCAACTACACGGTTTAAAAAGAAAATCAGCAACACAACAGCAGTCACTGTGACAGGCACAATCTGTAGTCAATTGTAATCAGTTCCCACACAGTAGATATGCTACTTGTCAAGCAGGTGTGAGTAGTAAATTCTTGTCAAGCATTTAGGTATATAAAGTCACCTGCAGAACCTTGGTTTGACCTGCAACAATGGTGAAAAACACTATCTTGAGAGACGAGAAAGCTGCCATGCAGTTAAAAGTGAGCAGGGAAACTGCTGATCGACTGACAACTGGTGAGTTAAAAAAAAGTAATATTACTTCATAACTTTGTTATTGTTTTCTCATTTGTATGGCCATCATTACCTTTAGATCCAATGTTTGCCAAAAGCATAATGGCGCAAATAAGAGCTGCAGAACAGAATCCAGGTAAATAATGCACAAGGATCGTTCTTTTAAATGTTTAGACTTTCTCTGCAGTAAACTCTTAAAAGGCAATGCATCACATTTGTATTCTAAACAGTGTTGACACCTAGCCGTCTGTCTTCCCCACTCCTAAACCTCAAACATTCAACCTTGGCCCACAGTTCCCCCTGCCTTCAATCAGGTTCGGACCCAGCCAACAAACCTGGAACCACCACAGTCATCTTACCAAAGCTTGTACCCATTACCATCACAGCCAGATTGCCATGAATCCCTGACTATATAGTGCAGGGGTCGGGAACCTTTTTGACTGGGAGAGCCAAAAAGGCCAAATATTTCTAAATATATTTCATTGAGAGCCATATAGTATTTTTAACGTATAATAAATTAAATATGTCTTACTTTTAATGCGACTTCTGGTGCTGCATGGTTTTGCTCCATTCCTTACTATTGTCAAAGCACCCGCAAAGCTAGTGGAATTCCCGTCACCTTGCCTGGTCCACACACGTAGTTGCTGCTGACTCGTCTGCACTCTCCGCTGTAGCTCCTCGCATGCCCTTTTCCTGCTGTCCCCCGCTGGATATTTCGATGTAAATGAAGCATGGTGCGTATCGAAGTGCCGCTTTATATTTGACCGTTTCATCGATGCAATTTTATCATTGCATATTAGACATACCGCAGATCCTGCTCTGTCCACGCAGCCTGGAATGCACGATAATCGTCTTTTTTTCTTTTCGCCATCTTTTCCGTTACAAGGGTTGAAGCGGATAAACTAGTTGGCTATCTGATAAAATTGATTTCTTCACCTTTACAATGACCCGGACATGCTCGCGAGCCATTGGTTCCCTACCCGACCCACGACATTTATCTTCAAAACTAATTTCTGTTTACTTTAAAATGACACAGTATTATTAAGAACTATGACAAGTATTTTAAAATCAGTTCCAAACTGATTTTTTTTTCAACTCAAAATTGTCTGGGAGCCATATGCCGTCACCGGAAGAGCCATAGGTTCCTGACCGCTGCTATAGTGTCTTGTTTTGGAATGGATTATAATAAAAAAGGAATGCTTTTTAACATTACGCTAATGTCTTTACAGAATTCCAACACCGGACCACATTACTACTGCTTGAACTGACCATGACCTACCGCCCCGTATATTACCGTAATAAATTGTCATTTCATAAAAAAATTGGAAGAAGCAAAGGGTACGAATTCAGTACTGATAAAATTCGGGAAAAACTTGGCAACATGCTTCCCACATATAGGAGATAGAAAGACCGCTCTCGGGCGACAGGGCAAAATCACCTGGGAGTACTTCTTGGTAAGCGCTTGCTCTGTACACATCTTAAATGTTAGTTGGACTCTGAGTATTAGTCTTCCTATTTCCCTTTTCAGTATTTTGTCACCTACAATGTTAATTATGTAACATAGTTGTATCTCTGCAGACAAACTTGAAATAACCACTTTGTACATCTGATTTTGATTAGAATCCTGTTGTGTCCTTTTACAGTCCTTTTCTAGAGGGTCTGGACGTCTGATTTGTCACAGCGTGACCATTAACGTGCGCTGTGATTGGTCAGGGCACAGCTCAGTGGGAGCTGGAGGGCTGAAGGAGAGAAGTTTAGTGACATGTTCAGTGTTTTTGCGCTCGGTGGCGGATTTAATGACAATGCATGTTTGCGGTCATGAACCCGGTATCGCTGCTGTTGATCAGATATTTTATGCCCTACAACGCGTGGAGGCTGTTCCGGCGGCGGGGAGGCTCGGCTGCACTATTAAACAGCTAATCCACATCCCTCCACTGTCTATTGGAGATGATTAATTGTTCTATTGAAAGGGGTTGTTTTTTTAGAAGACATTAACGTAGCTTTAATATCCGTATTAACTAAACCCGGTAAAGATCAGACTCTATGCAGCAACTACAGAACCATGTCTATCCTTACTACAGAGATTAAATTGTTTGCACGCAATTTGGCATCCCGCCTTGAACCTCATGACTAAATTAGTTCACTGTGACCAGGCGGGCTTAATTATAAGACACGACTGGCTTCTGATAACATGTGTCGCATATTATTCATGCTGTGAAAGATAGCGCGTCCCCTAGTGCTGTCCTTAGCTTGGATGCAGAAAAAGCCTTTGATAGGGTTGTATGGGATTATCTAAGGGGAGTATTGGAAAGATTAGGACTGGGGACAAACTTTATTAAATTGATCTAGCTACTTTATAAGAAATCCCACGGCTACTGTAGTTACGAATGGGATTGCCTCTCCTCGATTTCACATCACACATTCTCGTCGTCAAGGCTTCCCCCTTTAGCCCCTTTTTATTTGTCACTTGAACCACTTGCTCAAACTCTAAGAGAACATCCATCTATCTTTCCAATAACCAAAGCCATAAAATGTCCTTATATGCTGATGATATTTTAATATGTTGACAAAGCCCCCACTTCCATTCCTCATATTTTAACTACCTTTACAGATTTTTCATCAGGTTATAAAATTAATTGGACTAGATCAGCTCTTTTACCTTTAAACAATATTTAACACCAAGTTCCCTACCTTCTAATATTCCTATCGTTAAACATTTCAAATACCTAAATACAACCATCTCAAAAAACTACATGGACATATATAAACGTATTGAATCTGACCGTAACAGATGGACTCAGAGTTAAAAATCACTACAGACTCTGGTTTCAATTGTGAAGATGGATGTTCTACCGAGAGTTAATTTTTTCGCATCTATGTTACCCTTATCTCCACCACCTAATTATTGGATTAAACTCCACTCCCTAGTTTCCAAGTTCATATGGGGCGGGAAACAACCACAAGTTAAGATATCCACACTACAAAGGCGTAACACTTAACCGTCTGAGCCCGACCCTCCCCCTAGGGTGGGAGAAGCCCTTCTAGCGGCCTTAGTGAGTCTGTTCAAGTAGTCGTATGAACCCCAAATGAGTTCTAACACTGGTGTTATTTTTTTCAAGAATTTATTTGTGAAAAAAAAAAAAAAAAAATTTCAAAAGAATATCTTTTATAACATTTTGATTATAACTATGAGCATGATATGAGCAAGACAGTCCGGCTGCATTTGGGTCCCACAGGTACTAATATACTACACACAAGGATCTATCATACTTTGTTAGATTCATACAAGCTTTTAGTGTTACGAAGACGTGTCTTTTATTGAATTCCGACTTTGTAAAGTGTACTTATTAACGATCTAGTGAAACGTTACGGCCGCCGCCCGGAAATGATGGCGAGGTTACGGGGTTTATGTAATTACATAAACTTAACGGTAAGTTTAATTTTTAGTCTATAACTCTTCCAACAAGCTTTACTGTATTTCAGCAATTTAAATGAAGTTAACTCTTTGGGGGCAGGGCCCGCGTTGATGCGTAAAACCAGATGTTTAAGTTTTTTATAAAATTATATCTTCGCAATAATACGTCACAGAGATATGGTTTCAAATCTGGCGGATATGGTTTCCACTTCCACGTCTGAGCATCTAAACATGGACGTGTCGTATGAGGTGTGCAAAGCTTCAGAGTGAGTCAGAAGATGCCAAGCAAAGCTATATTGGAGGGGACTGACGGCGCAGCTTCAGTGCCTGAAGGATTCGCTAACAAGGAGCTAGCCGGAGCTAACGGGCCAGATAGCTGGCTACAGCGTTTCTGTGAGCCTGAACGGTGAGTAATCAATTGTTGTCCCTATCACCGTTAACTTTCTTACAGTGAACTTAGTATGACTAGTCGTGTTGGACTTCCATATCCCCGGTCCTGCCATGGATCCATGGCTGCCTGGAACTGGTCCTGCCTGCTACCATGGCCCTGCTGATGGAACCGGCCTGGAACCGGTCCTACCTGCTGCCATGGCCCTTCTGATGCCCCCTCCTCTCTACCGCCTTCTGCTTCATGGATTATCAGGATCATGGACCATGCCTAATACTCATTATATGAATAATTTCTGTCATATTCATTGAATGTGCTGTAACTACGCTATTCATTCTGGCCACATGACATCTATTGCTTCTGTCCATCCGGGGAGAGGGATCCTCCTCTGTTGCTCTCCCTCAGGTTTCTTCCCTTTTTTCCCTGTGAAAGGGTTTTTACTATCTCTTTAGGGGAGTTTTTCCTGATCCGATGTGAGGTCCCGGGACAGGGATGTTATGTGTACAGATTGCAAACTTGTATTTGTGATGTTGGGCTATATAAAATAAACTGAATTGAATTGAATCATCCCCACCATATAATAATACATTTGGTTTTAGACATTAAATTACATGTGTCTACCATTTTATTCATATATTCCACTGCTTTTGTGAACCTAAGACCTTTGGTAAACCAATTTCCATCACCAAAACCGATATACCACATGAGCAAAGTTATGTTTTCACAACAAATATGAAAAAAATTTCAGCTTTAGTCATATTTTCTCTTCACACTTGTGCCTTGGGACAATAGTGCCTCATTATATAGATAGCTGAGATTGTTCTGTAATTTTTGATATACAACACATGAGTATGTATCATATGCTAGTGACTTTAAAAAGAGAAATTTAAAAATGATGTAAAATCGAGAAAATGACCAGACCCCAGAGTGTTAAGCAACGTTGTGGTTCCGGAGATCCTTTAGTAAACGTCACTTGACTTATTTTCGGTCGGTCTTTTTCTCCCGTGACCCCGAGATTGGACGGCTCGTAGCGGAGAAACAAGAGAAACAAGCTCAGACAAAACCGGTCCGTGGCTCAAAAAAGGTTGGAGACCACTGAACTAGAGGCCAGGTCTGCCAACCATAGAGGGTCACTCAACTCATGAAGACGACAATTTTAAACTCGGGGAATAAAACCGCTGCTGCGGCGAGCTGTTAGCTGACAAGTCTTCTGCTCCGTGTTATGAAGTCTCGTCTGAGAGGTTTCAGTGTCGCTGTGAGCTGAGCGACCTCGTAGATGTTATGGGGCATTTTCTCGTGGTTTGTTCGGACGGCAAAAATACGATTGTTTAGCTAGCAGGTTACCAAGCATGATGAGCCTTGGAGTGGTTAGCACGGGAAGGAATTTTGACCATGATGCATTGCAGATCTACAGCAACATGCTGTATAGGAGTTCTACAGTAAGAATATGACCAGTATACAGTAATACTACTGTGAAAACTACAGAAACGTGTTACAGTGTAGAGTCGGGTATAGCTGATGCATGCAGGGTCGGCAACAGGAGATCAGTCTGTGAACTAGTGCTGGAGCGTCTGGCATGAAAAACAATCTGGCAAGGTGTATCTGGGAGGCAGGAGTCTGTACAGGGACCTGGTTAGTGATCAGAGGCAGGGGAGTGAACAGGTGAAGGGAGTTAGACTGACGAGGAGGGAGTGGCTGACAAACAGAGTGAGGGTGTGGAGCTGAACTGTAACAATTAGTGCGATTGCAGATCACTGAAAACCATGCTTCCCCACAATGCCATCCTTTTTATGAAATAATAAAAATACTGCTTGTTTTAAATTACGTGATAATTACATTCTTTGATTATTCCACTGTTTTTAGTTTTATAATTTGCCTAAAACTTGAAAATCCTCCATGAGGATACGATGCTTAATTGACTAACCATGAACGTATGTTCTGGTTCATTTGAAATATTTAGATAAAATAAATCACCTTCTTGGTCCACGTCCAACTTCATGGACAAGTAGAGGGCTCACTTCCGCCTCAATTTCATCGGCGATCAAGAACGCAAACACTATTTCTTCAGCCATAGTTATCAAAATTAGGTCTGTAAACTAGTACTAAACTAGTTTTGAGTAGCCTTCAGATCGGAACTAACAACTAAGTCACTGTTTCTGTGACTTCCTGAACAGTGACTTTCTGTGTGTTCTTTGAAAGCAGCTGAAAACTGTCCGACTTGATCGCAGTTTTTTGTCAACGCCGCCTGCTGCTGCCGCCTGCTGCTCTCGTCTGCATTCCAGGCGAGGCGCAGCTCTTTCGAACAAGCCTAATACCTGAGGCTTTGAGGTCCTTTCTCCATTGAACCCATGCAGAGGTCATCCAAGGTGACCACCCTGTCCAGCATGTGACGTGGATATGTACAGCTCCTCTCACGGATAAAAAAAAAAACTTGACCTAAATCCCAATGTAAAATAAATGTGTCACGAGTAAAAACAACAACAACAAGCTGTTAAAAATTGATCACTGGAGTCCTTTAAATAGCACAGGACTTATGCATGAGCTGACACTGTTCTAATCCTGCAGGGAGCTCACACACACAGGCCTTTTCAGATGAAGATGGTGGCGCTGGTGTGCTGTATTTCAACGTGATGGATAATCTCTAAATGGTTAATATGAGATACTTCATTAGCAATGTGCAGGAGATAGATTTACTGGCAACGCCCAGCACGACATCATGCATATTCATCAGCACGAGGCTGCGTGTCGCCAAAGCTCCGGGGCCCTCGGCACCTCACCTGCGAAGGAGACCCAGCCGGGCACATTGTGTTTTCACGCATGAAGTTGTGCATAGAGGCCACATTTGTCTTGGCTTTAAGACCTTGGATTGAAGTGTCCAAGGAGAGAGGCTGTTGGGGGGTGTCCAGTGGGACGTCTGCTCTAATAGTGAGCTCTCATTTCCGTAGATGATTCCTCGGGCGGTAATGGATCCGGTTGGAGCTGACAGCGACGGTGGAGGAAGGTTATTTCTGGCGTATGGTAGATTTGGCTCACTCCACTACCTGTTTTTCACAGTTAAACCCACACGTGTGTCCAGGATGAAGAGGTCAACGGTCTATGAGTGCGGGGGAGACAACATAAAGCGCGCCGCACAGTGTGGTCAGGCCGCTCTGCACACCAGGGATGAACCGGGGGGAATCCTCCTCACTTTGTTTCCCGTGGATTTACACTCACTAATCAAAACAAATAAGGATGGCATCCTTCATGCTGACAGCACATAGTACCCGGGAGGATTGAGTCATTTGATCTGGATGGCTGGCTCTCCTCTGCCGCAGACTGTTGCGCGTCGCGAGGGGCTCACAAATCCCGTTGTATTAACACTAGCTCGGCTGAGAAGAGGGGATCTGGGCCTTGGGGAAGAATCCGCTATCGACCGGCTTTATAGTCCTCCCTGGACGCATGACGGTCTGCAAGGAGGAAACAGTTGATACATCTCCAGTCACCAGCACATACACTGCTATGATACAGTGATTTAAAGCTTGTGTCATATCATTGAATGTCTGGATATGCAGTAAACATGGTGAACAGAGAACTAAAGGCAACCTTTTAATGGTTTTGACTGCCATCCAAGTAGGAATGTTAAAGTGCGTGAGGTCATCCCTTGGCGATGTGACTGGGCGCCATCTTTGAGTCCGGTAGCCAGTCCTCATAATACATCCATGGTGTACAGTAACTAGGTGTCTCCAGTTTTCTGTGTTCGGGTAATACTCACCTTTTATTGTGTTTGAATACAAGCACCATACAAGATCACCACAATAGTCCATATGTACTCCTTATCAGAGTCTAACTGATGTACTTTAAATAAAATAAGTGGGCTGAAATAGCTGCGTTTAATTAGAACCGAGTGTCTAGTTCTACACAGGATTGACTTGCATATCACATTTCCCATGACCATTATCCCTCAGTGACTTAAAAGAACATGTCTTTATTCTTCTGGACTGCTTCCAGTCCATATGTACTCCTTATCAGAGTCTAACTGATGTGCTTTAAATAATAGAAGTTGGCTGAAATAGCTGCATTTAATTAGTTCATGGTCTGTGGATACTGCAGGTAATTAAAATGACAAGACTGTAATTCAGCCCTAAAGGCTTTGTCAAGGTGTACATCCAAACCTCATTAATTAGTGGCCCTGCTGCGTTCTCACAGCATCAGCTGACCACACTCATTTCCCACGCGCTGCCTCACCAACCATCACTCGCTGCGACGCAACGGTCACAGAACGTCCATCGATGCCGATGTCGTCCTTTTTGTGCTCTGCTTCTTTTTTTTTTCAATTAACAGGCAGCGAGAGCGCTTTCTGCACAGCTGAGGGCCCGGATGGTGCGAGTATCAATGAAGTGAGGATGACTGGATGCTAAAAATGTCAGACGGACGACATCAAAGCAAAAAAGATTCCAGGGGTATCGATC
This sequence comes from Myoxocephalus aenaeus, assembly GCA_038501785.1. NCBI lineage: Eukaryota > Metazoa > Chordata > Actinopteri > Perciformes > Cottidae > Myoxocephalus > Myoxocephalus aenaeus. Next base: position 1,836,967 of record JBAMJR010000042.1, read on the forward strand.
CCACGTCGAGATCTGAAAATGGTTCTATAAGGCGATGGCATTCAGATGACACGCGTCAATTCATTAAAAGGGGGAGGGGAGGACGCAGTCGGAGACACATCAAAGTCAAGAGACCTTTACAGCTAATTAATGTGTCCTTTCTGAGAGGACTATTGCTGAGGTTTTATATATTTAAACATCTGCTTCATGTTTGTGTCTTGCTCAGACTGGTCTCAATCCTGCTGTGTCCCAAATGTTGTAATTAACTGTTAAACAAATGGAAGAATGTGACACATGCTCTGAGTTCTACTGAAATAATAATTAATAGCTTGAGGTAGATAATTAAATAGTTTTGCCTTGTATTCCAAAATAACAATCTTCTTTTTTTCTTTTCTTTTTTTAAATTATGCACCGGAGACAAAAGAGATAAAATATCACAATTATCCTGTTGATCAGCAAGCGGAGGTCATCGGGATTTAATTAAAGTGAATGTCTTTGTTCCAACAGTTTCTGAAGGTTCCAAACATGTCATGAAAATGGGTACAGCATGATAAATGAGGCAACTAGAATTTACTTCATTTAATTTCATTCAAACTCATACCGCACCTTCAAACCGGAACCAGCAGAACATACAGTGTGACAACGGTGTATGGGTTGGAAGAAAAAACCCTCTTTTAGCCATAAATCATCAGTGCGACGTTATGGAATACATCCACCCTGGTCCGAATCACCTCTCCAGGATGATTCTGGGACAAAGCCCAGTGTTATCACCCTGTGAGGCTTTTTGCCGCAACCTTTCCAGACCCCTTTTTTTACTTTACATTCTCCTGGAAAAGGTTTTTAATCAGAAATAGTGACACAAAAGAAGTTCAAGCGCTTGTTCAGTGTTCTATGTTGCAACCATGGAGATGGGGCGGAGGACAAAGCTTGGTATTGGCAGCGAGGCTTGAGGAAAACAATGGTAGACTGCAAAAAGAAAACCTTCAATTTAGAAAACTGGGAAATGAAAAAGAAAAGAAACTCGCCAAAGGAGCCACAATTCAGCAAGTTGTTGTTGCTGTACAAAGGAATGTCTGGCTTAAAGAAGTGAATAATAACAATCATACTACACATGAAGAAGTTATTTAAGCAGCAGTGCAAGGATGACTGACACACACTGACAAACCAGCTTTTGTCTTTGATGACGTGCTCTAAAAGAGTGTAACGGGACATTAGAGTCTCTAATGCAGCCAAATCGCTGGAACAAAACGTCGCCATTGTGTGTTTCCGCAAAGCATTGATACGTTGACTCAACGTTTCTAAACCAAAATAAATATGTTTCATATCAACGTTCCTGGATATGGCATGTCATAGACTGTATATAAGATAAGTCGTCACCCATTGGTTTGTGGCCTCAAGTTTATGGAACTGGTTGTCACCAACCAGTGAACGGAAGTGACCATATTTGGAATGTGGAGTAGTGACGTAGAGACACCGCGTAGCCCCGCCCTAAAGCGTCCCCTGCTTTATGGTCTTTTGACTCTAAATGGACCATCATTTACTAAATGAACATCATGCTGTATTGAAGAAGACTTGAAACTAGAGCTTGAGACATAAACTCATGTTTACAATCTTTACTGAGGGAATACATCAAGTGATAATTAAATTTCTCATAGACAGAACTAGAGGAGTCATGTTCTGAGTTCAAATGAGTATGTTACTACACAGGATATGAACATGGATCTCCAGGGTGAAAGTCCTGTACAAACGTAATCCGGGTGGAAATAAACTCCCTTGAAACATAATTGATGCAGTTTCATGGTACGGGAATACAATCTCAAGGAGATCAGGCTGCTCCGTGGTGCCGAACAAGCTAAATGCTAATGTCGACGTGCTAACATGCTCACAATGAGAATGTTAGCACGTCTAGCATGCTAGCATTTGCTAGTTAGCATAGAACAGGCAAAGGCTGATGGGAATGCCATGCATTCTGGAGGTTTTGGGGCAAGATACCGGCGCTTTTATTGCTTTTCAGTATGAATTTCTGAATTTAAAGAGTATCCAGCTTGTCTGACTCTTAAGGGATAATGATTTGACCACCCAGGTGCGTCTCCCTGTGATCTATTAATTCACTTGGTGTTTTCCAGTCTGCCAGCAGTGGGTTTACTCTACTAAGGTTACTGCCACCAGTAGGACGATAGGGAAATGTCACAGATAATAATATACCATTATTCTTCAGACAAAGTCTTACTTCTGCAGGCACCACACAGCACTGCTGTGCCCTATATTATATCTCCTCTTTGATTTGTCTTTTATAGCTTGTTTTGAACTGTGCAGAAAAAAAAGGGGCTGAGTTTTTTTCTTTCTCCCCTGCACGCCTCATAATCACATTTTGATGCAATGTGAGATGAGCCGCCGAACCTCGATGGCTCAGGTATTTCACTGCGGGGAGGTTTATTCTGGCTTCAGTCCTGACTGCTGAAGAGGGCAAGATATGGAAAATTTGAAAATAAGAACGAGGAAGTCAGCGCATGTGATAGACAGAGGAGTCTGTAATTGAGAGAAACTCTATGAAGGTGGAAGAGGGGAGAACACAAAATGACGTATCATGAAGTGGTGCAGCCAAATCTTTTAAAATGTGCCTTGAGACCGTTGAGGAGACGGAGGAGGTTGAGCTAAAGTGGACGGTGCAACACAGCGAATGAGCTACAATTTGATAAGCCTGTCAAGACGCTTTGCCCTTGGGTCAATATCGCAAACTCACATCATATCAAAGTTCACCAAAGCTATACTTGATGCAGCCTTACGGCGCCCCTACGAGCTAATGACGCAGATTCCTTTGAGATCCATTGATTTTGCCAGGACATGTCAGGGTTTTAAATGTTGGTAACATCCAGCTGCCGATAAATGACGTCGCCTCTACAGATACAGCTTCCTATCAAACGAAGGTCCGGCAGCTTAAAAAAAAAAAAAAAAAAAGGGACCAAATGTTCTTCTCAGTTGTGGCCGAGCGGAGACTGGGGCAAGCGCAGGGGGGAATCTACGCTCGGCCAAACAACGAAGGTTATGCGGGAGCCAGCATGATAGCAAAGGCCAGAGTATTTAGTTATGCTGGGGATTTTTAGAGCACAGCACTCCTGGGAGAGATGACTTTCCACCGCGTACCAAACTCCCTGCCAGGCCTGGCAACAGACAATATGCTGCAGAAATGTGATATGTATAATAATGGAAGCAAATCAAGCCTGGACTCTTTATTTTTTGTATTTTATAATTTTTGTCCTGGGCTGTGAAAACACTACAAGGGAGAAATTAATTGTAATCCCACTCTACTCCAAGGTCAACCGTTTTGTTGAAAAGAGTAGGGATGCATGCTAAAGCTCACTGTTTTGACTCAGGTTAAATCGTTTAACAGGATATTTTGGGATAATTCATTTGGGATATTTGGGTGAAACAAAAGACATGTTGGTGGTTTTTCAGTCTCCACTTGACACAAGTGAGCTTATGTAACGCTGCATCCCTTTTTAAAGGAGATAAACCCTTTTTTTCGTAGCGCCTGCGAGATGATGGTCCCCCAGATCATTCACTGCTTCACTTCACTTAATGAAATTATCTCTATAGGTTTTCCCCCTCTCCTCCCTTCAACGCGTCCCATATTCAATTCGCAGATCTATTCTGGCATGTAATGAAATAAAGTTATTACCGCTATCAAATAAGTTGAGCGATGTAATGAGAGCCAAAACGATCTGAATTTGTGTTTGATTTCACAAAATTGAATTAATCATCCTGGAGACAACAAAAAGAAAAGGAAAAGAAAGAACAGGACAGGAGCACGGTGCTGTATTTACATACAGACGAGTCACATTGTGGCCCCGCCTCACACAGGGGCGCGCGGGTGAAATGCGTCTTGTTATCTGATCTCGTGCTTCAGGTCGCCCCGGACAAAACGTACGTTATCGCCAAGACGAGCAAAGTGGCAGAAAGTAATTTTGGAGCACAATGGGAAGCTGTGGAAATGAAAGAGCGTGTAATCGAGTAGACGGCAGGGGCGTCTCTAGGATTTTGACACATGGGGCTTAGCCCAGAAGAGTGAAGGAGATGAGTGAAGCAGCGAAATTTTTAGACATAGAAACACTCTCCACATACCCTACAGGTACCTGCTCTTCTGGACTGAATTGAATTGAGGCATTTCATGGTTACCAGTTAATACCAAATAGGCTAGCAATTTTCACAAACTTCCCTCAATAGCCCAGGCACAAAAATGCCCCATTCATCATGTTGAACATACCAACAGCAACCATTCAGCAACAGTAAACATTGAGATGTTTAATGAACCATGCATCTTGTCATGTACAGTATTTACATTGTTTTACTTTGCACATTTACTGCTCTTTACATACTCATATGTATTTATTCTTTACATATTCTTTAACAATATTTAACATAACATTGTAGAGTTGGGAAACAGCGAGACAGTAGACGTAGTTGCAGTCGAGGTAGTTTACTTTAGCGGGCACCAGCGGGCCCGGCTGACCGGTAGAGGTGTCGCAGAGGAGGGTGACGTTGGCTGTGTCGAACACCACTTCCTCCAGCCGTAGTGCAGTAGGAGCCGACCGGAAGGCTTGAATGTCTGAGTCCGTGGCTTGGTCCGCCGCCATGGCGGCGTAGTCGAGCCCCAAGTGGACGGACCCGACGACCACCTGAGAGAGGCAGTCGGCGACAAAGTTGTCCTTGCCCGACACGTGCTGGATGTCCGTGGTGAACTCGGAAATCGCCGAGAGCTGACGCTGCTGACGCCCCGACCACGGTTCCGCGGTCTTGGCCATGGAGAACGTCAGCGGCTTGTGATCCACGAACGCAGTGAAACGTCTGCCCTCCAACAAGAACCTAAAGTGTCTGGTGGCCAGGAAAAGTCTCATCAGTTCCCTGTCAAAGGTGCTGTATTTGCGCTCGTTTTCACGGAGCTGTTTGCTGAAGAACGCCAGCGGCTGCCAGGCGCCCCCCACCCACTGCTCGCACACCGCCCCCACCGCGTAGTCAGAGGCGTCCGTGGTGAGGGCGATGGGGGCAGCGGGAGACGGGTGCGCCAGCAGAGCAGCGTCGGCCAGCACGGCCTTGGCCGCAGTGAAGGCTATGTCCATCTCCGAGGACCAGTCCAACACATCCTTGGGCAGCTTTCCCCGCAGGGCTTCGTACATAGGGCGCATGAGGTGGGCAGCATGGGGAAGGAAACGGTTGTAAAAGTTCACCATGCCCAGAAACTCCTGCAGAGACTATACGGTGCGGGGGCGAGGGAAACCTGCGACGGCCTCCACCCTGGCGGGAAGGGGGACGGCTCCCCGCGGAGTGACGTGGTGGCTGAGGAAGGTGATGGACGACAGGCCAAACTGTCAACCCAGCACTTAGCTGGGTTGACGATGAGGCCATGTTCGCTGAGGCGCTCGAACAGCTGCTGGAGGTGAGTCATGTGTTCCTCCCTGGATGCACTGGCCACTAGAATGTCATCTAAATAAACAAACAAAAAAGGCATGTCCCGAAGAACGGAGTCCATCAGGCGCTGAAACGTCTGCGCCGCCCCCTTGAGGCCAAACGGCATCCGCAAAAACTCAAAAAGTCCAAAGGGCGTGATGACGGCCGTCTTTGGGACATCCTGTGGGTGGACCGGCACCTGGTGGTACCCCCGCACCAGGTCCACCTTGGAGAAGACGACGGCCCCCGCCAGGTGGGCAGAGAAGTCCTGTATGTGCGGGACGGGGTACCGGTCAGCAGCGGTGGCATTGTTAAGGCGACGGAAATCGCCGCACGGGCGCCAACCCCCGTCGGCCTTAGTAACCATGTGTAGGGGGGACGCCCATGGACTGTTTGATCGGCGCACAATGCCGAGGCGCTCCATGGTCGAGAACTCCTCCCTGGCGATCGCAAGCTTGGCTGAGTCAAGGCGGCGGGCCCGGGCGTAGACAGGGGAACCCACAGTGGTGATATGGTGCTCCACGCCATGCTTAGCCACCGCAGACGAGAACGTGGGTGTGGTGAGGTCGGGGAACTGGGCGAGTAGGTGTTGATACGGGTCCCCGGTGACCAGCGTGTTTGACAGGCAGAGCGCCCCAGCCCCCCCCAGCGTGCAGGGGTATGAGGCAAAAGAAAGGGCATCAATCAGGCGGCAGTTCTTTACGTCCACCAGCAGGCTGAAAGCACAGAGGAAATCTGCGCCCAGGAGAGGTGTGGATACCGCAGCCACAACAAAGTCCCAGCCGAAACGGCGGCCGCCAAAACACACCTCCACTTGCCTGGTGCCGTAGGTACGTATGGGTGTGCCGTTAGCGGCGTCCATCTGGGGGCCGCGTCCGCCGGCCATGGTGTCCACGGGTTGAGCTGGCAGGATGCTGCGTTGTGCGCCCGAGTCGACCAGCAGCCGCCGGCCAGACAAGGAGTCAGCGATGAATAACAGCTTGCAGTCACGGCCGGCGCCGCTAACGAGCGCCGGCCCTGTCGTTTCCCTGTGGCTTGAAACTGCATGGCTTACGGCACTGCTTGGCCTTGGCCCCAAACCTGGCATGGTAGTAACAGAGCCCGTCGTCGGGTTGGCGGCGGGCCGTCACCGCAGCCGCAGCGTCTGCATAGTCCTCCATGGGCGGGGACGGGGTGCCCTGGTGGGGCAGCGACAAACTGCTGCCAGTTGGCCAGGAAAACCCTGTCTGCCTCAGCAGCCAGAGTGCGATAGTCCTTGGACGAGGCGAGGGGGGAACTGGCCAGTGCCGTGCGTACAGGCACTGGGAGCTGCCTCAGGAAAATGTGCGTGAAAAGGAAGGAGGGATCAGCCGATCCTAGCACGGCTAGCATTTTTTCCATCATCTCCGACGGCCTGCTGTCGCCGAGGCCGTTGAGGGAGAGCAGGCGGTCCGCCTTCTCCAGTTCAGACAGTTCGAAAAGTTTCAGAAGAAACGTCTTTAGTGCTTCGTACTTGCCGGCAGCCGGTGGAGCCTCCAGCAGCATCATCGCTCGTGCCGTCGTTGAAGCATCCAAAGCGGCCACCACGTGGAAGTACTTCGTGACATCCCGATTTATTCCTCTGAGCTGGAATTGGGCTTCTATGTGCTGAAACCATGGCCGTGGGTTATGCTGCCAAAAGTCCGGCAACTTGACGGTAGCGGCGTAGATGTTAGCCATGTCGTTAGCACCGGCGTTCGGTGCGATGACGTTTTCGTTGTCGGACATGTCGTATTCACTCACGGGGTCACCAGTGTAGAGTTGGGAAACAGCGAGACAGTAGACGTAGTTGCAGTCGAGGTAGTTTACTTTAACTCCACATAACATGTACAACACTTGTGCATCAAGATAGCGGCAGCGCCACAAAACCCAATTACCGGAAACACCAAAAACCCCCAGCTCTTAAAGGCACAGTAGCTCCTAGGTGAATGTCTCTCACAGTCCGTATGTGGGTCACCACAACATACTCTTTAACATACTATTTGTAACTCTTACAGGTCTCAGGTTAGGTCTCTGCCTTAACTGTTCTTAACTCTACCTATTGTCTTTGTTTATTGTACTTAACTTTTATTAATGTACTCTTTACATCTTTTTTTCACTCTAGTGTAGCATAAAAAAGCCATTATTATTTTATTTTCCTGCATAAGGGTTAGGGTTAGGGTTAGCCCTAACCCTCTATTTTGCCCATCTGTCCAGTTTCATTTAAACCCAATCAGCTTTGGGGAACAACATGCTAACCTGTCCTAATGATACCCCCTAGTGGTGGAGAGACACCTTGAATAATCACACAGTGATTTTAAGAAACAAGAAACAACTTGTCTGTCTGATGGCAGCAGCAGTACCAGCAGAGGCAGCAGCGGCAGTGCCATCTTGATTATCATCATCTGAGAAAAAGTGTGTTAAATTATTTTAAGAACACGATTGAAAACGATGCAATCCCATAACCACAGATCATCAAACGAATGACCCATTTTTTATTTAGTTTGCACCCATGTACTGACATTAGCTAGCTAGGTAACAACACATTGTTTTTCCATTTAACACAACAGTAAAAGAGGCAGGCTGTGCAGGATCCCTGTCTGCTAGCTAGCTGCTATCATGTATGAAAAAGAAAATAAACAAGATGGTTCGACGTTATACCCTAACATTAACTACTTTCCCCTCCAGAAGAAGCCCAAGCTTAATTATTTTTAGGTACACAATTCTCACACACTACAATTGCATTTACAGACAGATGCTAATAATAACAACTAGCAGCTACATCCCTCTAGTAGTTCCAGCTGCAACACTCTTTTCGAAATTATACATTTTTACATAATTTCTATTCCCATTACCTCTTTGATTCCTGACCACCTTTGGGGGGAAAAACATTGAAATCTTTTTTTTGTGACATCTTGTTGTGCTACTACCCAAAGACAGCAACTTGCTGTTGTCAAGTGCGCCTGCTGCCTGACGCCGCTGTTTTGGGTGAAGGAAGGTCACGTGCGACCTGGAGGTGTTAACCACTTGTGTGCCAATTTTTTTTATTTATATATATATATATATATATATATATATATTTTAAATTAATATTCGGGGCTAATTAAAAAACATCCGGGGCTTTAGCATTCTTGCTCATTAATTTGTGAGCCTGGCGAGGACTTTGCCGCTCCTTGGTTCTGCCCATCGAAGATACAATTTTGAGCTCCGTTGCCAACATGACACCTTGACTTTGTCGTGAACCGATTGTAATGACGAACCTGCAGGATTAGGGTTCGGGGCTCTGAAGAGTCCAACTGCTCAGCATCAAACAGCAACAGAAAGCTACTGACTACCTGGTGAGGAGGAGCATTCAAGAGCTAAAGAGATATATGTTGGTGGAAAACAAACTGCTCGATGTGTAAATAAGTAACCTTTTGCACACAGGTTGGTCATATCGTGCTAAAAGGTAACGATGCATCCAGCGTGGATGTGTTGTGATGCTCACCTGATGGACAATGGAGGGATTTCACAGGCTCAGTATACTCGGGAATAACTGATGAACGTTGATTCCGTGAGTGTTGATAGGCCTCCGCATCCTGTGATGATTTCATCAAAACCTAAAATGTATAATTTAGTTTGACAAAACGAGTGGGCCGTGTCTTTTCACCGATCAAAAGAGCACCAACAGAGGGGTGCGTCTCCTGGATGAATTGCCTCAAATTAATTTTGGAAAAGTAGCTTGCAGATAGAGTAACAGTTCGGTTTATTTAGAAATTGACTAATCTCTTGGTGGCTGGTTGGGGAGGAAAATGCATCATGTAAGGACCACAACATAAAGCAACTACAGTATATTATTTTCTATCGTATTTTAATTTGTGAAGAAACAAATACAGACCTGGACTTTAAATTTATCTAAAAATTAAGATGTTTTTTTTTGCTCAAATTGTTCAGCCCTCGGCAGTTGTCGCCGACAAAATAACCAAGTGAAGTGCACTCTGAGTTGTGTTTGAGGGAAATGTATTTACCCCCGAATTACTGTCCCAGTTTCAGAGTCGCTGTGAACTGAAACAACAACAACCACAACGTTGATTAACTTCATTCAAATTGCTGAAATACAGTAAAGCCTTGTGGGAAGAGTTATATCAGAACAGAAAAAAATTAACTTACCGCTAAGTTTATGTAATTACATAAACCCCGTAACCTCACCGTCATATGATAGATCCTTGTATGTATATTAGTACCTGAAAAATCAAAATGCGGCCGGACTGTTTTTTTCTCCCAAATTGTCTGGAAAAAGTCAAGGGCGGCTCGAGAAGGCATTTTTTGGGAAATCTTGCTCATATTATGATCAAAATATGTTATAAAAGTGATTTTCTTTTTGAAAATATATTTTTTTCCACAAAGATTCTGAAAAAAATGATATAAAATAACAAGTATTAGAACTCATTTGGGGTTCATACGGCTACTTGAACAGACCTCACTAAGGCCTCTAGAAGGGCTTCTCCCCCCCCCATGGGGGGGAATCGGGGCTCAAAAGGTTAAGCTAAAGCCGTAAATGACAATTAGTCAACGTTGACCTTTGGTTTCACATGGGACACAGACAGCGGTCGCCTGGGTGAAAGTCCTGTGTTGGTTTGAGCTACCCCATCCACTGAAGAACCTTCACACCCTGAGTACAGGCTGTTCCAACTCTCCAACTCCTCCCCTCTGGTAGGCACTACAGAGCTCTGTACGCCAAAACCACCAGACACGGAAACAGCTTCTTTCCACTTTTCACTCAGATGAACAATTAATCAGACTCCTCCAATTACTACTTTTCTGCACTAATATCCAAAATTCATTGTCTATTGTTTATATATATATATATAGTACATATTAGTTAAATGTGAATGTTGATGCTTAGTTTCGGTGTTCTACTCTGTTGTCTTTAATGTCTTTTTTATATTTCTCTTGTTTATTTGTATGTACATATGTACGACGAGAGCAAAGTGTATGTGTCCATTCCATTTAAGTGTACACACATGCCCAAAGATTCTGATCTCAACCTTCTTTGATTTGAAACGTATCTGCGATTTTGTCCAAAACAAATGCTCTCTCCTCCGGCAGAGAATGTTTCCCTCAAATATATTTTATGGTGCAGTTTGCAGATTCCTCTCTGGGAGACGTGGCTGCACTTGGCGACTTTAATCATCTCACCAGTCGCTGATCCCCTCAACTGGAATAATAGCATAAACAGTAGTGCTGCTTTGTGCACCACCGTGCCAAAGCGTGGGCAGTGGAGCCATTTCTGACATCTTGAAAATGTTTCGTCTTGCTTCAGTTTTTAAGGTCGTCATGCTTTTATTTTTTTACATATTGAGTATTTGTTGCAAACATTGTAAACGCAGTGTTGTAAAACACACACACACACACACAGGTGTTGCTGGACTAACCAGACTTCCTCTCTGGACGGTATCCTTTTTCGTTCGCCCTCTTTTTCTTGTTTTCAGAAAAGTTATCCATACTTTTGAGTAATATTTACAATGTTGTATGTTTTCAATGTGAACTCATCCGGCATACATGTGGCCACTCATTGAAATACTTTGAAATTCAAAATGACAACCCTAGAGTGGAGTGCTATTGGAGGACATAACAATACTCATTTACTGTTGTGAGAATTGTAAAGCAAGGCAATAGAGGCTTCTTAGTTTGCTCAACTGGGTTTAACTCACTGCACACTGGAGGTCATTTTCAGTCGATTTTCTCGATTTGACATAATTTTCTTAGATTCACCTTTTAAGGCACTTGCATATAAGATATATACCCATGTTTTACATCATAAATTGCAGAACAATCTCAGCTATCTATATAATGAGGCACCATTGTCGTAAGGCAAAAGTGTAAAGAAAAAAACTTTATAATATGACGCTAAAGCTGAAAAATGGAATCTCGATTTTTGGAAATTCTTCATATCGCTTGAAAAAACCTAACTTTACTCAGGTGGTGACTCTGTTTAGGTGATGGCAATTGGTTTACCAAAGGTTTTAGGTTCACAAAAGCAGTGAAATATATGAATAAAATGTTAGATACATGTAAATAAATGTCTAAAACTAAAGTTTTTATTATCGTTTTTTGAGTAGAAATATGGTCTTTCACAGCTTTCACCAAAATGATAAAAATGGGACTGAGAAATGACTTCATAGTGCAGATAAAGCTTCAGGGAGTGTGTGCAAATGAAAAATGACCATCACAACATTTTTTTTTTTTTTTAAATAAAAATATGTATTATAAAAAAAAAAGAAAATATGTACAGAATATATATTCAGAAATATAAAACAGAACAAAGACTAGACCATTTACAATATACAAGTATATATGCTTCAATGGCATATCCTCATGCCATGGCATGCCAGTCATGGAAACAGTTTCTGTTCAGCTGCAGGCAGAGGGGAACGTTACACGCCTCGCACTTCCACGCCGTGTCTTTTCTCACTTTCTTCATGCTGCAAAGCTCGCAAACCCTGCGACCCACCGTGGACTTAGTTGGAAGAACAGTTTGAAGAGTTCAATGGGTGTTGCTGTGGCACTGACATGTGGACCTGGTGTCCGGGCTGGAACTTGATGACGGGGGGAACAGTGTCCGGGTCTTCATCCGTCCTCCAGGACAGCGTAGGTGCAGGTGGTGCACGTGCTGCTGTCTTTCTTGATCTGGCCTGAGGTGAAAGTAGTCGCCGGGCAGCACGCGCCCTGTTTGCTGGAGATGGTGTCTTTAGTCGTCGGTCAACGCGCTGCCTCTTTGCTGGTCGTGGTAGTTGCCGTCCAACACGCTGCCTCTTTGCTGGCCAGGCTGGTCGGGGCGGCTGGTGATCCTCTCTGTAAAATAAATCAATACTAGTCAGTTGAAAGAAAGATGACGTAACGATTGAGCAGACTGTGGTAGTAATTTTAGCATAGTGCTCCGCATTGGATGTATAAATATTAGTGGTAGTAACGTGAAGCAGAGTGTTGTACAAAGCAGATTGTGTGTAAACATTACTTAGATCATGACGTAGTAACGTGAACAGCAGTGTGCACCGCGTGGCTGGCTCTCGTGCACAGTGTACACATTACTAGTTTGTACACATTACTAGTTTGTACACATTACTAGTTTGCACCATGCAGCCTTACAGACACGTAACAAAGTTTAGTAACTACACTTACCCATCTTCCTCAGAAGAACTAAAGCCTTCGAGCTCTGACGACGACGCGTCGTCCTCCTCCTCGCTGCTCTCCAGAATCATGCGTTTTGCTTCGTCCGTGTTGAATCTCTTTGTCGTCATGTTGATTGTAAACTGTAGTGTGTACATGCTGTACAAGTGGGTTGTCCTTTTGAGATTTTCCTGAGTGTACATTGGTTGTTTAGTTCACGAAATGGCGACGGACATATGACTCAACTAATCACAGAGAAGGATTTTTATTTTTATTTTTTCCAGCGTCAGATGACACACTGCTGCCCTTTCGCTTGCTTGATGATGTTAAAATTATGCTGGGCTCTGCCTGGGCAGGCACCCGGAAGCAGGAAGCCGTCTCTTTCCGCCAGACGTAAAATTATATTTTTGCGATGTATTATCGGGGTGCTGTGAATATTTTAGAAACTTAGAGAAAAGTTTCAAGTGTCACCACGCGAAACCGCGGGCTCCGTGGACGAAGGGTTAATGGATCACAGTGTGTCGCCATTACATGCATAACGTTCATTAGATTACCGTACATGGTGACATGCTGCATGCTGCGTCCTGATAACAAAGGATCTCGGAGTGGTGCTCTCGCTTGAGATCACCGCTGGCAAAGACCACGACTTTTCATGGTCCAACTTGAAGAATACAACATCTCCTGGTTGCAGGGCAGGTAAGGGCCTGGCTCCATTACGGCGGTTGAAGTAGTGACCTTGTTTAGCCTTTTCCCTCCCGTCCCTCTCTTTCACAGCTGTACTGCTGGGCCATTTGGGTAGGACATTTTTCTCCAGAGTGGGGAGTGTGGTTCCAATTTTCCTCCCCATCAACAGCTCGGGTGGACTGAAACCTGTGGTCATCAGAGCCATCACAGGATCTTCTTGCTTGAGAATCTTCTTTGCCGTCTGTACGGCTCTCTCTGCGTGCCCATTGCCCTGTGGGTGGTGAGGGCTGGATGTGCAGTGCTTGAAATCAAGCTGCCTCGCGCACTCCTTGAACTCCGCATTTGAAAACTGGGGTCCGTTATCGCTCACCACCTCATCTGGAATGGCAAACCTGGCAAAAACAGTTTTCAGTCTTTGGATAAATGTGCACTTGTTGTTGAGGGCAGCTGCAGTATCTCTAGAAACCTGGAGTAATAATCTGAAATTACCAGGTAGTTGTGGTGGTTGTGCTCACACAGGTCCATTGCAATTCTCTTCCAGGGTCGCTCCGGAAGCGGTGTGGAGATGAGAGGTTCCTTTTGTTGTGTTCTTTTCAGTTCACAGCACACCTGACATGACGTCACAAGCCTGCTTATCTCCGTAAAGAGTCCCGGTCACCACACAGATGAGCACGCTCTCTCCCTACATTTCACTAGGCCCTGGTGTCCTTCGTGAATTTTCTGAAGGATCTCACCTCTCATTGGCTTTGGCACGACAATCCTGTTTCCTCTGAGGACAAGGCCATTGTGTTCTGACAGCTCTGATTTCACTTGCCAAAGCGTGGGCACATTGCTTAAGTGTTCAGGCCATCCTTTCTTTATGAGCTTCACAATTGACATCAGTTCGGCGTCGGCTGTTGTCGCCATTCTGATTTCATCCATCTTGTTTGTAGACACAGGGATCCCTTCTACTACACTAGCCACATTGCATGTGACGCTGACATCGTATAGGTACATTCAGTGGCGGCTGGTGACATTTTTTTTGGGGGGGGCGCAGTTGGGCGGCGCGGTTTAAATAGCACTCCACAATGAGAAGAAAAGAGGTTTGGAGTAGAATATTCTAAAAAACAAAGCTTTATTTCAAGAAAACACAGTACTCCACACTGTCCAATAACAACTATCAACAAACTGTAACTTTGGGCATGAGAGGTTCAGAGCAGAATGGTTTAAGAAACATTCAATGTGGTGGCCAGAGCAACTTCAGGGAATACATTGACGTAGCATTCAAACTGGGGGCCCTGCAGTAAGGTGGCACTGGTGAGGTGGTCTTTGAAGGCAAAGCGTTCCCTGGTGTGTCCAAGTACGGTGTCACAAACCTACAGATAAATATATAGAGAGAGAGACAGTAAGATAAGTTGTGGGGAAATATCTACTACAAACAGGCTTCATACTACAGACAAAACTATGTTTTGTGTGTCTTGATGGCTCAGCAACTTAGACAAAAGGCCAGGAGCCACCTTGATGGCTGTAGCTATGACACACACACACGCACACACACACACACACACACACACACACACACACACACACACTAAATTGTTGGGGGTTGAATTGGTATTTTAGATAAAGTTATAGCCTGATATGATATCCACCCAAATCTAACAATGTCCAACATGTGTTCTGCTGTGGGAAAGATAAAACATTAAACTCTAACAGGCATCTGCTGATTTTGACACTCACCTCTGCAGCAATCCTTCAAGCTCATCTTCCTTCACAGCCGGCGCTTCCTCGGCTGCTCAGAGCCACTGCTTTGCTACACACTGAGCCTCCAGCTAGCAGCTCCGGTTAGCATGTAGCTTGGTGCATGTAGCTTCACTGCTTTGCTGCTGAATATTTAAATCCGGACGTTCGGGTCCCAACTCTTTCAGCCTCTTCTTGTCAACATCTGATCGTGGATTGAAAGGTGTTTCGCGTAGAGATACCACAGAGTTTTCAGTCGCCATACTAACATAATCAAAGTCTCTGCTAGCTGTGTTGCTCGCGTAGCTACATGGGATGTGAGGGAATGATAAAGGTCTCTGATTGGACGAATAGTCCAACCACGTTGCAATAAGAAACGATGTCATTGGCTAGGGCGCAGATTCGTGCGCCCGAAGATTCACGTTTCATCCGCCAATGAGAAGCTGTCCTTGCCGTCACGAGGGTGAAATGTTTGTTAGCTTTCCATAGACACACATTTGGCCGGCGCCCCGAGAGGGGAGGGGCTTTTCTCAGTAATGATGAATGGCGATATATTATATTTAACTTAAGTGGTTGTTGACAGGGGCTTACGGTCTCCCACACACATTTAGCGCGTCAACACGGTATATTTCTTATTTAAATTATTTGATATATAATGTTTTTTGACAGTATATATTATATATTTTTTTTCTTCTTTTTTTTTTTTCGTCGCAAAATTTTAGGAGGGGCGGCGCCCTAGCGCCCTCTATTGACGCACCGCCACTGGGTACATTGTCCAGGCTGCGGCTGTTAATGAGAGGCACTAGCGGCTTGAGGTCAGTGATTAGCTTGCATGCCACACACCAGCCAGAGCTGCCTTTTCTATTTGGGCGTAGCGTGTTTCTGTGTTTCTGCGTCTGGAGCAATATGCCACAGGTTTCCACTGCTCCCCGTGGAGCTGAAGGAGTACACCCCCTAGTCCATAACTACTTGCGTCCGCTGACACAGCCGTGGGCTTGATTAAGTCATAGAAAACGAGTACTGGTGCAGTTGTCAACAGCTCCTTGATGTGTTCAAAAGCTGTTTGTTGTGCTCCATGTCCATGTATTCCTGTCCTTCAGGAGCTCGTACAGTGGCTGTCCTACCTTTGAGAGTTTGGGGATGTATTGTCCCAGATAATTCACCATTCCCAGAATCCTTCTCAACTCTTGCACGTCTGCTGGTGGTGACAGCTGCCGAATAGCTACCACTTTGTCGGGGTCAGGTCGGATTCCGGACCGGTCAATGAGATGCCCGAGGAACCGCAGCTGACTCTGCCTGATGGAGCACTTCTCACGATCTAGCTTCAGACCAGCTGTCTCTATGCGCTTCATTACCTTCTCCAGGTGACCGTCATGCTCCTCCTTTGTGGCACCATAGACCAGAATGTCGTCCATGAAGACCTCAACACCCTCCAGCCCCTGCAGGGTCTCCATCATCTTCCTCTGGAAGATTTCCGGTGCGCTCGTTAAATTCACTATTTATAGCTTGAATATTTCTAGAAATGGGTTAACATTCTCTCTGAATCACTGTATAGTGTTATACAACACTTTGGCAACATTAAAACATGTAGTCCTAAGCTGTATTGCCTTATTTGTAAAGAAAATGCACTGTATGGCTTTTTAGCTGCATAGGTCATATGTCCAAAAACGGCCACTCTAGTTTATACGTGAACGGGGGTATGATCAAATATGGTGCCTACGTTTATTTGCCAATAGGAGGTTTTGCACTTTGACGTCGATATCACAATGAAGCTTTGTCTAAGGAAATGAACATACAGTACAATTTATGGATTCAGTACAAACATGGCAGATCTTGAAGGGCTCTGAACTACGATCAAGACTATGATCAGAGCAAGCGGGAGTCAGGCGGAGAGGGAATGTCGTCCGTGCACATGCGCTGGAAACACCGGCATTGCACAAACAGTCCGGCGTTGTGTGTGCGTGCGTACCTGTAACCCTCGCACGACTTCACACAGAAGCAGATGTGATGCAACAATCGCGAAACCCTTTTTCCAGACTTCCAGTGTATGATTTTTTTTTCGCTCTAATACAGCGTTCAAGAGTATTTGATTGAAGACCCACACACACTTGCTACTACCGACTCCGGCTCTGATGACACTCAATGAAACGTCTGCACTGTTACTGTGCTTTTTTTTTCCTTCCTGGCACTGGTGAATGTCTCAATACTGTTTCCTGTGAGTTTATGTAATTTTATTGTGTAAAAATAGTTTTTTTATGTGTTTTTGTTTAGATGCCAGAAATAAGCTCTGTGGTCATCATTGGCTTTGTTTTACGACATAAAATAGGTTGATAAAGACCCATCTTTAATACAGTAGAGACCCCTGGTGCTCCTCCTGTACTGTGATTCCCCCTGAAGTAGATCGTTGGATTTTGTTTTGCTGCTGTTCTCTGCAACCCTGACAGGTCAAGGAAGTAAACATCAGATACATGGATGTTGTTGTTTCTGCAGGTGTTTGTGTGTGTGACTCTTATTTAGCCCTTGTGCCAGGCTCTTGTTTTCAGAGAGTTTTACTGCTTATGTTCTGATGCATGTGTATCTATGCATGGTTTAATGCTGGTTCTAGAGTGTGTGTGTGTGTGTGTGTGTGTGTGTGTGTGTTTATAACAGGGAGCGCCACGGCCCTATTCCTCGTACCTGGTTTACTGAGGTAGCCGGATCATTTTCAGGATAAGATGATGTAGGTCAGGCTTTTCGGTTCCACAAAGCAAGTTTGGATAAATCACCATAGCAACACATCGAAATCCCTTAACGTGCTCCAGCACAGGCTTACTGAAATATACTGGATAAGCTGGCCACTCCCACCGGACAAAAAAGACAGCTCCCTTCCTCATTGATGAAGGAGCGATATTAGTTATATTAGTTTTAGGGAGTGAGTTCTTCCAGATCGCCAAGAACAGTTCTCACATCCTCATGACTTCCTGTACGTTGGCGATATCGATTCTGCCGATAAGGAATAATGTATTTAAGGGACCTTCTCGAACCGCGGACATTGATCACCACAGACGCAGCCGATTGACCGTCTCACATACTGTATGCAGACTATCAGCCGCTGCATGGCGTGCTGTTTGTAACGTTTATTTTCTTTTATCAGACCATTGCCTTATAACTTTTGAGTTTATGCTACCGGATTGTACAGCGTTAGGCAAGAGTTTTTACACCAGATGTCTAACTGACGGTGCTGTTGCTAGATTTAAGGAAGCGATTCCTTCTGTATTTAATTCATTACCATGTCTCAATATAACAGATGACTCCTGTGCTAACTTTACTCCCTCCCAGATTGATCAGCTCGTCGATGGTGCTACTGGCTCACTGAGAGTGACACTGGACTCGATAGCCCCTCTAAAAAAGAGGATCATTAAGCAAAGGAGGCTCGCTCCATGGTACAACCCTCAGACCCGCATATTGAAGCAAGCATCACGGAAGCTTGAGGGCATATGGCGCTCCAACGGTCTGGAGGAGTCCCGGTTGGTTTGGCGGGATAGTCTGAGAACATATAAGAAGGCCCTCCGTAATGCCAGAGGAGCCTACTACTCATCACTCATAGAGAAAAACAAGAGCAACCCTAGGTTTCTCTTTAGCACTGTGGCCAAGCTGGCTGAGAGTCATAGCTCGGTGGATCCGTGTATTCCTATAGACCTCAGTAGTAATGACTTTATGAACTTCTTCAATGATAAGATTATGGCTATTAGAGACAGGATCGCTGCCCTCGACTACTCCCGGTCCATCCTCAGGTGGGATGGCCATGGAGGAGGCAGTGGGCCCTGTTGTGCGTCTGGATGGATTGTTTACCATCAACCTCGACCAACTGTCTTCAATGGTTTCTACTTCTAAATCTTCTACCTGTCTCCTAGACCCTGTTCCGACTAAGCTGTTGAAAGAAGTTTTACCCTTAATTTGTGCCTCTGTACTAGATATTATCAATGGGTCTTTACTAATGGTTCATGTACCACAGTCTTTTAAAGTAGCTGTAATTAAACCTCTTCTTAAAAAGCCCACCCTGGATCCAGAGGTGTTGGCTAACTACAGACCTATCTCTAACCTTCCCTTCCTCTCTAAGATACTGGAGAAGGTAGTCGCAAATCAGTTGTGTGACTTTTTACATAACAATAGTTTATTTGAGGAATTTCAGTCAGGATTTAGAAAGCATCATAGCACAGAGACAGCACTAGTGACAATTACTAATGACCTTCTAGTTGCATCAGATAGGGGACTTGGCTCTGTACTTGTCCTGTTAGACCTTAGTGCAGCATTCGACACCATTGACCATGACATCTTATTACAGAGACTAGACCTGTCGATTGGTATTAAAGGTACAGCATTAAGCTGGTTTAAGTCGTATTTATCAGATAGATCTCAGTTTGTATTTGTAAACGATGAGGCCTCGATGACCACCGCCGTTCGTCATGGAGTTCCACAAGGTTCTGTGCTTGGACCAATTTTATTCACCTTATATATGCTTCCTTTAGGCAATATTATCAGAAAACACTCCATAAACTTTCACTGTTATGCCGATGATACTCAACTATATCTGTCAATCAAGCCAGATGAAATCCACCAGGTCGCTAAACTTCAAGCGTGTCTTAAAGACATCAAGACCTGGATGACCTGCAACTTCCTGCTGCTGAACTCTGACAAGACTGAAGTTATTCTACTCGGCCCAGAACACCTCAGAAATCAACTATCTGACGATATGGTTTCCCTGGATGGCATCGCTCTGGCATCCACCACCACCGTAAGGAATCTCGGAGTTATTTTTGACCAGGACCTATCCTTTGGCTCCCACGTGAAACAGATCTCAAGGACTGCCTTTTTTCACCTACGGAACATCTCAAAGATCCGGCACATCCTGTCTCAAAGTGATGCAGAAACATTGATCCACGCATTTGTTACTTCAAGACTGGATTACTGTAACTCCGTATTATCAGGCTGCTCCGGAAAGTCCCTTGGGTCTCTCCAGCTGATCCAGAATGCTGCAGCTCGTGTACTAACGAGGACTCGGAAGAGAGATCACATTACTCCTGTATTAGCTGCTCTCCACTGGCTTCCTGTAAGATCGAGAATCATATTTAAAATCCTCCTCCTCACCTATAAAGCCTTAGCTGGTGATGCACCATCATATCTTAAAGAGCTTATAGTGCCATATTACCCCACTAGAGCGTTACGCTCACTGAATGCAGGGTTACTTGTGGTTCCCAGAGTCTTAAAAAGTAGGTTGGGGGCTAGAGCTTTCAGTTATCGGGCTCCTCTTCTGTGGAATCAGCTTCCACTTTCAGTCCGGGGGGCAGACAGTCACCTCATTTAAGAGTAGACTTAAGACTTTCCTCTTTGATAGCGCTTATACTTAGGGCTGTTTCAGGCTTATAGTTAGGGCTGGCTCAGGTTTGCCCTGGTCCAGCCCCTAGATATGCTGCTATAGGCCTAGACTGCTGGGGGACATCTTAGGATACACTGAGCTCCTCTTCTCTTCCTCTTTCGCTCCTCTTCTCTTCCTCTTTCACTCCTCCTCTCCTCTTCTTTCTCTCCATCTGGATAAACTATTGTCTCTTCAATGCACATTACTAACTCTACTTTCTTTTTCCATGGATTCATGGCTGCCTGGAACCGGTCCTGCCCCGGGTCCTGCCCCCGGTCCTGCCGCCCCCCCTGCCATGGATCCATGGCTGCCTGGAACTGGTCCTGCCTGCTGCCATGGCCCTGCTGATGGAACCGGCCTGGAACCGGTCCTACCTGCTGCCATGGCCCTTCTGATGCCCCCCTCCTCTCTACCGCCTTCTGCTTCATGGATTATCAGGATCATGGACCATGCCTAATACTCATTATATGAATAATTTCTGTCATATTCATTGAATGTGCTGTAACTACGCTATTCATTCTGGCCACATGACATCTATTGCTTCTGTCCATCCGGGGAGAGGGATCCTCCTCTGTTGCTCTCCCTCAGGTTTCTTCCCTTTTTTCCCTGTGAAAGGGTTTTTACTATCTCTTTAGGGGAGTTTTTCCTGATCCGATGTGAGGTCACGGGACAGGGATGTTATGTGTACAGATTGTAAAGCCCTCCGAGGCAAACTTGTATTTGTGATGTTGGGCTATATAAAATAAACTGAATTGAATTGAATTTATTTAGCGCTTAAGAAACTTAACTTAATTGTGTAATTTAACTTGTGTTAAAGCACTCATAATGATATGACATGTGTTATTATTACACCATACATATCATTATTGTAGAAAATGATTAAGGTGGACTTTGATAAGAAAAATACAGAGGATCACACACAATTTATTTTCACTGCTTCAATTGATTGAATTTATGATTATGAATAATACATACATACTGATCAGCCCATACGCATATTCAAACTCCTAGTTATATGTAATCTACACATACATGTATATACACATATATAGTGGGAGGTGGTGACCTACGGCGACTCAACCCTCAGACCACCTTTTTCCCAATGTTTCCATGCAGACCTCGAAAGACAGACCTGGAGCCTGTGAGGAAGACCGCCAGCAGGAGGAAGCTTGTTATTTTCACCTCACACTGAGAACCAGAGGAGCTTTGGGGACCTCAATCGCTCAACCTCTGCTTTTTATACAATTTGAGAGATTCCGTTGCGCGTATTGAGCGCTCCTGTGTGGAAGGCCTTCAGTTTGATGATTATCCTCACGCAGGAAATTTGTTCAGAATGATCCTCAAATCCAGAAGTCTGGGCGGCAATACAGATATCCGCTTTACCGCGATCAATGATTTGTATTGCGTTTTACACCGAGGTGCATTATTAGCACATTACCTGAAGGCAGAACACAGAGCCACCGAATAGGATTTTGCCTTTTTCTAAAAAGCGATGCCGCTGAAGCATGTAAAATCACGGCTGTGACTGAAATAATGAGCGAACAGTTTGGATGAGAGCCCGTGGGGTTCTGCAGCCGGCAGAAGGGGCAGACTTTCTATTAATTATCTGCAAAGTTTCTCACCTCGATGCAAAGACTGCACTGGATGGCCTCTTCAGGACACTGGCTTGGTGATCAATATTTCTTATTTCGATGATGAATGGGCTCAAGTGGCTTTTTTTTGTTTAGCCTAGATGAAGGTAAGACAACATATGGAGGACCAAAAGAAACAAAAAGCAGTAAAACGTTTTCAGACAAGTTAATACATGGAGTGAATACGTAAGCGAATAACTATTTATTGGTTTTATTTATTAGCATATTGTCTATGCCGGAGCAGCTGTCAGGGAGCTGATGCAACACTGGCAAGTCTGAAAGCTGAGCTTCTTCCTTACACTCGTCAGAAAAGATATTTACACAATGGCGCTTTCACACTGCTGCGGCTGTTGGAAACTCTCGAGTTAATTTACTTCAGCCTGTGATCCTTTCCGCCTTATCATCCTCCTGCTGCATTTGGGTTACATGCTCACTTTTTTTTCCCCCGCCTGCAAATATTTGCCTTTCGGGGATTATGACAAAGATGGAACTGAACCGAGGAAGCAGCCCTGTGCAAGGAAGACACCGCATTATCTCACATTAGCCAACTGTCTGGCGTCTGCTTGCTAATGATGAGGGGCATTAATTAGGACAGAGACAAAGAAATGGTGTGAAACGTCCTCTGCAATTAACAGCGAGTCCTTTGGTGACTCGACAGTTGCAGAAGAAGACAGATCCATTTTTCTTGATCAAAGGCTGCATCCGCTGCTCGCCCCCTTGGAAATCTCTGAAGCTGTTTAACACATTTGTCAGGTTAGTCTGACTTTTAAATAGTGGATGAACAACTCAGATGTCAGATTTCTGGAACTCAAATTAACAGAATTTTGGCTCAAAGCCTGGCTGTGCTTTTAATAGAGAAAGTTGGCAAGCTGCTGTATTTTTTGGTGTTGTCAACTCATCCCACAGAAACGTAAGTGAATGAGCCATAGGGAACTGGTTGACATGTTCCCTATGTTAGCATGAGCCAGCCCTGTCTCTTGGTTACGTTCCCATGCCATGAAAGACATTTCCAGGGGAAACCTATTTTGCCGGAACATTCATGCTGTTCATGTCTGGACCTAGTGCTTTTGTTGCAGACATGTAGAAGCAACAAAAAAGCAGTTAAAAAGCTGCTGCAAGCCAATGCAAGTGTAGTTTCATCAGATTCGTGGTCTGTCAATATATGTCAGGAAACAGCACAGCAATTGACATAACATTTACGCATGACTGGAAGGCGCCGTCTTCTCCGATATTTCTGTAACGTGTGAATGCTCATCTCCCTCTGGCCAATAATAGCTTTACATGAAAGACCTTTTTTTAAACTTTCCAAATTGAAAGAAATACTTGAAGAGCTTTTTTTCTTCCATAGCTGGGTTCGATGACCAAGGCGACTTGTACTTCTTCTCCGACTCTATGAACTGGTGTGTTACAGCCATGTGTAACACATAGCGCCAACTTCTGACCAAACTACATTGTAGCCCAGTTTATTTTTTCCAAACGGTGGGTTTGTGACATTTCAAAAGTTTGCTTGGCAATTGATTGGAAGCTAGTGTAGCACCCAAAACTACCAAAGGTACCGTACTGCCTGACAAAACAAATAAATAGAGAAGCTTGGCCTCCAACAAGCACATAGCGAGTGTGAATTAATTCTCTGTTGAGGTAGACATTACTCAGCACATCTTTGCACAGCAAATTAAATGAATGTCGCATATGGCTTGTTCAGAGATGTATGCCTTCAGTAGGATTGAATACATTTGGGGTTTGGGAAGGCCAGAGTTTCAAGACATTAACGCATCGTTGCTTTTGGTCCGTCTGTGGGTTTTGTCGATGGCAGCTTCATCCCTCAGATGTCAAATGTGTGATATACATTAAATCCAGATAATTACTTAAATACCTCGACATTCTTATAAAATGTAACAAGAGTCACACACAGTAAATCGGAGCCGATCCAGTGGAGCACGAAGCTGTGGCATACCCGTGGGAATTCTCTGCTAGGGTTATGGAAATGGCGACGTGCCGCGTCACCCCGTCTGTCTCCCGTCACCTCTTAGCTCAAGTGTCATCCCGGTGCTGGTCCTTTTGAATGGCACCTGCTAACAGATCCTGCTGTTATCTGCGCTGAGATAACACTGTGAGGGAGGGTGGCAATACCCTGGGACTCGCCTGTCAACTCTATTTACATCAGAGGGTCCTGACACCCGTCTGAGACTCTGTCGCAATGACAGAACGTGATTCTGTGAGAAAGGCTGAGGCACCTTAATTTACATCTTGGGGGGGGAAAGAAAAAAAAAAAGGGTGAAAACCAACCATCACCTTTTACTTTGGAGTGGATGTCACCTTCTAAATTACCTCGACATCATCACGTCTCAGAAGTGAAAAAGTAGTAAAAAAAAAAGGCTCCAAGTGGATGGGTTAAAAGGAAACTGTGTCGTTTCTCTCATTTGGGGGATAAAAAAAGGACGCAAGGAACAAAAGTACTTCAGCAGCTTGTCAGGCTCACCTGTGCTGCACAAACCACTCCTGCCGAGTGCTGTAAAGTGAGAGCGATGCTTTACATTTCACGGCCCCGGGAAGCATCTTTTATTGTGGCCTGCATCGTGTGGATGGCTGGGTTTGAGGCTCGCACGCACACAGAAGCACTATGGGAGTGGGAATGCAATTTGAATAATACAAAACTGCATTTGTCTATGTTTATGTATTTTAATGTGAGACACAGAAAGATAATAATAGAGGCAATATCACTGTGATTAGCAGCCTTTTAGAAGCAAAAGTGTACGCTCGTCAACACAGAAAATAATGAACATATTTAAAATATGTTTGCTATATTCCTTTGTTGTCTGTAAAATACGATGAGCTTCCAAACTTAAAGCTGCTCTAATCAATATTTTTATATTAATGATGGGTAACGTGACTCAAAAAGGGTCGCTGGTGATGAACCCAGATGGAATTTTCATCTTCAGGGATAAAGTTTTTACTTAGTTTCAGTTTACTAACAATAATAATTGCCATGATTTTTTTTCTGAGCACATTCACACTCCCCACAGGATGACCTCTTTAAATTTTGGAAACCTCATGAGCTTTCCTCTAGTGCTGCATTGTCTTTGCCCACAATATATGTTGCAATAGTTAGCAGAATGGCTTAATATTTACTCAAATATGCATATTAATGCTCCCAAGGGGATGAACCCATTTGTTCCTAACAAGCGTGCAGCCTCTCTTTAAACCGCACAGTTTAGTCGGGCTAAACCCCAGGGATAGCAGAATCACCAGTGACTCGTCGTATTAAGAGGTGATTCTATACAGCCCCAAGACATCATTAATTGGACTTTAATTCAT
Source organism: Myoxocephalus aenaeus (assembly GCA_038501785.1). NCBI lineage: Eukaryota > Metazoa > Chordata > Actinopteri > Perciformes > Cottidae > Myoxocephalus > Myoxocephalus aenaeus. The sequence goes on from JBAMJR010000042.1 coordinate 1,862,281, forward strand.
GCTCACTGACACATTGGTTTTCCTGACTAATCATAAATTAATATCAGTCAATTAATTCACTAGAGCAAGATTTTATATGCAGCATACTGAATATCCATGGATGAAGTTCATGTCTTTGTTTCGACAACAATGAATAATAAGTAAAGCAAATGACTATTAGTTGCTAATTGTTGTCCGCCCAGAAAAGCTTGATGTGAATTCCATTCAGTTAAGAACATTCTTTCATGTCAGATGCATTTAGTTAGAAATCAGTGACCACTTTTGACAGCAGAGTGCCATGCCCATCATACTGAACTATATTGGGTTCTTACATCACCTGTCTTGGAACAGCTCCCGCTGAAATTAAGGGGAATTAATATTGCAGTGTTGTGTCTTTAATTAAGCATCAGTCTTTAATTACGGCACGGGATGGAAATAAGCGAATATGAAATTACTGATGGTTTTTTTAAGCTTCCCGAATGCACCGGGAACAATACTGCACAGTGGGGTTTGTGGATGATATGCTGAAGCTAATTTGTTCTTGCTGGCATTAATTTCCACAGATAACTAGCTTCAGAATATTCCAGTGTGTGATGGCAAGGTAGTTTATACTGCTATGGGCTCTGGATGGATTTCAATATCTGGCTAAGTAATTCATTGACACTAGACACCTGTGTTGAAATGTAATGTCCATTTTGTGCTTCACGTGGCTCCCACTCAAAAGGTTTGGTACAAGCTTTTTGGAAAGAGGTACAATCGATTAATGATCATTTGCCAATAAGCCTCAATGTGGCTCTGTGGACTGGCATGGTTTGACCTTTCTGATATAAATGAGCTCCACTTTGCCAACGTGCAGTCATTAATCTAAAAGTGAGCTCATAAACCCAAAGATCTCCCCAGAGACACTTGACCACAGTGTTCCTCATTATCTAGTCACTAACTACATGAACACTATTCCGGTTTCACCCTTATTCCAAAAAAGACCATATTCCTAATTATATTTTTACATGGCTAATGACAAAATTGCACCGATATCACTGTTAAAATGCTGCCATGCATACTCATAATTTTTGGGAGTGGTCGGAGAGATAAAAAAAACATATACTCAGGCCACAATTAATTAATTTGTGTGCATGGGATAAGATTTGTCCTCTAAATTCTATTAATTCCCAGACTTTGGTTAATTCGTATAAGCATACAGAGACATCTCAGTGTGTATCAAACTGTACTTAAGTGAACGTTGCCAAGCCACAACTACACATGGCAGATCCACTGGTTACATGTTGTGTAATTATTGTGTTAACATGCCTTGTATTAAATTTTAAATTATCATTGTTGGGACAAAAGCGAGATATCAGTGTGCATGTGTGCACTGTCATGGTTTTCAGTACAGTTAGTTTGTGTCTCGACTTTCCATTCGGGTTCGTATTATTTGAAAACAACTCACAAGTTACTTCAATGAAACAGAAATTGGAAAGAACATCTATTTTGTGAAGAATGATCAAAGTGGGGATTGAGTTATAGTTCACCATTTATGCAAAATGTGTGCTATTAATAACCAACAAACAAAAACAAGACCAGAAACAAAGAACACTTGTTGTGAGCAAACTATAACTGACGCTTACATCGAGTCATCACAACCTGCTGACACACAAATTGGAGGACAAATGGCTGCTGTTCATACCTGCTGTGTTGTAGTAACTCTGGGATAACACACTGGCCCCTCTCTTCTTACGAACTGTGTTTTCCTATTTGTTTTGGCAGCAGCCATGCTGGTTTGTGTTGATGCTCCTGAAATAGAAAAGGCACAGTGAAGCACTTTGAAGGTCCGACGATACCGTTGAATATCTATGTTAATATATGCCATTAAGCTAATGACCTGACCCGTCAAATAATTTGCATGTTTTATGTTGGGCTCAAAAATATGTCTACATTTTATGTGTACCTTTATTTGCTTTCTTGTTGAGGCGTACAGGAAATATAAATCCCCCATGAGCATCTATCATTTTTTCCAAACCACTTTAGATGAAATCACACCAACTGTGATTGGCTAGTACTTATTGTGCCTGTGATACAATTTTGCTGTGACAAAAGTGTGTCATTTTATCATTTAGCTGGCTAGTTAGCCAACTGATTACACCATTCTTTCATGCTACGCTGTTCACAGATACATGAGCCAAACACAATTGTAACTCATCTGCTGATAGCAATGTGCACTCCTATGCTGTGACAGGAGTGTGCGGATAAAGCATTAAGTTGTTACATTTTACTCATCTAGTAGCTCGATTGTTAGCGTGCTTGCTAATTCTACACGGGTTAAAGAAAAGGAGCTAAACAGCCAATGGAAAATGTGCAATGACATTTCTGGAAGAAAAACTTCCTAAAAAGGGGCCCCATGTCATTATCATTGATCTTGCATGATTTAGGCATTGATGAGCACTGGCTTAATAATGTGAGCTATTTACAGTATTTACAGTATGACAAGATTGATCTATTTTTTAAATGATCCTTTTTACAAATTTTGACTTTTGATTTTGTGCTTTTTTTCAGGTGTCAGATTATTCATAGCAATAGTGATGAGCACTGGTTGGAGCGGCCCCCTGGGAAGTTTTGCCTTAGAAGTAGAACTGCCACTGATCATCAGCAGCTAGTGTAACATTCTGAATGAGAATATGTCAACCATGTCATCTTACCTTCATCGAGAAAGCAAATAAGTGTATTTCCCATAATGTCAACCCATTTCTTAAGGTGGTGCTCAATATGATCCAGTGCTCATTTTAGATCGGAGAGAATTTTCAATAAAATACAAAGATTGCACAATAGCTTCAGCTAGTTTAATGATTGTAAAAAGTAATCCTGATACCGCCCTCCTCTTGAACTCTGAACAGTCTCTCGGTACTTGAGGATTTCACCGGCACCTGGGACACAAAATGTTCCCAACAATCCAACTGTTGCAGCAGGTTTCTTGAAAACCTGTTCAGAATGTCTTCATATTCCTTCAAATCAACACCTCGATGTATTTCCCAAAGGGCATTTTGGGAGTTTATGCTCGAGAATGAAAGCATAAAGCATCTGAAAGGTTTAGGGTGTCAGTCTCTCGCTGGCTGAGAATCTCCTCATTCAGAACAGGTACAGCTTTGGAAGGAATGCAAATAGATTCTTCTTTTTTTTTGCAACAGTTCAAAGGGAGTGCTAAAAACAGAGTTCGACAAAAGTGAAAAGTTTTTGCAGCTGCAAATCATGTATTCAGATGAGATAAGACAATATCTTCCAAGGTCAAGGAAGTGTGGTCTATCATATTGTTATCTAAATGGCATCCTTTATAGTATCTACTCCATTTCGGGTAAAGGGCACTCAGTATTGATATAACCAGCACTTCATTCTCTTACAAACTTTGGACATTTTGTTAACACAAGAGAAATAGACTTCCATTTGTCAACGAAAAATCTTGTGATTTTCAAACTGTGATAACAAAATGACTGAGCTTTAAAATGGAAATGAGGTGAAAAAAAAAGTCCCAGCAAGACTGTTGTTCATCTTCAAAGTTTCTGTTCACAAGTCAGTGTCCTTGTCCTTTCTCTGGAAATAGAGAATGTAAATGCATGGAGAGCTTAGATCTCGCTATTACGTTTGTGTTCTCTTGTCCATACCTTTGGGGGCATGAAAGGCCCCCAAAGGTATGGACAGGTTTACGCTGGCATACGAAAAAAACCTTTGTCCAGGATTGGCCCGCTCTTCCAAATGGTTACCTTTTCAGTCCCCAAAACCAGCCGCTATGTTTGGGTTGTATTCTAGCTCTATCTTAACATGTACAAGTATAGTCCATGTTTTAAGAATTTTACCATGAATAGCAATCTGATTGAAGGATGTGACTTTTTTTGCCAAATAAGTGCCTTAGACTTTCCTTTTTGTATGGAAATTATCCCCGTTTTCCATACATTGATAAATAATATCTGAGTGTAGTATTCCACATGTGAACTGTGGTGCTCCTCTTAGTCTTTAATATGCTATCAAGCACTGTGTCCACTAAATATAAATGTGTGGACCATTTAATCCACATTTTACTTCCTGTTGCATCCCTCTATATCAGTAATGTGATATTTTAGCTTTGTTTCATTTTGGAAATAATGCTTTCCATCTCTGTCACCAGCAAGTTTAAGTTCTATACGACAGGATCTAGGTGCCATGCCATTGTTCCAACGGCCTGTTATTCCAAAATTCCGGTAGTTGAAAAATGTCCCATTGGACAAAGGACCTGTGTTATGAAGGCCCATTGCTCTGAGAATACAAACCAGCCTGGCAACAAACAGAAGCACATAGCTAATTATCATGCATAATGACTGCAAGGGCATGACCCATGACCCAACCCGTTTGATTTGCCTACCCTGATTACTCTCCCCAAAACCAATCTCACTCCTCATGCCTAAACCCTAACAACCCAACCAACCAGCAAAGACAGCAGTAGGGAAGTTCGTTCCTTCGCAATAGTAGGACAATGTGCTTGTTTGTTGCAGGGACAGTGGGCATTTATTCTGAGCAATGGGGCTTCCGAGCAATGACAGTATGTTTGCGGTGTACCGGACTATGGAACAAATGGGTTTTCATTTTAATGGACATTTTCTGACTATTGGTGCTTCAGCATAATGTGCCATCGGAACAATCGCCAGTACCCATAGTCGAAGGATATTATAGGTAATAATCAGTGTTATTTGAGACTAGTTTGATTTGTCCCTGACCTAACAAGACTTCCCACTCAGTCAAATATTCTCTGATAAAGGCTCCACTCATAAGCATTTCTGTATCTTATAAGCTTTCAACCACATCGCGCTGTTTTCATGGAGTAAATAAACCTTACGCTGATTTCATCACATGATCCAAGTGAGGGCCTTGAGTCATCTAAAGACAAGCGGTAGTGTATAAAGGGAGATTGTAGCCGACCCCTCTCACCCTGGACACAAACTGTTGGAGTCTCCTCCCTCTGGCAGGAGGCTGCGGTCCCTCAGGACCAAGACCTCAAGCCACAAGTACAGTTACTTTCCAGCTGCAGTCGGGTTCATCAACAAAGCCCGGGAGCCCCAGTGACTGAAATTGTCCTGGGGATGAGAGAATCAGAGAGTCAAACACCCTTGCACATCTCTTTTCTTTTTATAATATATACTAACTAAGTTCTAAAGTAATGGTATCGTTTTTTTGTTTACCATATTGATCTATTATTGCACTGTTTATTGTTTTTATTGAATTGTAATTGTTTTATTCTGTGTCTGTTTATTGTTATGGACCTTTCACAGTGACACATTTCTTGTATGTGCAACGCAATTATTCTGATTCTGATTGTAACAAACTTTGGTTCAAGGGAACAGTCGAATAGGAAGAGGTCAAAGTTATCAACCAGATTCATTTCAGACACCAAGGACATGTAAACACCTAGAAAGCTTGTTTGCGCTCAACACTGATGGTGCATAACCAGGCCCAAGGAAGGCTTATGCCGCAAATCATTCAACACAACCAGCCTCATGAATGAGAAAACAAGGTCTGAATTTCACTCTGTGGATCTAAGGCAGCGGAAGAGAGAAATGTTCATTTAATGATGCCTTGAAGGTGTTTAATGTCACACATCTGCCCCCAGCCTGTGCTATAACAGTGACACGTGTAGGTGACAAACATAGTTTCACTGCAATTCATAATAAATTTAGACGACACACACCTGTTGCTGAGCTCCATGAAATACCAATAACGGAGCTGCTGCGTCCTGTTTTTAATCTAGTTTAACTGGCGGGAGTTGTTTATAATACTGGCTGCTGAATATACATATCCAATTTATTTCTCATTTGGAAAAAGTTCCGTGGCTGTTTTATGTCAAAATCATACCATCCTGCTGCCTTTTTCTTTTTTGTGTGGTACTTTTCACCTTAATGTTACGGATGACAGAATAGAGTCTGACTGAAAGGTGGAGTTATGGGGTGTGACATGTAACAAAGATCTCAAGGTCTGAATCAAACTCTGGACTTTGCAGTTATAAAGCATGTGTTGTCACCATTTGTCTCCCAAGGTATCCACCATCCTACTCTCCAATGACCGCTCTGTTGAATGCTCAAAAATCCTGGGAGGTGATGCAGGAAAATAAGGTCCAGGGTCCAAAGAAGTTATGATAAAATAATAAAAATTATATTTAATAAAAAGTGATAGACAGACAGCTTATGCTTTCGATCGAGCTCCTCTTTCTCCACCAGCGAACTCCAGGGGCACGCAGGACCGAGTCGCTTGCTCGCAGCCGGAAGAAGAGAACGCTCCTCCCTCATACAGTTAACTTTATCTCATTCATGGAGCCTAGAGCCCTCCCTCTCATTAACAGTCAGGCGTACACACCTCCGGTTGCTGCTTTAACTCGCTATTGGCCCGCAACTAAAGTGACGGAGCCCCGTCCACTTCTTCTTCTTCTTCTTCTTCTGCTGACCGGTAGAGTCTCAAACGTCAATCTTCAGCTCCGCCACCTCAGGCGAACAAGAGAACTACACTTCCGTCTCAAAACAGTCCACCGGCATCCACATGCACTTATGCAAACGTTGTTTTAAAATCCATTCACACATTAATCATTAATAAAACAGTGACCTTCATATGCATACAATTACACATTCTTCATAATAATATCCCTTATTAATTATCATATTCCATGCATTGTGATGTACACAAACAATTCTTTCTTACACTGTGTAAAGTCCAAATGTGAGCTCTAAAAAAACCTTCAGCTCCCAGGAGCATGTATGGTGGGTGAACATCCAGTGAAGGGACATACTGGGACTAAAATTAAAATGGAGAGGCCTTTCATGTGAGCAGCCAGAGGGCAGGAGCTGAACCTTTTTTGTAATTTCAAGACTAAAGCACAGTTTCCATGGTATAAAGAGAAACTGATGATGCTGGAGACCTTCAAAGCCCTTTGGGGTGTCGTGCTAACACCTTCCTTCGTATAAGCAAAATATTTAAAGAATTGGATTGGCCAAGTCTGACAGGTAGCATGAAGCTCATTGCTGTCTGCGGCCAGCGTGGATGTCAAGTTCCTAGCTGTTTTGTTCAACTCTTGCCCAACTTGAAATGGCCTGGTACATGAAACCCAAAGGACGCACGGGACAACTCTTTCGATACAGCTCATTATTTATTTTTTCCTTATTTGTTAGTGCTTGACTGGTTGATCAAGGTTGAAAACCTTCAAAACACAAACAGCAAAAGTTATAAAAAAAATGTAAATAAACAATCAAATATTAATTGTTAGTACCAGTGGCTTCTTTGGTTGCACCATGAGTTGAATCCTTGCCTGTCTCTGCTGAAATGTTCGCTGAGAGAGAGACCTTCCATTCGCAGGTCTTCCAACTTAAAGTAATGAGCAGCCTGCACTGGCCTGCTGGTGGTGCTTTATGGGACTTGCAGTTTTTTAGGCATAGTCAAGTGAGCTGATGAGGAACTGAAATGAACTGGGAAAAATGGCAAAATTGGAGAGTTCCACCAATTTGTCTCACAGTGGGCCACACCACTGCTGAGGACCGAACGGTAACTACTGGCATAAGAAACCCCAAAAATACAAGCTCTACGACCACCAGCTGTTTCGAGCCGTTTAAAAATGCAATTGATTTAGAGACTAGACCTTCAAAATATGGTCTTAAGTACAACAACTGCCATATAGTTTCATGAAGTTGGGTCTAAGAACTCAAGGCCTCTGTACTACTCGTGTGGTTCCACCACTTCTCGTAGAAATGAAGGAGAGGCAGTGTCTCTGCTAAGCTTGCCACACTCAGTCTGGTTGTACCCTTAGTTTCCTTTGCCCCGGGCAAACAGTTTAACACTTTGGACGTACCCCCACCCAAAACCTGGGGGTAAGTAATCTCCACTCCAGAGCTGGGTTGTTCAATGACATCCCAACAAGTTATGTGCTTGCTTGCAGGTAACAAGGTGACGCTACGTATATGCTTGCTGTCGCCTTGGGTCAAGGTCAGCCCGGGGATAACGAATCCAGATGTGAAAAGCTAATCAAGGCTGATACTTTCTCTTCTTTGTACAGCGCGCTTACCCAAGCTGAGCTCTCAGCATGAATACATTTTCCCACATTACTGGACTGCTAAACATACAGGATATGGTGATTTTGCCTCTTTTAGTGTTATTGTTAAGCACTTAAGTGCAAAGAGCCTATAAAAATGGACGGACCACAGCAATCCAACTGACATAGTGTGTGGTATTAAAAGATAATGAGCGTTGGGTTAGCATTAGCAATGAAAAAAAAAGGGATTGTAAGGAGGCATTAGTAAAAAAAAAATCAGCTGCTAACCACGTAAATGTATTTAGCCAGATAAGAAAGACATTTATACCTCTATAATCCCCAGAGAATTCAGTGTTTTGCTCTCTGTTGTGCATAACTTGATCATCAGAAATGCCTATTATTTTATAACAGAGACGCTTCGCATTAATGTACAATGCAAGAAAATCCATGTTAATGCAATAATGTATCATTTGTTCACTTAAATTTGAAGAAGGCATTTTTCTATGTTGATACTGTTTACAGAGGGGCTTAATAACCTAATTTTTAAGCAAATTAACCCATGGAAGATTGTGTTTACCAGCTATCAACTTCGGCAACCATCAGCGCAACTGTTGTGCAGCACCCAGTCCTGACTCTGGTTTACCACTGACAACCATACTATTATACTGCAACAGAAATGATTGTAGATGATCTCCTCAATCTCTATGAAAAGGATGAATGTATTTATATAGCACAATTTAGTCAAAAGGCATAGACTCACTGTACTTCGAAATGAAAAATTAGGCACATATACATGTAAAACAATGAAATAAAAGCTTTTAAAAACATACAAGATGGTATTACAATAAAAAGGGAACAAGAGAATGTGTAACAACGTTTCAAAAGACGTTAAGTCTGCTTTTAAAAGAAGACAGTTGTAGCCAACCTTAGTTCATGTGCTCAGAGAATTCCATAGTAAGACGGCACCATTAGATGATTGATAACTTTTTCTAAGCATAGTGATAAGACGTTAAATTGATGATCTGTCTGGTGGACATTCAGTGAGCAGGTCAACGAGCACCCTACTGCTGCAGCACAGTGTGTAGTTCACTGCACTGAATATGAACGTGTTTGACAGAGTGTTGTCAACACGGCACTGAGTGAGAGCAGAGCGGTCACACCCACCAGCAAAGGAAACCACGATTTTATTGATCATATTGGAAATTGTATATTTAAAGATAAGGCAAATTGCTTTCTTCTTCTCCTTTCTTTCTTCTATCTTTTCTTGAATTGCTGAATAGAACTGGAGGGAACGTTGTGTATAAGGACCAGAGGTGTCAAAAGTATTCACATTCATTACTCAAGTAGAAGTATAGATACTAGGGTTTAAAAATACGTATCAACTCAAGCTTTTTACTTCAGTAAAAGTGTAAAAGTACTGGTTTCAAAACTACTTAAAAGTATAAAAGTAAAAGTAATGTAAGGGGACACCGACACTTAAAGCTGTGGTTCTCAAACTTTTTCTGTAAATAACATAATTTTGTGACTCTTCTGTGCTTTTATAAATAACAGAATAAAGACAATTGCAATCACTTTCAAGTAAATCAGATCGCTCCATCAGACAATGTTTTGTGTAAGTTCTATCTGTGCAAAAAAATAAATAATATTTAGTTACTACTAAATAGCTCATTGTGGAAAACAATAAGCTTTTAATGTTTGTTGCCAAACAAAACAGAATGAGTGAGATGTGTGAGCATCAGGTTGTGTCAGTATTAGTGGAGCAGTGAGCTGCTTTCCTCTACACATCTTTTATAAACGGGGTTGTAGATTTGATACGGCCTCTCTCAATTCATGCTCAATATTGAGCTTAGATCTGTTTTTTTATTTTGAGAAACGCAACAGCAGGAAAAGACGAGCTCACGGAGACTTCTGGCAAAACGCCAAAAAAATCGCGTCGAGTCGCGCATGCGCAAACGTAACCTGTTAACGGCGTACCGTAACCATTTACCCGAAAGTACAGGCATTTCTCCATGTATTTATTAATGACTGAGTTTTATATCCGTGTACTTTGTACTTCTGTAATATGTGAAGCCAGCAGCTCATTGTTGGTAGAAGACACGAGCACTTTGTCTCCTTCACCTGAGCAGGAGAGCTGCTGCGGGTTCAGAGAGCTGCTCCGGTGCGAGGAGAACTCCGGTTGCTCCTCACATGAGAGCTGCTGTTGCATCTTCACTCTCTGTCCGCTGGTGTGTGTGCTCAGTGCTCACCTGTGTGCGCGCGCACGTATCTGTGCACAACGGGGCGGAGAGGTTTTTTTGTGTGTGTTTTTGAACGATGACAAGCCGGAATGAAAACAAACCAAAATGAAATAGTAACGAGGCTATTTTTAAAATGTAGGGAGTAGAAAGTACAGATATTTGCGTGAAAATTTAAGGAGTAGAAGTAAAAAGTCGTCTGAAAAATAAATACTCAAGAATCACCTCATTGAACTGGCTTAAAAACCTGAGTTGGAGTACGGAAAACTTATACAATTAAGTTGTAATTGTATAAATCATCATGATAAGTTGAAGTAAATGACAGAAAGACGTTACCATGACTTATTGTTCAAATCCTTTTTTACAGTGTATCTCTCTGCAGTTGTTTAGTATTTTTATTTAGTTTTGTATCTCTCTGTAGTTGTTTAGTATTTATTTGTAGTTTAGTATCTCTGTAGTTGTTTAGTATTTATTTGTAGTTGTGTATCTCTTTGTAGTTGTTTTGTGACTCGGTTTGGTTGTTTTGTGTCTTTCTATAGAAGTTGATCATCTGTATTCTGTGTTGAAATACATCAGCTTAAACTGATTACACAAACAGTTTTCCAAAGTAGGTCATTGGTGTGCTTCGTGTAGATCAGTTGAGTTAAAAACACTTTTATTTTTATTTTTTTGTAGCTTTGATGTGTCTGCATGCAAATGTCTGTGTGTGTGCTCACCTTCTTGTCTGATGATACCAGCCAGAAAAAAAATAGTTTCTCCTGCTAGCATGAAAGGACATTGGCACATTCATTTCCTTTTATTTGAGTTCAGAGAGGATAGGGTAAGTGAAGGGAAATGAGTTGGAAATACAACCCTATTTGGAATGAAGTGAATTATATTAAACTGTGAGTAGTCAGGTAAAGGTGATACATTCTAACAGATGAAATAATTTCAGCACAGAATATTCCATTGTGGAGTGAATAACTGCATCATATCCACAGTGGATATCCCATCTGATCTGTTTGCAACCCTCTTGATATTTGCCCTCGGATATGATGAACTGAATAGTGGCTTCTAATTTATATTTCCTTCCACCTCCCACGTGTGGAACAGGATTTGCATTGCAGTGCCACTGGAAGAAGCCAACACTACCACATCCTGCATGTAGTGTCGTTAAAATCAAGAGCATGCGAACACCCACAGGCTGCGTCTTCAGCCTTGTTGATTTTGCCTGAGGTTCATCGGGAAAGGGAAAGGTATCTGCTTTTTCATGCGCACAATTTAAATCCCTCCAATATAACCTGGATTTCTTTCTCATTTCGGTCCCACAGGAGTCATCTCTGTATTGATTTACAACCACGGTTTAGGAATAAATTAGCAGTCTGCTGTTGGTCATGATTTAAACACGGGGTCATTGATTTCAGGTGGTCTGCAGCATGCAGCGCTCGTTCAGTGTACGGCGTGCGTCGGGTCACCGGCTTCGCTGAGTGTAGGAGGACGAGAGCGTGGGACAGATATGCCAAGTCTCTGACCGGGGAAATGAGCCATCGTACAGAGAGAGCGGTATAAATGGACCGCCAGCTTTGGGGGAGCATTGATTACGGCAATTTGGGTCACAGAGGTGAACGATAAAAAAATAAAGATTGGGAAGTAGCAACATGTAGATTGTGGTGGACTTGCGGTTGTAATGACGATATTACATTATTCAAGAAATAGTCTACAATTTTGAATTGTAACCCTGAGAGGATGAGTGTAATGCCCATGCTATTTCGATACATCCAAAGTGAGACATCCATTCAAATGTTCCAAAAGCTAACTCGTGTTGTCATGGTTTTACGCTGCCGTTTCAGCTAATGTTTCATCTCCCTTTCACCGAGGGGATTATACTACAAAAGCAGGAAATGTCCCAGGAAGGTGAAAGCCTTGATCTGTCGCTCGGACAAAACCTGCAGCAAATCAAGGAATAAGACTCAACCGCGTGAATAGATTTTCCAATCTGTGAAAGCATAACACAAAGGTTATATTTTCATGAATTAAAAAAAGTGAAGCTATGTAGGGCTGTGCAGAATGTCATTTATGTTCTTACATGTACATTCAAAGCTTCTCTTGTGGTTTATGAAAGAAGTCTGTCTGTCATATTTTTTGACCTCATCACCCAAAATGAAAAGGAAAAAAAGATGGATTTTTTATTATAATGGTTATATAAATGGAACTTATGGTGGCGTTAGATGACTACCCCGTTAATACTGGAACCTCACTTTGTGTGCACCAAGCAGGCTTTTGTTGTTTTAAAAAAGGCTAAAAAGCAACTAAATGTAGATTGAAGCAGAATATTTTGTTAGATGAAAACGTGAATTTTGCAGCCACCACTGGAATCTGATTCTATAAAAAAGAAATACCAATAGTATAAGTTTAGCGTGATTTGTATCTGCAACTGTGCAGAAATACCGGATTCTGTAAAAAATAAAAAACAAACTGGAAATTCAAATCAGACATGGAGAAAGTAATTATATAAAATGTGTATATAAATATTGTGTCCAAAACAATTGAGCTTTTTCTATCTGCTCATGTTGGTTTACTGTACTGGTAGATGATGGTGGCTTCACATGCCACAATGCTTGCTGTTAGTCGATGTGTCGATAATTCCATTGGGGGAATGGGCGCGGAAATGACGAGACAAGAAAATAAATCATGCAATTCATCCATTCACTCATTTACTCCCACTACTAATAATAATTATAAACTTAAAGTGCCGACCATTTCCGCAACTGAATTGGAGCCCGCCGGACTACTCACTGTTATGTTAGTAAAACTGGCGAGTATTTTGACGGCAGCAGCAGCAGCTGACAAATGGTTCAAATTACCCCACACATCAGAATATGTTCTCGTCTGTTTTTTTATCTAGACAAGGTAATTATAACAAATGAAGTCCGGGCAGTGTCAGGTTATTTGCTATTCTTCCACATATGGAGAACAATTAATCCCTAGTGAAAGGCCTAATTCGAAGACAAACGACCAGACTTTACTTCCCTGTACAAATAACGCTAATCTTTGCGAAAGAATTAATGCCATGCAATGAGCTGCTGACTGCAGGATATTTATCTCTGCAGCACAACGTCGAACATGATTTGATATCGCTCTTTACTTCACACTATTGTTTCAAATAAAATGTGATCTCATCTGACAGTGAACAAACAGGCTGACAAAATACCCATATCACACTAATATAAGAGATCTATTCTGTCAGTGGAGATCATGAAAATCTGGTTACATGCGAATAACGTCAGCTGTCCGTTGTGTTATTGGAGCAATACACTCCACTGTAATTGATATTGATCAAGAAATCCACACATTTTATAGGATTTTAACACTCAATTCAATGAGAGCATAGTTGTTTAAGAACTTTAGATGTATTGGTTTATTGACCCAATACGATGTTAGTATGCAGTATGTTCCTGTTGTAAACATGAATGTATCAGCCATTACAGACTGAAATGGACTCAGAAGATTAAGTAGACAGAGTATTGATTTTTTATATCACATAACTGCACCACAAGGCTTCTGCCATTGTAGCTCCATGGTGAGGGAAAAACTAAACAAAACCACAGACTTCCTACTTGACATTTCTTCTTTGGTTAACATTCTCATCCACCTTTTGACGGACAGTAAAACATGTGTTTTAAAGAAAGAAAGAAACTTGAGACGTCGGCTCTCCGGAGGAGGGGATCACAATGTCCTTGTTTTCCACCCAAGATGTCAGAAACATAATGGAACATCCATCAGGACTCCACCTGGTCATTTGGGCTCAATTCACGCTGCTGCGGCTCCCTCTCGTCTGTCAAAGTGTCCTCCTCTCACAACTCCCCGTCATGGTCGGACATGTTGGGGCTTCTTTCGAAAACAAGTTGCGCCTTTGAAGAATTTGACAAGGCTTAGCTTTTTACGTCTTTCATCCTTGCCAGTGAGCTGCAGAGTAGTTCAAAAGATCTTGGGATTATTGAAATAACATTCTGCTCTAATTACCGAGATCCCTTCCATGAAATTTAAACTATCCAGACAATTCCCTCAAAAAGGGATGGTGACGGTCCAACACCACAATGTTGGAATGAAAGAAAAATATGTGCATGCATATACAAGTTTGATTAATCTTACTTGAGGAATGTTCTTAATTTGACTGCAGGACCATTTGTGCTTACAGCCAGTGTGCAGCCGAGTTCTCCACTGACTTTTCTTTCTATTGCCGCCCTTAAAGTTAGTGTTCCGTCTGCGTGAACACATTTAGACATAGCGATTACAATGTACGAGCCATTTTGCCTTGTTTTGGTGTATGTTGGACCTCCCACCACTAGGTGGCGTAAGGCCGATTTCAACGGAGTCGGCCCTATATAAATAGGAGTGGCACTATGAGCAGGTGTTGCTCGTTTGTGGAAGCAAACTGTTTTTTGATCGTTTTCTGACAGTATTGGAACACGGTAAGGAACATGTTTATGGTTTATTTTATGATTTGAACATACTTCTGCCGATGAGATTATGATTTACATTTTGCAAGAATAAATATGGACATTACACCTGGACAGTGTCATTAATGAAACACGTCAGGAATAATAACCAAGTGAGCAGCCAAGTAGTGCCTTAGGGTTGAATAGGCAACGTGGGCACTACACTCAAGTCAAAAAACTAAGCTTAATTGGAAGGCAGTGGAGACTGAAGTCAAACAAGTGAGCTTCAGTGGCAAGCACATGGAGCTCCGTTTGTGGAACAGCTGAGAGACCGCTGGTCGCGTCGGAGGAGTAAACAGCGGATCGACGTCACGTGCTTCGGGAGAGGGTCGGCTTTGCTGGATGCTACCGCAGGACGATTGGACATCGCGAGCGGCAGGAGCGGCGCTGAAGCTATGGTGTGTGCGGCAGCGGCGGCGTTGGAGCGGCGTCGGAGCGAGCGGCAGGAGATGGCGCTGAAGTTACGGCGTGGAGCAGAGGCGCGGCGGTACGTCGGGAGCGGCGCTACATGGCAGAGGTGCGCCGGAGCTGTGTTGGAGCTGCGCCGGCGGTGCAGTACGGCAGAGGTGAGCAGGTGGTGACTGTATGAGCCAGAGCGAACACTCACAACTGACTTTTGCATCACGAACAATGGAAGGAGATGTAGCAGAGACTGAGCCTCAGGTTGATGCAAGTAAAATGGACCTCTCTGTGAAAAAACGGACTGTTAAATTAACAGAAAAAGGAAAAGATTATGAATCTGCAAAAAGAAAGAAAGACAATGTTTCAAAGAGCATATGGTCGTAGAGAGATACTTTTGGGTTTGATGGTTGATAAAAGCTATGTCAAAGAGGTAAAAGGTACATTTGAACAATTCAATATTTCCTGTGGTGAAGCAAGGGTTAAACATGACTCTCTTCAGTGGGGATGTAAAAAAATGGTTGCATGACAATGAAAGTTTCCCCAACACTGAAAGTGGAGATGTCCACAATGAGGGGGTAAATGTGGAGCCTCACGACAGCATTTCAAATGTCCTATCCTATGCTTCCAGCAAACGCTCAGGTCGAACAAGTAACTTGTCGAAAAGCAGCAGGTCTACAACATCGGCCACACGGCTTGCTGCAGAGGCAGAACAAGCTGCGCTCATGACGCGTGCTGCAGCGCTACATAAGATACATGCTTTGGAGGAGCAACTAAGAGAGCAACAGAGGAGGCAAGAGGAGCAACTAAGGGAGCAAGAGGAACAATTAAGGAGGAAATTAAGAAGGCAGGAGGAGCAACTAAGGAAGGAAAAGGAGCAGCTCGAAATGGACACTGAAGTAGCAACAGTCACAGCAAAACTAGCAGTGTTGAACGCCTCAAACCACCATGACAATGTTTCAAATGCACATTCAGATGGAATGGAATCCTATTTAAAAAAAGGAACAGCACTCAATCCTCATGCTGAACAATACAAGCCACAGCAAGTATCCTGCCGACAACGCCAGAATGTGACGGGGTCTTAGGGGAAGGGGGAATGGAAGGGAACCAACAATGCCACTTGGGGACTTGCATCCCAAGAAATATCAGTTTAACAACCCTAAGAGTCAGTTTTTAGGATTCGTTAAGGACACACAGATTCATTACTGATATTGGGCCAGAGACGTGTTTTATAAAATTAACCAGAAGTTTATTTCAGGAATTAAAAGAATATATATTTTACAGCAAAAGCCAAACCATGCAAAAACAGAACAGCAAATCAAACTTAACAAAACAGATAAAATGGATGAAGCAAAACAAACAAAGCAAAACAAACTAAAGCAAAACAAAAGACAAAATGGAGGAAGCAAAACAATCTAAAGCCAAACAAAACAGAGCAAAACAAAACAGCAGCAGGTGAACCTACAAATGATAAACAAAAGATTAAAAGGGTAACACCATGCAATTTACAATTTAAGATTCAAATTACTTACAATAAATGAATATAAACTCACCGCGAGCCACCACAGGACCAAGAGGGAATGAGGCCATGCCAACAGGTGCCTTTTATAGTGGCACTAATCGGGCTGGCTCCTCCCCAAAGGCTGCGTTCAAAAACCCTTCTCTGGGGAGCGTTCCCCACTACAATCTATCCCCTAACATTTGAATCGTCATCCCGACGATTGGACCTACTGCCAGGGCCTAAAAAGGACAGAAACACTAGGCACAGGTACCCTTGAGTTTGTAGCCCCCATTGACCTACTCCCGGCTGTCTGTGGTAGGTGATGGAGGTTAGGATGCCTCCCGGCATTGGTGCGTGTGGTCCTTCTGGATGGCTCCACGTTATCTGGAACAGCATCGACGGCACCCGGTAGTCGATTTGTCTGGACATCGACTGGTGCAGC
Source organism: Myoxocephalus aenaeus (assembly GCA_038501785.1). Taxonomy (NCBI): domain Eukaryota; kingdom Metazoa; phylum Chordata; class Actinopteri; order Perciformes; family Cottidae; genus Myoxocephalus; species Myoxocephalus aenaeus. The sequence goes on from JBAMJR010000042.1 coordinate 1,879,340, forward strand.
AGTCTGTCCAGGGACCAGCGCAAACCATTCACCATCTAACGACTCATCCATGGGAGGGGGTTCAGTCTCTTGGGGAGGCGCACTAGGACAGTTAACCACACCAACCAATTTACTTTTGATTAGTGAACGGTGGACATGTTTTACCTTCTGAGGGTCGTTCATCAGGGCAATTGTGTACACCGACCCTCCAACTGCTGGGGCCTTCAGCACTTTGTAGTCCACCGAGCTCCAGATGTCTGCGATTTTATGACGTCCTCTGAAGCCAACATCCTAACTACCTAGACTAACTGACCTTCCTGCAGGGGAATATCTCGCACACGTTGGTCATAGTGCTCTTACGCTGAGCAGCTGCAGCCTCGAGGTGCGTGGAAGCACCCTCAATAGCATGTCGTAGCCGGGTTTGGTGTTCCACAATCCAGTCATGAGTACTACCAGTTACAGGTTCCTGAACTCTGCCCAAAAGGAAATCGACAGGTAACTGAGGGTCTTGCCCAAACATTAAGAAAAATGGAGACTCACTGGTGGACTGGTGTGCTGTGGTGTTGTAGGAGAAAGTCACTTGTGGTAGGTAGCACGACCAATCCCTCTTCTTGATAACTGGCAGGGTGCGTAGGAGGTTATGTAGGGTGTGGTTGAACCGCTTACATTGGCCATTACCAGCTGGATGGTAGGGAGTGGTGTGGCTTTTCTCAATGCTGTACATACTGCAAAGCTGTTGGATGAGATGGCTCTCAAAATTCCTGCCCTGGTCAGAGTGGATATGACTTGGTACTCCAAACTTGCAGAACCACTCATTGACCAGCACCTTGGCCACTGTGGAGGCCCGTTGGTCGTGTGTTGGGACTGCCTGAGTGTACTTTGAAAAGACATCAGTCATGACCAGGACATTTTCCATCCCATTCTTTGACAGCTCTAGCATTGTAAAGTCAACAGCAATGATTTGATTTGGGCGAGAAGCTAACAAATGGCCCATGTAGGCGCAGGCAGCCGGTTGAGTGTTTTTAGCTACCTGACAACGCTCACACTCCAGACACCATGGTTTAATGTCATGGTGCATTCCAGGCCAGTAGCACCGCTGATGGACCAAATCAGTTGTCCGTTCTCTGCCTTGATGTCCATGTTCATGATGTAGCTGATGCAGGACTGACTCTTGAGCGACATGGGTAGTACCAGCTGGAGGACCTCTTCCCCCTTGGGGCGGCAGACTCTGCAATAAAGCACCCCATCTTGTTCCTCCATCCGGTCCCACTGTCTGACCAGCACAAGAGCTTCCTTGGATCCAAAACCCCAGGAATTCCTTGATGATTGGGTCTGCTTCCTGTAAAGCACATAGGTCAGAACGAGTGTGGCAGGGGAAAACTGAGATGGTGGCCTGTGTAGCCTGATTAGTTCCAATAGCCCGCTGGAGCGATTCTGGAACTTGGATGCCACAGGCCGCATAATCCGATGCACTGACTGGGTGCTGCCGGGAAAGGGCATCTGCATTCTGATTACATCGACCGGGCCTATACTTGATGGTGAAATCAAATGCAGCCAGTTGTGAAGCCCAACGCTGTTACGTGGCACCCAGCTTTGCTGTGGAGAGATGACTTAGCGGGTTATTGTCCGTATACACCACACATTTCTGTCCCAGGAGGTAATCTCTGAATTTTTCAGTCATGGCCCATTGGAGGGCCAAAAAAATCCAATTTCATAGAGCTGTAGTTGCTCATGTTACGCTCTGTAGGCTTAAGGCCACGGCTTGCATAAGCTATGGGTCAAACCTTACCATCCTGTTCTTGTGAGAGCATAGCACCCAGTCCACTGTAGCTGGCGTCAACCTCTAGGATGAACGGTAAAGTGAAGTTAGCATAGGTCAAGACTGGAGAAGCCATCAACCTACTTTTAAGGCCCTCAAAGCTCTGCTCACACTCCTCCGTCCATGCAGCAGGTAGACTTTTTCCGGATGACTTCCGTGATTTGGAGCCAGTCAGTTCAGCAACAAGGCGGTGCAGTGGGGCAGCAAGCTTGGCAAACCCTTCAACAAAACGTTGGTAGTAGCTTGCAAATCCTAAGAAGGAACGCAACTCAGATCCATGGTTAGGTCGCTTCCACTTTGAGACCGCTTCAATCTTGCAAGGGTCTGTGGACACTCCATCCTTGGATATGATGTGACCCAAATATCTCACCTCTGGTCTGAAGAAGGAGCACTTTTCCAACTTGGCTTTTTGGCCCTCTTGCTGCAGACGGCCCAGCACGGCTTCTAGACACTCCACGTGCTGTGCTACAGTGGAAGAGAAAACAACAATATCATCCAAGTACAGCAACAACGACTGACAGTGCTGACCTCCAAAGATCCTCTCCATTAATCTCTGGAAGGTGCATTGCACAACCCAAATGGCATCCGGTTCCACTCAAACAGCCCAAAGGGAGTGCAGAATGCAGTCTTCATTTTGTCCTTTTCTGCGACTGGTACTTGGTTGTACCCAGCGGCGAGGTCCAGAGTCGAGAACCAGCGGGCCCCTGACAGGGTGTCAAGGGACTCTTTAATACGGGGCAATGGGAATGCGTCCTTGCGGGTCTTGCTGTTCAAGAGCTGATAGTCCACGCACAGACGAAAGCTGCCATCCTTCTTCTTCACCAGCACAATGGGAGAGGCGAAAGGGCTACTACTTTCCTGGATAACCTGTGCCTCAAGGAGCTGGTGAATGTGAGTCTTTGCTGCCTCATACTGACGGAGGAATGCGTCTATACCTCTTACGTACAGGTACCTCATCCACTACCGGAATTTCATGGGAAATAAGATGAGTACAACCTATGTCTCCCTCATGGGCAGAAAAGACACCACTGTACTTGTGTAGTAAGGATCTGACCTGACATTGCTCCTGATCATTGAGTGCTGTTAGATCTGATGCCGCAATCTTTTCCTGCACTGAAGTGGTTACAGTCTGGGAGGAAACTGTGGCTGATATCTCTCCCTCTTCAAGACCTGCGGGTAAACTCACCAGGTGAGCCTGACTCAAGGTACCCAAAACAGTGCAAGGGTAAAGTACAACATCCTGGGTCCCTAAATTTACAATGGGGATATAAACAGTACCTCGTATTACATGGACTAGCGCTGGGGATGCTAGTAATCCGGAAGGTAAGCCATTGCTAAGGGGCTCAAACAAAGCATCATCTGCCAGGTGCTGTTGGGAGCATGTGGCTGCCACCAATTTCATGGCACCCCCTGGGACTCTGCAGACCCTACCTCCCTTCACTTTTACACGACCTGAGCGATCAGGAGGTACGTTAGCCTGGACTTGGTGACACTGCTGGAGAGCTTGCTGAATTGGGGTTGGAGCCTGCAACACAGAGGGTAAGTTAAAGAGAACAGGACCATGCTGTACAAACAACTCCCAGTAACACTCCTTGAGAGTGTTCATTCCTAGTACACCCGGAACCGCCGGTATACTGTGTGGGGGATCCCTGACCACCAACACTCCCCACTTTGAAATAACTTTATCACAAAGCTGCACATCCAGCTCAAAGTAGCCTACATAGGGTATTGCTAGCCCATTAGCAGCACTTAACCTCAACCAGCTGCAAGAACGAAGTTTTTCTGTGCCTCAGGGTACGAAATGCTGTACAAAGAAACTCTCCGTTATGGTAGAGACCATTGACCCCGTGTCAACGAGACATGGAACCCAGACCCCACCCATTAACACGGTAATGTTTGGGCAAGCTGACACAAAATTTTGAGGATCTACTGCGGACTCTGAGCCGGGTGAGCCCCCAGCAAAGTGACCAGGCTGTTGGCACCTCCTACATATGACATTTTTCATGCGAGGCTTCAACTGAGTTCTAGGGACATTGTTAAGGGATGCAAGACTTCTGGTAAGATGACTCAACTGCTCTTGCTGATTCCTTAGGATTTCCTTTAGTTCAGCTAGCTCAGACCCAACAGAGGAGTTACCCGCCTTGCCGTAACCAGGATGGCCTCCCTGAGCAGAGTGCTGAAAACCAAATGCTGCAGGGACAGAGTTACTTCTACTCCTCCCACCCCCTGGCATCCCTTCATGTTCCCACCTAATGGCCTCACTCCGGACCTCTATCAAGGTGGCCGTGGGGTGGCTCCGGACAAACTGCTTGAGTTCTCTGCGTAGGTAACAATCAGACACATGTTCAACAAATTGGTCTCTGAGTAACACATCTTTGTTCAGTGACCCAGGTGGGGCTCTTTTGACAACCTTATCCATTAGAAGCATGAGAAAATTCTTGTAGTTTCCCCCTCTTGTTGTTTTCTGGAAAAGAACTCTTCCTGCAAAGACACATACGACCTATTACACCCATACAATTCCTGCAGTATAGCCAGAACCTGGTCAGGATCTTCCCTTACCTCCCGAGACCTGTATTTAACCTCTTCCCTTGCCTCTCCCTCTAAATGATCATAAATGAAAAGTGCATTTTCAGCTGGTGACAGATGACGAGCACATATACAAGACTGGACCTCTTCAACCCATTCAACAATGCTGAGACCTGTCCTACCCCGGAACGTGGGGGACTTCCTGTCTCTCGGTTACTGGAGCATTGACCGAAGGGTGCCCAGGGGTAGTAGAACTTGACGCGGCGCTGGTCCCAGGCTGGTTGACTTCCCGCTCCTGACTCATCAATCGATTCTCAGTTTGCAGCTGGGCGATCAAGTCTTTTATCTGGGAGAGTTCCTCCTCCATGAGAAGAGTAGTACTGGCTTGTCTTTCGGGATCTGACCAGGGCCTGCTGCTGTTTTACACACACACACACACACACACACACACACACACACACACACACACACACACACACACACACACACACACACACACACCTCGTACAAATTGAATAAACCAACTGGAATACGTAAAAAAAAAAAATACAACTACACGTCTCCGCCTTCACAGTATCCTGTCGACAACGCCAGAATGTGACGGGGTCTTAGGGGAAGGGGGAATGGAAGGGAACCAACAACGCCACTTGGGGACTTGCACCCCAAGAAATATCAGTTTAACAACCCTAATGCCGTGTTCACACCAAAACAGTTGCGAATATTCGCAACGCCACTTCGCCTATATCGCGCCGCCCGGCAAAAAACTCGCTCTAGTGGTTAATTTGTTTTTCGCAGCCATCGCTGGGGAAAGGGGGCGGGGCTTATCTCCATGTCAGTGAAAACATTTACTATTTCCGCCATTGACCATTGAAATAACCACTAGTTCTGCTTTATACTTGTTGAGAAAGTCCCACAAACGTCGGAACATCAAACGCCCCCGTGTCAGGGTTCATAATATTATCCGTAGTCATGTCTGGGTTCATAATATTATCCGTAGTCGCACACAGCTCCGACTCCTCCGGGACGAGTGTCTGAATGAAGCCGCTTCCAGCGCTCCTTCAGCGGACCCGCAGTTTGATTCAGTGACGGCAGAACGGCGGTGATGCCGGGCGGAGCTTCTCAACGCTGATTTGGCTTTCGCAACTCCGCGTCGGGCGAATTTTTTCATCGCCAGCGAAAAAGCGGAGTTGCGAATATTCGCAACGCCATTTCGCCAGTATCGCGCCGCCCGGCGAAAAATCCGCTTTTTCGCAACCTAACGCGGCTGTGCATTGACTTAACATGTAATCTGGACGCGCGAATATTTCGCAACTCTTTTGGTGTGAACACGGCATAAGAGTCAGTTTTTAGGATTCGTTAAGGACACAGATTCATTACTGATATTGGGCCAGAGACGTTACCCATTGGACCGAAAGCCCTTTTTCTCCGACCGCCTGTAGTCCCAATAACAATCGGCCGTTGTTGTGAATGTCCCTTTTTCTGCCGTGGCTAAGGCATGACCCGCCCTAACCCTAACCCGGCCTCTGGTTGGCTTACCCTGACATTCTTACCCTAATTCTGATACATTTGACTCCTCATGCCGAAACCTAACCAACCCAACCCAGGCAGGGAACAAGTCATTAGAGGCAGAATGGTGGGTCATGACTTCCCCCAATAGTTGTGTGTCTGTTTGTTGCATGGAGAGGGAGTGTTTTCAGAGTCATTTAGGAACAATCTGTGTTTTTTGTTTTAACAGGCTGTCAAACTAATGGGCTTTTGGCCCAATGGGACATTATTATTTGGACTACTATTGGGTTGTCGGAACAATAAGCAGTCCCCTGTTTGTCTGCCCAACAACAACAGTTAGCTAGTTAGCCGCCTGAGCATGCCACAGGCAGGTCACAGCAAGAATAGACTGGAACAATGTAGAACATGTCTCAGACATGTAGAGGAGTACAAACTGACTTGTAACTCAAAACCTTTTGTTTCCATTTCAAAATAAAAGCCCTCTGGCGTCTTTCTATCATTTAACAGACTTTAACTCTGAAATATCTGCAGGACGATGACTTGAACGGCTCCATAAATGAGTAACTGTGTTTAATAGGCCATTTTTATTTTCACTTGACAAATGAGCACACACTCCTTAACCCTTTTCTGTCTGAAATAAATAGAAATGTCATACATAATGAAATGAAATTAAACCTTCCAGGCCATTATGGAAAGCAAACTACAACGTAGAGAAAAGAACTCTGCGACTGGTGCGGTCGCTACTCACGAGACAGACGCTACAGGAGGCAGCCGTCGCACGCTGCTCTTGCAGCAGTAGTCAAATTTAATTCCCCAGCATAACCATTCAATATAATTCATATAAAAATCCAACTGTGTCGCAGCGAGACGTTTCTGGGTTTGATCCCACTGGCGGGCTGGAGCCTGTTGTTCCTGTTTCAGTTTTCTCCAGGTGCTCTGGTCGCCTCCCATGGTCCACAGACGGTTAAATGGGTGCTCTCTGAAATTGCCCAAAAGGTGTGAAGGCGAGCGTGAATGAATGGTTGTCCGTCTCTTATGTGTCAGTCCAGTGATCGACCAGTCTGGGGCGTCGCCCGCCTCTGCTTTGTAACCCTAAAGGATAAGTGAGTAATGGATGGATGCTGGGTAATGGATGGATTACATATAATTCAATATGCATGCAATTAGACGTATTAGCAAAATGTGCACAACCTTATCTGATACACTGGTCTAATGATGTCCAGTAAGTGTCGGTGATGAGTGAAGTGCGCACAGCTGTCGCAGCCCACACTTAAAGTAATTCCTCATCTGTGAGCGTTCCGTTGTGGTTGCTTCGCAAAACATGTTTAATTCAATGTCAGTCAAGCGGAAGGGACCATTATGTGTGGGGAGGTGGGATGCAGGGGGTTTGAGAGGCAGGTTTTCATCCCAGGCTTCTAATCAGGGTGTGATTCACACCTGGGAGGCCAGGTGAAAGCAATTATGTTGCTGTAGGAGGAAAAAAACAAGTCTGGATTCCTCAGGATTTAGAAGAGCTGCCTCAAGGACCTCTACGCTTGATGATTTATTTTTTTCCACATATGACATTTTGCCATGTCAGTTAGAGTGCACAGGTGCAGAGCATTACATTTATTGTAATTAATTGCGTTTAGCTGCTTCATTTCCAGGCTGCTGTTATTGTGAACACTGGCTGGCCGCCATGGGTTTCTGAGACAGTTGAATAGAGCCGAGGCCTCGTTGGTGTCATTAATTTACACCTGTGCTTTTTCTACCAAGTCAACATGTGTGCTGGCTAAAAGGCCTGTTGCGTGTCACACTGAGTTCCTATAATGGGTGTTTGAGTGCAAACTTTCTTTATAAACTGTTCTAAATACTTTCGCATTACTGTGACTTTATTGCTTCATCGAGAAGTGTTTTTTTTTTTTTTTTTTTCAAGGAATTGTGGAAAGGAAAGTCATTTTTGAACTGAAGCAAATATACTGTAGATTCTAAAAAGTAAAAGGCCTGCATTTAAGTGGAGGCCTTTTACTTGTGAGAAGTAAAAGTGAGAAGTAAAAGTACTCCTTCTGCAGACAAAATAATCCTTATAATTATATTTTACATTATAAATTGTGTTGTCATTTAAGAAATCCAACAATTACATGGTATAAAAAAATGCATTCTTAATTACGAGTAAAATCATTCAAACGCCTTCTTAAAGTTACTGAGGAACTTTCAACTGGTTATGAAACAATTTCAATTTATTTCTGATGCCTCGATATGACCTACATAAAGTTAACAAGGCCATCAGAGAGAAGATTGGCTATTTCTATATAGTTAATCTTAACGCTTGTCATCCGTGCCACCAGGTTGGATCCTGCACGGAATCTGATGAAATCATGCAGGTTCAACTGAAACTCTTTAATCTCAGGAAGGGAGGCACGGGAGGACCAGAACCAGGACTGAGCGGGGTACACTTGCAGACTCTGCTGCAGTAAAATGAGAGGTTTTCCCAAAGGACTCTGTTGCTTGGAAAACAATACCGCTTTTGTACATAGGGACCTCCAAAATCAGCAGAAAATGAAAGTTCCTTCTAGTGGCTGAAAGTGAAAGTACAGAAGTATTATAGGCAAAATGAACCCTCATTATCGGATACTACATTATATACGCTTGTTGATCGTTGGAATGTTTGTGTGTATCATACACAATGAATCAATACAGCCAATGTACCAACTGTATGGGCAAGTATGTAAGCTAGCAATGTGTGAACCAATCGCATGTGTAAGTGTGTTTCTGTTCTCAGCTCAGTCTCTGACTGAACTCATAACCACCTAGAAACTCAGGCTCTTTCTGTTTTTTTTCCACTTCCACTTTACTACTCTACTTTATTCCCTCAGTAAACATTGTACACATGAGTTTATGGTCTCAATCTCTTGTTTCAATTCTTCTTCAATACATAATATTAATTTAGTAAATTATGGTCCATTTAGAGTCAAATAGACCATAAAGCGGAGTATGCTTTAGGGCGGGGCTTACTGTGATTGACAAGTGGCTGATGCTACTAGAGCCGTATACGGCGTCTCTACGTCACTTCCATTGGAAAAAACAACAACATGGTGATTGCGACGGGCAAATCGCCGGACTCAAGACTTCAAAACTACAAACCACATCATGGGGAATACGTCGTTATATTAAGTCTATGCACACGACACCCTGCATTTTTTTTCATTTACATATATTGACCTGTCCTCTTCCCTAACCCAACTGAAGGCTAAATCTATGAAAGATGTATTGTTATATTACATATGAAACTAAACTACGAATCTTGCACTTCATGTCCATTTATCCCTTCATAAATTAAATCTTATTTTTTGTGCTCATGAACTGTAAGCAGTGCTTATAGAATATTAACTAGATTTAGTAGACTGAAGCGTTCCCTGCCCTCTCAGTGAGGCATTTATTTAACTATTTCAAGATTCAAGAAGCAATTTCAAGGCAGCAAAGCATGTTCGTGCAGTGCTTCTTATCTGTGAAATAAAACCTGCTCTGTGATTTACAACGCTGGCCTCACTGTGACATTTAAATCCAGACATAGGACCCATAGGTGGGGTTTCCATCCAAATGTAGCGCACATTTTTTTTTTAGGACTGAATGCTGGTTTCTATCCACTAGCATTATGCAATTATTGGGAGTTGGGTCATTGAGATAATCAGTGGGGGGGGCGCCGATGCTCCAGTGGGAAAACCATTGTGCCGCTGCAGAAGAAGAGGCGATCATCAAGATGATTTAAAAGTGCACCAGTCGGATGAAAAACAATGTAGAAAGTTGGACAGAAATATGACACTTCTGTTCGCTTCATATATTTATACGTATCTTGATCAGATCTGTGTGGAGCGACTATGAGAACATTTTAGTCACATACTTCATGTGAGTCATCATATATACGCTGAATCTGTTCCCATTGTGCTTTTTTTCTTCTTCCCATTTTGCTTTTAGCTTTACCACCTCAGTCAAGCACTTTTTGTTTTAAATATTCAGCAAAACAGGAGGATGTTAATGCACCCATTATTGTTCTCTCTCTCACATATGGCCAATCATATTGTGTGCACATTATTGCTATATCAAGTTGACATTACTCTTTAATTGAATACGTGCTTGTAGCTGATTTAGTTTTCGCCAATTGCCACAAACAGAAGCACCGTATGATATATGAACACAAGCGGTACACATCCCAGTCTGGGGTGAAGCAAAACAGACTGTGTCAGAGCTGCTAGTGCTTCTTGAATTTTCATTGGGGGGTTGCCTTGACAACCACTTACTTGTGCCAAGGAATTGGAGCATTCCCCTCCAACAGCATTGTTTGCTGTTTTCCTCATCCTCACCTCCTGGCTCATCAGAGATCTTAGACAGTCCTGGAATTGTCTCATCTCCATGCGTGACACTTGGCACAGGAGCCAAGCACTCTGAGAAAATCGGCCTTCTTTTTTTTCTTTTTTCTTCCTGACTGGGGTGCTGGCTGGTGATTTGAGTTTGCTCTCCATCTCGAGTGCCTTGGTTATTTCACTTCTGGGCCTGTATGCAAGCACCGAATCACCTCCCCGTGCCAATTCGGTGGAGTTCATCTGACACAGCGAGCTGGCAAAATGACTCAAGTTTAAGAGCTTGTCTAAAAGATGAAGGGATGAGGGTCAACGCTTCAGATATCACGTTTAAGGGCCCCATTTACTCCAGTGCGGCTGGAAGACGGCGTTTCATATTCTATTTCTGTTGAGGAGCGGTTTATCCTGGAGTGTGTTTCATATCTCAGGTGCAATTCTAAAAAGGGGATGAGGTTTTTATGAGGCCAAACGGGCTGAGTATTACGATATTAAATATACGAGTGCTCCAGTTGTACCAGTGTTTCAGATGTGGGTAGTATCCCTATAGGATTCTGCAATAACTCTTCTGGCATAAATGAAAGATGCATGTTTCACTCAGCCAGCAGCATTTTGCCACCTTTGTCTTACGAATGTTAATTACTTTCTGCTTCTCCAAACAACTTCCTGTAAATTAATGCACGAGGAAAAGGAAGGAATAGAGAGAATATTCTACTCAAAAACAAAGTCATTGGAAGACCGTGACAGTATTACCGTTCAGGCCTTGTGGGCCTTTTCCAGATGTAGAGTTACTGGTAAAACATGAACACACTACTTTTTTGTTTGGTGCACGATTACAGTGGAGCACCCCAATCTCAAGGTAGTCCAAATGTACAAATGTATTTAGTTATATTGGCTTTGCATTAGCATTAACTTAACAGGGACTCAGAGAGCAGGTCTCAGCTGGGCTCCAGCCCCGGGTTTCCCTCCTCTCCAAAATGATGGAAACCTACGTTTTTGATAAATTATCTAAATTGTACCCCGCATGTTTTTCCACACCTCAGTGAGGCCGTCTCCCAATGCGAGGCAGGCCACCTCTGGCCTATCGTTCCCTGCATACCAGCAAGAACTGATCTCGGCGCGTACAGACTTGGACAGTTGACGCGTCCTGGCAGGTCGCATCCTAATCGGAGTTCAAAAGTTGCCCTCAAAGACAAACGTGACCACGGGCCTTGTTAGCGTCCACAACGAGCTGATCTGAGATGTGCAGGGCTGATCCAAACACCCGAATGTTGTCTGGTGATGTTGCTGCGCTCCCATGATGCTGGAATTGGAGATAGGGGAGGCGACAAGGCATCCCTTGCATGATTCCACCGCTTTGATTCCCATCGTGCCGACTTTGAAAGACTTCTAACGCAAAACACAACGTGTCTCGTATCAACGTATCCTCACGCAACAAAACTACTTTGTTTTGGAAAAGATCGTCATTTAGGTTCATCTAACGACTCATGTGCCGGTAATAACTACGGTGGTTCCGTGACGACGTGGACTTCTTGTTTCACACGAGGAACGAACACTAGTCTCCTGGCTGAAAGATCGTTGTTTCTTCGACCCACCCACCACCCCTGCCATCCGCCATATGTGTTCTTTTGCGGTCTTTATACTTCCTCGTTCGTGATCATGTGGATAACGTACAAAATGCACCAGCCTGCACGTACCTATTGGTTTGAGCCATGCCACCAAATCGTGGTTGAATAGCCAATTCACGTTCAATTTGCACTTCCCCATGTCGTTGCCTGCTGACCCGAGTGTTTTCAGTTCCTCTATCAAGATCTGCATAACTTTAATATGATTTTAATAGGGGGATTTAGTAAATTATTTAAAAGATAGATGCTTCCAATTATTTTGAGACCGCAAACAAAATATTCATAAAAATCCTACTTTCCGTCAAAGATTGTTGTAAGACATATTATTACCAATGAAGACATTGTTTTTAGATTCCTTTAATGTATTACATTTTAATACTTTTTAACGATCTGCAGGAAGCCTTGTCAAAACCACACTTCTGCGTCACTTGACGTGGCACATTACAAGCGCACCTGATGTTTGGATGATGTGCAGCGTATCCAGGGGCAACCAGGTGGTGCCTGTATATGTTTCTGCTTTGAGCTGCGATCATTTTGCATCACTGGTTCCGACTGCAAGTTTTCTATGAAATTCCACTGTTCTTACTTCCAGGTTCATTATCAGCCTCCATGCCTCTTATGTATGGATGACAGGTATGGCAGACTGCACAGGCAGTGGAAAACAATTATTTTTAGCTCCTCAGCAGCTCGCAGGTAACCTTTTAAATCTGCCGAGCAGCCAAGAGTGTATGTCAACAGAGCGTGGGTTTGTTAGTAATGTAGGTGCTTCATATTAACTCTCTATACACTTTGTTTCCTCTATTCTTTTTAGTGGCATACATCAGTCATCAGTAGCACTTTATAACAACTACACACTATTTAGCATTAGTAAAGCACGAGTAAACACTTAATTATGAGGGGCCGTTTGGCCATAACTATTGAGACACTCTCACACGCACTACTGAGACACTCTCACACATACTAATGAAACACTCGTACATTCACTATTGAAACACTCTCACACTCACTACTGAAACACTTACACATACATACATACTCTGTAAACCTATGCACGCTCATATATAAAACACTATACGTATCACATGTATTCATACAAGTAATTTCAGTCGTGACCGTGAGAGTGTTTCAATAGTGAATGTACAAGTGTTTCAGTTGTATGTATGAGAGTGTCTCAATAGTTATGGCCTAAACGGCCCCTCATACTTAATTCATCATTTATAAAGCATTGTTCCAACATGAACACTCATTAGTAACTCATTAGTATGCAATTCATAAACGCAGTTCTAAATGTTTTATTATTGATTAATAAGCTTGACTATAATACGTTTCATGATTGTTTTTCATACTTTATAAATGAAGTATTAAGGACTTTATAAATGATTAATAAGATAATTTATAAAGTGTTAGTAAATGATTAAAAAAATTATTTAAATGTCATTTATTCATGCATTTATTTATACATATGATTTACATTTACATTTATGGTTAAGGACTATGTTACCATGTGCTTTATAAACGTCCATCTCTATATATATATATATATATATATATATATATGAGACTGGGTAGCACATTATTATGATTATGGGTTTTCATACTTTATAAATGATGGACGTTTATAAATAATCGTTAACTAAGCATCTTTAGTCACACCAGCGGCATGGTTCTAGGGCTGAAGCTGGGAGAATATAAAACATTAAAGGGGAAGGGGAGAGAAAGAAAAGGGGCCATGTTTTAACCCCTCATCCGTCTCTATGTACTGTAATATTTATGTTCAAGAAAAATAAATAATTTGTTTGCGCATTTCCAGAGGAAGACACATTCACCGGTCACTTTATGTAATAAATATAACATTATAATACTTTTCCTTTTAACATTGTGTTGATAATAAAGGGGGATTATGTTATTTTGCATACATGCTTCTTATGAATGCTAAACCCATCCACTATTTTGAGACAGTCCCTGCAGAGGGGCAGTAAAAAGTTTGCATTGGACAGACATTGCTTGCTGCAGATTTGTGAACATACAGTATACCCTGACGTGGGAAAACCCCACATTGAAATCAGTTTCAGGAAGGTAATTTCAGTAGACATATGAAGGTGTGGAATCCTCTGTGTTCGGCTATAAAACCACGGGTGCTTATGTTATACAATTACATTTGCATAATGGAGACTGTGAAAGAAATGTTGAAGGACTTCTTTATATTCTATAGTAATACATATTCCACAAAACTAAAATCACTCACCCATTTGACGAATCTAAATAAAAAACGACTCATCTGAGTGAGGTCATCGCCTGATGGTGGCGGTCTATCTCTATATTAACTGTTTTAGTATGGTTTAACCCTTACCTTTTATATGTCTGTCTTTGTTGGCCCTCACTGTTGAGCTTTCTGTTTTATTGCCTTGCTTTGTCTGTCAAAGCCCTTTGTAAATATGATTCCCTCCTGGAAGCTGCCCAGTACAACCAGCTCCACTAGAGCAGTTGGGTTTAAGGTCCTTGCTCAATGGAACCTCGGTGGTGAAAATAAAGGTGATGCAAGCTCTGTTTTTTTTCTTCACTTTTCCCAACCAGATTATATCCTGCCGGTCTGGGCATAAGAACAACACCCTTGCATGTTGCATAAGGTTGTCTGTACTGTTACTGTAAAGCAGGAGCTGAGCCGGAAGGCCAAGCTCTTCATTTACTAGTCCATTTACACTCTGGGTTTTGGATAGCGACCAACAGAATGACATATGACTAATTGAGCTAATTGAGCTTTCCTCGCAGGGTGTCTGAGTCCAGCCTCAGAGATCTGGAAGGGAGGTCAGATTATAACTGCTGCTAAAGGGCTCAGGCATCAGGATGCCTCCTGGACGCGGTTCTTTTAGTAGTTTTCCTGGTACATCCAACTGCAAAGAGGCCCCGGGCTTGACCCAGAACATGCTCTAGAGATCATCTATCTTGTCTGGCCTGGGAACGCCTCGAGGGTTCCCCAGGAAGAGCTGTATCTCTTCCCCCACTCCTGTGATCCGGTGGAAGATGGTGAATGTACGGTCAGATGGTCGGCCGTAGTGCCAGCATGTACCAACGCATTTCTCACTTCCAACTCATCAAATACCTCCACCTGGTCAGTGGATCTATACCCTTCAAACACTCTAGCTAACCCTCTAGCGGTCAGTTTTAGACGTGGCAGGGACTCCACTAAAAATACACTTCCGGCTTCACAGGAAGTTTTGGACAAACATATATGTCAACTTGCAACGTACAACCTCGTTAATTCTAGTTATATGTATGACACACATTTTGCTCCTCTCCACTTTTGGCTGGCCTCATTCACACAGCACTCCACACCTTTGCAAAAGTTACCAACCTTTTTCACTGACACATTAATCAACCGCACTGTATGAATATGCATGTCCCCTGAATGTTTTAAAATTGGATGCAATGATTGCCTGTTGTTAAGCTCTCACTCATTACAGGTTCTCGCGGTGCGCCAACACTCAAGATAATTCCTCACTTAAACTAAACCGGGAGAGCACTTGACGAAGATTTGGTCTGACTTCTGTCAGAATGACTCCAAAAACGTGTTCCAGCAGAATCACTGTCTAATTTGACGCTGACATGCTGGATGCTGACATACTTTGGCGCACAATAATTACCCTCCACAGTGAACACAAATAGTGCAGTGCCTTGGCATAGCGCTGAAAGACACACATTGGATTAAAACGCATCCAGCGCCTGCACCCCACCTCCTTTTTTCACTACCTTTTATTTTCCAAAGCGAGACTTCCCCCTGTGTGTTTACTCACAACAGGAACTTTGTCTTTGTTTCTAGTCCCCGTCGCTCCTTTCAACCTCTCCCGTCTTTCCTGTCTCCAGCGTTCAAGAATAGTCCCCTCCCCTATATATGTGGCTTCCGAGTTTAACTCATTTGAAAGTCAAATGTGCGCTTTAACTTTTTCCCCCATCGCACTTCAAGTGCGTTGAAAACACTTAATCAAGCCGCTGCCTCTGTGCGGCAATCAGAGATAACAGGCCACGAATATATATGGGTCATCCCGTGCTCCGCACTGAGCTTACAGAGTGCCACCAGATGCACACTAATGAGGTGGACCCGCACTTCACTGTTGTCAAGGCTATGTAGTTTCTGTCAGGCCTCTACTTTAGTCTGCCCTTTTTCTGGGTAACGGTCCTATATATCAGCGGCCCGCAACCACCGGGCCGCACAGAAAGAATGAAAGAAAAAAAAGTTTATTGATTATCAAGGTCAAGAGGTTATGTGATACGTTACCCCAAAAATGAAACTTAAAAGTCTGTTTCAACTCTGCCGGTGTTCTGGATTAAAATTAAGGCAGAATATTCTGAGATCGCCAAAAAAGCTCTGAAAACCCTGCTTCCATTTCCAACATCCTGTCTTTGTGAAGCGGGTTTAAGTTACGGAGTAGACGACCGAAAGAACACACGTCGGGTGTTGTTGTCTCCCGTCACCCTGAGATGGGACCGGCCTGTTGCAGAGAAACAAGCTCAGGGCTCCACCTAATTTGGCGTAATGGTGAGTTGTATTTTTATACACTTTATAATTGTCTTTATGCCGGTCGTATCATTTTATTACGTCATATTCATCGCCCACACCGTGAAGGCCGGTCCGGGAAAATATTGTCAAACATTAAACCGGTCTGTGGCTCAAAAGAGGTTGAGGACCGCTGCTATGACACCTGGAACCACTAGATGTCGCACCAGAGCTCCAGCGTCTTGGACCAAAACGTACGGGGCTTTTTCATGTAACCAGTCTTTCAGCTAGCCTGCTAGCTACCTAAATGTATGTCACGTCCATCACTCAGCATCTCTCAGAACTGAAAAGCTTCCATTACATTAAACGTGTCAATCCACACAGACTCGTTGGGTGGAGGTTCTTGACCATTCCAAATGGGAGGAGCCCGGTTTGGGAAAAGTCCAGAGCTTTTAGAGGTACCAAAACTGTTTTCACAATCCAATGGGTTTAGTTCTCTTAACCACATTGACCCATGGATCAAGGCCCATATGTCTGTGGGGGAAAGGGACTGTGGGGATACATTACTGTTTCATTTTGGAGTATCTCAATGGCATCAGCTGGAATGAGCACCAGGCTTCAGCAAATGACCCCTGCGTGTATGAATGCCTATGCAAACAAAACATTGTGCCTGTAATAAATCAGAGCGTGAACCATAAATACTGTTTTTCATGACCTAGTAGTTACGGTCACACCGATAAATAAGCCAAGATCTGGAGATATACTGACAGGAGGCTGTTTTCTTTTTCTAAAGATAATAAAATATGTATTTAAAGCGAAGGCCACTTCGGGTGAAGCGTGTGAACACTGACGTTACACACATTTCATATAATCATGTCATGAAGTTGATATGGCAAACAATAGAAAAAAGGAAAACTTAATTTTACACCCAACAGACAAACAATATAAATATTTATTTAAAGTTGTGTTTCGGGCTACTAAATTAATGTAAGTCTAAAACTCACCCTCACTTGGAATTCATGTTTATTTTTATCATTGTTATGTATTGTATTATTTAATCAGTATGTCTGTAAAATACTGGGCTATTTATTTTTCATACTTTTGGGCACATGCATTTTTATTAATTATACTCATATTTGTTTTTGTAATACATTTATTATTCATGGCTGGTATGCGCCATGAGATCTCCCCCCCCCTTCTATAAATGACCATTAAATAGCCATTACAGAAATGAGCAGTGTCAGTTTTATTAAAAAGGTTTTAACAAAAGGTACCGGCATCACATTGAACTAATGGTATGGCCCATCCCTTCTTCACATCATGCATTTTGGTAGCGTTTTCAAAAGTGAAGAATAGAAAAGTTTCCAAATTGATTTGAAGACTGTCAAAGTCAGATCAAGTCTTCTATCTTCGGGAAGTATCGGATGTACTTTTAAAGTTGCAGGTCCGTATAAATGTTGAGAACAATGGAGTGACCACCCGACTCATCTGAATGAGTCCCTGTGATTTCAAGGAGGCAGGGCGCTCCGCTCCAGTCCAGCGTACCTTGCCTCCATGCTTCTTCCTGTGCTTGTTAAACACCGTGGGATATCCATTAGGATGTGCAAGCCTGCAGCGACGCTTTGGATCTGAATTCAAGGCCCGCGCCGGCAGAATATATCTGCACGGGGGGGGCGTGGCGGCGCTGTCCCCCGCGTCGTCTTTGAGGGCATGTCCCAGGGGGCAGCTGTGCTCAGAAGGAAGGAAACGAGTAAAATCACTCACGCCGTCCCTTCTACTGCGAATACGAAAGCTCTGTGTGTCACCTTTGACCAATTTTTGTTTCTTTTACTTTCCGTTCTGACCACATGAGATTTCCTCCCCATCCACGGTTTTCTCCA